>VWPW01031940.1:68208-143594 GCA_013389825.1 Crypturellus undulatus
CGCCCCGGTAGCTGCCGGCTGCGCTGCCCCGAGGGGCGGCTTCTCTCGCGGGGCCGGGGCCGTCCCGGCTCCGCTCCCCTGCGCGGCCGCCGCGCAGCTCAGCCCGCCGGCCCGGAGCGGCGCCCCGAGAGGAGGATCCCGGCGCGATGGCAACCGGAGCCACCGCGAGAAGTTCGCGAGGGGCCACGCAAGGGTGAGGGGCTGCGCCGCGCCGCCGTCGCGCGCCCTTCCTGGCTCTCTCCCGCCGCGTGCGATGAATTATTTACCACCTTTGTTCGCGGTTCAGCCCTAAAGCTTAAAACGGGCGGTTTTCATGTCTGCAAGGGGAAAAGAAAAAAAAAAAAAAAAAAAAAAAAAAAAAGCCGGTAGGTCCGTAAAAGCGCTGCGTGGCCCGGAGCAGCCCCGCTGCGCTCCCTCGTGTGCTCCGCTGCTGTGACTACGCAGCCAGGCTCGCCCGGAGATTCCCCTGCTTAGCAGTGACCTAACAGGGGAGCCTGTTGTTCAGGGGCTGTTTTGCATGAGCTGTAGCAGCCGCTGCCTCATTCAGCCGAAGGGAGAGCGGATAAGAGGATTCCAATTTAATTAGCAGTTTGTTAAAACCAGTCAGCTTTGTCTGGTCACATGTTTATAATTTTAGAACGTATGTCTTAATTGCAGCAGATTCTGATGTGCGTGAAGCAAGTGCCACATGCTATTTGCGGCACTGGCTGTGGCAGCTTAATGTTTCTGGGTTTTTAGAATTTGCTGCGGCATGTGTTTATATGCACAAAGGCAGATTTTTGCATGTGCCGGGGGTATTTTGCATGAAGCAGATCTGGCAGAGCTAGAAATTAAAGCATATGCTGTGGAGTTTCTGTTACCCTGCAAGCTGCAGGATGTGTCTTTTGTGTTGGAGCATATTCAGGTTGACATCTTGAATACCCTCGTATTCTAACTGGTCTCCATAATTTGACTTTTGGGTGCTTTGGCATCCTTGTCAGAGTCTGCAATACTCTAGATGTTGAGGCCTCCTCCTTCACTCCCCCGCTCCAGTAGTTGCTCGTGGTGTTCTCAAACAAATAATTCCTTTCTCATAATACTCCTGGAATCAAGCACCAGCAGCCTGTGCCTTCCCTTCTGCCTGGGTATCTGAGTCACTGCTGTGCCCTGTGCCAGATGAAGCTGCTGTCACATCGCTGCTGCCTGAATAGCGGAGCTTTCCTGTGCGTACTGTGATTTGCATTATTGTAAATAGGGTAATTTAGCCACGGCTTCTCTGGTGTTGTCGGAGATCAGTGAACTTTGGTTTGGGTGCTGGGCAGACCAGGGCCTAGAGGCTTGAATTGAAAAATTTCCCTAACTCTTTGGAGCTGGAGAAAGAATGTTCTTTTTCACCTCGTGTTGCTGAGGGAGCCCTGGAAGTTGTTGAAAGCAACACATTAGGTGTTAACCCCCCAAAAGAAAGGTAAAATAATTGAAAATGAGGATTAGTGAAATTCCCCTTTGTTACAAGGATTTTTCTATCAGATTTGGAGAAGAAAAGATACTCTGAGGCTAGCGATGGGGTGCATAACAGTAAGAGAATTTTTTGCCTTTTATAGCAGTCAGGACTGTCGTTCGGAGCCTCCACTTGCTGGGTAGAGAGGGGAACTGTTCCGAAGCTGCTCTGGTAGTGCGGGGAGAAGTGGTAATGAAATAAGTTAAGTGTCAAGTCCTAATAACTTCACCTGAAGATCTTATTTGCTGCAGCTGGAACGTGCAAACTTGTGTAATTGTTTGCGGGAATTTTGTCTTCTGGTTCGTAGTCATTATTATGGGAGTATTTGTTTCTTATAGTTTATTTAAATCAGACTTTACAGGTTTCTGATTTGAGATTAAAAGGCTTTTCCACCGACTCCTGCACTCATTTTACCTCCGTCAAAATACTGATGGAATTTACATTTGTTTGCTTCAACTGCCCCTTGCTTTTGTTCTTGTCAGTGTTGATGAAAGGTGCAAATATTGCTTTACGTTTCCAATTTTTTTGCAAATATATGCAAATACCAACCAGTGATGGAATGTACGATTCTGGGCACTTTAGAGAAAGCCTTTTAGAGTTTGATGTCTGTAACAATGAACTGTTGAGTATATTTTTTTAGTATAATTCTTGATATTTCTGCCATTTTACATTTCTTCCCAGTTGATGGTGTATGTTTATAGTCAAGGTATTAAATATTGATGCTTCCTCATCAAATCCTCATCCAAATCAAATAACAGGTGGTTACCCTGTTTTTTTGTAAATCACAGTGTATTCAGGGAAAGGTAATAGGTTTCTCCAAGATCTTGACTTCTTGCTAAATAAGCTATAAAAATTGTCTCTATGTATAGGGTCACATGAGCAACTAAATGTGAATCTTCTGCCACAAGAGCTCTAATGAAAATTTTGTGTAACGTTGCCAACACATAAACAGAGGAAATCATTACAGCTCTACTTCGGCATGGCACCTCCTGATTACAACACGACTGTTTTCTGAGCAAGTTGCAGTACGTACCGTAGACCAGATCTGTTTGTTTTCATGCTCTTTTACCTCAGAGCACCTCAAGCAATGGAAAGAGCCAACTTTTCCATACTTACGAGGTCAGTCGAGAGAAACTGGGCCTGACAGTTTACTGGAGAGAAATGTGCTCTTTTGGAAAGTCCTTTTGCAGTTCCCTGAAGTTAGATGACACCGTATCTGGGTGATCCTCCTCAGTGCTTGGAGGTTGGAGAAACCCATGTCTTATGGGGCATCTTAGCCAAAAATCATAATGTCATAAAGAAAATGTTTCTAGGTAATTTTATATTAGTCAAGATGAAATTAAGCTGAAGTGTCTTCTGTAGTAGGCAAGTCATTATCATTTGATTATATTTTATAAGATGGCATGCAGTAATAATTTGGAGGGTTATCTCTTTTCAAACACTGTCCTGGAAACAATTTCCAAGTGTTTGCTGCACCTTTTGATTGCTGTTCTTTCATTCTCAGAGACACCCTGCAGAAGGCTATTTAATGCAGTGTGTCCTGTTGGACAAGAAGGAGCATCAGGTGCTTGATGAGTATCATTTTCTAAAATGCTTGGATTTTCCTTGGAAATGTCCAGATACTGATCCTCTAGTTTTTGGTACTTTCTGAGATTTTGAGTCTAACTCGGTGGGTGATGTATTTGTGAAAAATACAGATGGATGATGCTACTTTTTGAGCATCCTGTGAGTGTGTAAAATACTTTTCAAACACTTAGATTTTGTAGCTTTTCATCTTGATATTTTGGCATGTTTGTCATTATGCAGAAGAGTAAAAAAGAACCTCAGAGACATGAAGAATACTGTCAGCAGAGAGAGGCAGTTAAGCAGTTTGCTCTGTGTATTGGATAACCAGTATGCTTTTATCTAGAAGGTGGTATCCTGTACCAGAATGAGAACTTCAAGGTTTTAGTATGAAGAACCTCTGAACAACTTACGATTTTAAGCATGTTAAAAACATTTGTTGAGCCTCCTTACTGTAGCTCTTAATATTATGAAGCTCATATCCTCTTTCTGTTTATAGTATTCTAGTATCTGCAATACAGATGATGGCAGTGAATCGCTGCAAACTGTCTGGAGAGAGGCATCTTCAAGTACCCCTACGATATGTGGGCAAGATGCATCATTTTTGCTTTGCTGCCCTCATCCACCCAGCATGAAAGTTAGCTGCATTCTTGTGAAGAATCTATATCTTCTTTTCACTGTAGCAACTGCCTCTCCCTTGGCCCAGTTGGACATTCCATAGATTGTATCGTTCTCCACATCCTTTTGAACATCTGTCCTGTGTTTTCCTTTCTTTTCCATTTATGCATTGTCCTGGTGTTATTCCCAGGGGGCTAGGGTGGAAAAGCTACCTTTTGAGGAATGAGACATTTGAAACCTATCTCCAAACTTTAACTCTTCTGGTGCTGATTTGGTAGCTACATTGAATTTCTGTGTTTCTGATCTGTGATGTTATTCTTTGTACCTAGGCTTTGTTATGCAGTACTCATTTTAGGCAGGAAAGTTGTCAGAATAGGTTTAGAGTCATAATACACTAGGCTTATGGTTTTTAAGTGTTAGCTTAAAAGTGTTAGTTTCCTAGCTAGGGAGAGTTGATAATCTTATATCCTGAAGTGATTTCTGAGATGCAACCCTTCCTCTCAAGGCGTGGAGTGTAACACATGTGGACCTCTGGGGAGATGGGGAAGTGAGTTTGAAACTCACTCGTGGAAGTCAGTTTGACAGTGTCTAGAGGGGAGTACTGCAGCAACCGTCTCTCTTCCAAGGAAGTGGACAGGCCATACCAAGCTTGTTCCATTAGCTTTGAGTATTCCTGTTTGTGTCTGATGCCAGGCACTCTGCTTACAGCAGATATTCCGGAAAGGTTAAGCAGAAAAATCCTCCTAAAACAACGAAGGCTGGCTGCTCAGCAAACCCAGAGACTCCTGCCACGTTCTAGATGTCATCTGCTGTGCTTACCGTCGTGATGGTGACAACTTCCTGCTTCTGGCCCCGGAAAACGTCTAAGGAAATGCAAAACCACAGTGAAGAGTTTTCTTTTAAAGGGTTTCATTTTCTTCCACTAGTTTTCTGCCTCATGCTATTTGCTCATTAGGAGATCTCAAACTATTCTCTGATCGTTCAATTTCTGTGCTCTAGGTGGAAAAAAAAATCTTAGAAAAACCTCCAAACTTTCATGCAGGGACTGGATATAATCCGCGATGTACCCCAAAAGGGTTACTGCTGTAATGAAGGCAGAGTCTGAAATTCCAACACAGGTGACCCCTCACCCTTCACAGTGTTTTCTTTTGAATTCAGTAAGTATCTGACTAAATCTTTGGTAAGTTCAGCTTTCAGCACTGCACTTGGAAAGACTTGGCAAGCCTCTTTCTCTCCTTGGAAGCCGTGGATTGGCTGCAGGACACAGTGTATGGTAGTTACTGCTGCTAATTTCAGTGCTTTCCTTATTTATCCCTCTTTCTTTCCTAAATTACAGCTGGTAAAGGAAGGCAACTTCTGGAGCAAAGCTGAAGAAAAGGCAGTAAATGTACACAAGTATTTTGCCTGAAAGTCTGTTATCAATAATTAACCTTCCAGCTTGAGGAGGTATCCAGATGTCCAAAAGGGAGACTTTTTTTAGTGTAGGAGACAAACAATCAGCATTTCACAGCTATTTTGTCAAATGCATCTTTCCTTTAGCATCCCTGATTTACAGAGCAGAGAATGGGAGCACTGAGCAAGCAGGGCTTTTCCTTGGAGCCTTCGAGGACGAGCTCCTCCACAGGCGCCGGCAGGACGAACCTCGTGGGTGGTGTGGGAAGGCGTCTGCGCCGGCCGCCTGCGGCTGCCTCGCTCGGTGCAGATGAGAGTTCAAGTAAAACCCCCTGCAGCCTCCTGACAGAGCAACCCACAACCTCTAGATTCAACCTGGCAAATGGCCAAACCCAATGTTACTGTCTGTAGACTTCAGTTTCTGTTTCACTAATTCCGCCTGAACCTGAACTCATCATCATCTTAACAAGGCATTTCTGGTTTTAGATAATTGCTTATTCAGCGAGGAAATGACTCCCTTTCCCTGCCTCCTATGTATATGGCCCTGACTCATGCTCAAACATAATAGTCTCTACATAATAGTAGATGTGGCTTGGGTATTTGTTTTGTGGGATTAAAACCAATTTAATGTCACATCAACTGTAAAATGACTGTTCCAGAAACTCAAAAAACTTTAAGATTCTGAAAATAAGCCATATTTTGATGTGAACAAATTAGAGGTGAAAATTGTCCATTTTGTTTCTCTATCAGCAGATGATGCTTGGAGCATGTAAAGTGTTTTCATTTGTCACTGCTTTTTATGACACTCTTGCAAAAAGAGTATTAAGCAATTATTGAAGAAAGCACATGTTCTCCTTATTTCCAAGTGTATGCACTAAAAAAAAAAAAAAAAAGAAAGAGTATTTAGTATTCCTAGCCTAGTAGGCTAGGAATTGTAATCTTGTTCCTCGTAAGAGGAAGTTGCTGCAGCTTTGCCTTATTTTTCTTTCCCTCCCAGGCTGATAAAAGCGCCTTTTTTTCTATGTTGTGTATTTTTGATGTTCTGCCATTGTCCGGTGTTAACGTGACTAAATACAAACAAGCAAGAACGCTGCCTAATACTCTGAAAGAGTTTGTGAGATTTTCCTGAATTTGGCTCTTGAATTTACCCAGAGAAAACAAGAACTACTATTTTTTTTTCTTTATAATAGTACCAGTCCCTTCATCTAGTAGTTTTAGTGTTTTGAATATAGCTGCTTTCTTTTTTCTTAATATTTTCATCCTGAGGTGAGTTACTGTTTACAGAGGTGGAGTTGTTCCAATGCATAGTTAAATGGAAAGATGGGTGGAATGAAGAGAAACATTAAAAACAGTAGAACTGTACAAAATGACTGTGTATATAGAAGGGAAAAAGAAATCATGATGAAAAGAAAAGCCAGAATTGGGCTGCAAAGTGAAACAGGAAGAGGAGATGCAGGAAATTGAACCTAGACCGGTTTTTACTCTTCAGGCCCCCAGTCCAGTGTCTCATGTTCAGCTACAGAACTGGGAAGAGATGATAGGAGGAAAGCTAATTCAGTAAGTTGGGCAAACTCTGTGTTAAAACAGACTTAAAAATGAGTAAAGTTTGCAACTGTGCTTAGTTCAGCTCTGTTTTTGAAGTATTGTGTAATGTATAAGATGCTGTTGCATTGTTAACTGGTTAACAATTTATTGCTTTTGTCATATGTTATAATGAACTTCAAATAATTTTAGAATTAGATGGCTTTTTACTAAAGGCTGTTCTTATGAGGCCATTATTCAGACTGACAAATTTTGGCTGGAGGTATTTGTGTTTTACTTTGGTTGCTTAAGGCAGCTGTGTAATTGTGTTTATGGAATTTGGTGCAATTTGCCCTTTTGACTTCTGGAAAAAAAAATACCTGGAAGTATTTGGAGGTCTTCGCTCTGTTTATAGTCACGGTTGTTTTACACATTTGTTTTTCTATATGTGAATCAGATCGTCTGAGGTGTACCTAGTATTGCTCCATGTTTAGAACAGAAATCATGCAACACTGAGAAAGTAAAGTTTGATCCTGCGTAGGAACCGGCTCTCGGACTCTGCAGTGTCAACAGGGAGACCTCCCTGGAGAGACTGGGATTTTGCTGAGAACCGTCAGCTTCTCCTCTTCTGGGAGGCTTTCCTAAACCCCAGGGAATCCCCTCCCTTACAGTACTAAAGTAAGCAGCATGGAGGATTAATAAGCACTTCCTTCCTTTCTATTTTGAGTGACTGAACTAGAAAGTCTCCACAACTGTTGCTCTCTCTCACTCGTGCTTACAAAATGCTCTATACAAAGTGCACCATGGTCCCCTTATGGCCCTCTCCCTGCATCCTGAAGTCTTCTGCAGGTGGAAATCATACAACAGGTTCAGGCTGAAAAGCTAAAGTGGGTCTCACCAGCAAGGTGAGATACTAGGTTCATTATTCAGTTTTATATTTCATTTAAAAATCAGCATTAAATTCCTCCAGATTTGCACTTTGTCCCAGATTTATTTTTGTTTTCCAGTGCCTATCAGGCTTGCTTTCCTCCTCTTCCCTCAGCAATTTTTACATAATGTTTGTTTAGCCACGAAGGCATGGAGAGCAGCTTGGTGTTTTGGAGCTGGAGAGGCATTTTGGAGCTGTTGGACGGGTCTCACTCCTTCCTCTGTGGCTTCATGTAAACAGCTTTGCTGGCGGTCGCCGAAGGGAGGAGAAGCCTTCAGCCAGGAGAAGAGTGGCCAGCGAGCAGGGGCCGCGCTGCGCCCGGCCGCTCCGCTCGGTACCGGCACCGGGAAACATCCGGCCAAGCGGCCCGAGTGGGGACCCAGGGTAAAAAGAAGCCTCCAGAGGAGCTGCGCTCCCCTGGCTGTCCAAGTATCTGCACCCCTGCACGCGGGTGCTTTCCAGCGAGCTACCTTGCTGACAAATCTGAGTTTTCAAATGATGGTTTGAGAATTCTAACGTTAGCAAGAGTGAGTAACTTTTTTTCCAGTTTGCTCCCCAGCTAATTCATTGCCAACTTAGCACTGGCATCCATTCATTAGGATTTGTTTTAAAAGCGGGGTGGCAAGCTAGTCTAAAGCCACGCAGCTGTGTGGTCTGCATCCAGAGGCGTTCCTCTGCAGGTCAGTGACAGTCCGTAAGGAATAAGCCATATTCCATGATTAAAACCTCCCTTTGGAAAAGGTCTGGTTTAAATTGTCTCTTCAGCCTCTGATTCAGATTGTAATTTTAAAAAGAATCAAGAATTCACTTGTGGAATAGATTCCAATAAGCTCATTTTAACATCTATTGTTTTGCATCTTGCTTCATAAAATTGCAGAGGATGGAATGAAGATTGTATTGATTCCTAGCTGTAGGCTTGTTTTCTGCTCTTGGCTTGGGGCTGCGTGTGAAATGGCAGGTATGTAACACGGGGCTGTAATCTGATTTATTGCTGTTTTGCCTTTGAAAAATGGCAAGTCAACACATGCAAAGCTGATGGCTTTCCTTTTAAAATCAGACTTTCTTTTTGCAAGGTTAAAGTAAATTTCAGGTCTTCTAATGTGACTCTGTTTGTGGAAAAAACTCAAATTATCTTATGAACCTCGACACTCACCCACCTTCCTCATCCCAGTTAGCGAAGTGTGTCATTGCCCACAGTACAAATGCACTTACTGCCCTTTCTGGCATGATGCAGGTGGGAGAGGTCCCACTGCTTGGGAAGTCCGAGAGAATCCCCACTGTGGGTATTGCCAAATTGCATAATAAATGTGTACAAAATATGTTAGGGGATTGCTGTGAGGGTGTTTTGATTGCTATAGTCATGATTCTTGCTTTTTGGCACGAGCGGAGTAATATGAATCATGCTAAGTTAATGTGCGGAGTCTGAGACGTTTAACGTTTCTGCATGCAGGATTAGGTCTTTCTGAAGGGTGTCTTTGGGCTAAATCTGAGACTGCATGCAGGATTAGGCCTTTCTGAAGGGTGTCTTTGGGCTAAATCTGTTACAGTTTGTAGAATTTTCTGTTTGTTTCCTCGGTCACATGAAAAATAAAAAAGGAGGGAGCCTCAGAAACCTCTAAATCACTCAGCGGTGAATCCCGCGTGTATTTGGTGTGTGCCGAGGTTCCTCACATGCATCCAGGGGTCATGTGAGCTGCAGAGTGGCTTTGAGCTGCCTCCAGCTGCAGTGTCCCCAGGCTGGGCCCAGCGCCTTTCCTGGCTCACGGGGAGGCTGAGAAAGCCCAGGAGCCGGCACGCTGGCCGCCGGCCAGCCCTGCAGCGCGCGGCAAGGTGGGCACGGGCTGCTCTGCGTGGGGAGAAAAGGCCTCCCTGTGTAGGGAGCTGCTTTATCCATCCCGAACCCGCAAAGGCTGCGGGCACTTGGCAGCTCAGGAGCTGCTCGAATGGATAAAGCTGCTCCCCTGGCCGGGGCAGGGCCTGGCATGTTGTGTCCCAAGGGGCAGTCGTGTTACAGTTTTAGGTACTTCCTGGGAAAAGGAAAAATTTAAAAAAAAAAAAGAATTCCTTTCAGGGCACAGGAAAGATGGAAATTTGTGTTAGCGCTGTGGGGAATAAGAGTAGAGAGCCCAAGGAGGAGCTCTCTCTGGAGCAGCCTGGGCACCCTAGTTAAAGCTGCTGCTTCCATTTCCAAAGTGCGGATGTTTGTGCAGGGCCTTTTGTTGTTGTTCTCCCGAGTTCCGGTACAGCCTATGGAGCAGAAGTGCAGATCCTCCAAGCGCTGGGAGGATCTGCTGTGGACAGGCTATTTGTGTGTCTGCTTTCTTTCCGAGGTCACATCATCCGTGATTGCAGTCATTTTCTTTGCCCTCTCTTTCTAGTAAATTTTAAAGAGTTTCCTTTGCTGGAAGTAAAGCTAAAATATCACAGGAAGGCCTTGAAATAAGGATGAAACTAAGTAAATATATATATATATCTTGCTCTCTGAAGAGGTTTGGAAAACAAAATTCATTTTCTGTCAAACTCATATTTATGAGACGTTTCCACCCCTCCCCAGCCCTGCATCCACACAAAATAGTGTAGCTGACCTGAGGATTTTCATCTGAAAGTGCTGCTACAGGGAAAACATCCAGAGTGAAATAAAGTGAGGAATAAAAGGGGAGGTGCATTGACATAACAGCATTTTTTGGATGGTCACAGTGCAAGCTGTATACCGATGTATATCAAGTATGGTATTATTTGAACTGCAGTTTTCAAATATGGTTGACTTGTGTGTTGACAGCATCCATATTAAACACCTGAAAACAATCTCCGTAGACTTATTAGTCATTGCAGAATCTGAGCTGACTAACAAAAATTAAATTATATTTTATATCCATCTCCAGCCTTGCTCCCCAAAGATTCCCTCTGTCCCAGAAATTTAATTAGGAGGCTCAGGATGTATGCAGAAGTGTTGGGATCTGCCTGGGGAAGTGGATGCTGCAGAGGAATCTGATTCCTAGCATCAGGCTGGTTAGTCCCAGGGTGAAGGCTCTGATGATAGCAAGGCAGTAACCAAGCTCCTAATAAGTGTAGTAACAGTCTGTTTGAAGATAAAATCTTGCTGTGGCTACACAGTAGTTGCAGATTTTAGGTGGGGAAATTGCAAAATGTGTTAGCTTGCATTTTATTTGGTAGTTGTGCTTTGGTTTAGGGAGTCTTCTTGACTGTGCATTTCAGAAAGCTGCACTAAGCAATTTAGGCTTTGCTTATTTTTCCTGAGAATCACATGAGAAACATTCAGAAAGGGTGCTGCGGACTCCACAAGACTCCGCTTTTTTGCTACCGACAAGAATTAATCCGTTGACTTTACATCCAGTTCTCCAAGCTTGAAGGGCCGCAGCATCAAATTTGCTGAAAAATCAGCCCTCCCTTGTCGTGCCCTGTCCCTTCCAGCTGGCTGCGGCTTCAGGGCTTCCTCCCTTCCTCTCTTTGCAGGGCATCTGGCGCATCCCTGTGGATGAGATCGACCGCCCGGGCAGTTTCGCCTCTCATATGAACCGCTCCATCCTGCTGCTGCTGAACGTCCTGTCGCAGCTGAAGGATTATAACACCTTGCTGAAGGTCTCATCTATGCTCCAGAGGACCCCCGATCAGGGAAAGTACGCGATCTTCTGTTTAATCCTTTGCTTTGTTAAACTCGGAATATTTTGTTCACTGCGTGACTATTTTTCCAAAACAAGAGTGTCTTTAAATTAAAATTAAAAAAAAAAATCTTTAGACAGACTTCCTCTGACATTCTGACATACAGTATAATGATAGCAAAAGTGACCCAGAGTTAATAATTCCAGAATAGTCCAGAATTTCTTTGCATTTCCCTTTCAACACACAGCTGCTTTCCCAGCCTTGCAGAGGTTTTTCTCTCATGTGTGGGATTCAGTGGGGGAATAGACCATGGCAACTCGTCACCCCGTGGCCACCTCCTTGCGTAAGAGCTGCATCCAGGGGAGCAGGTCATGGCCCCGGCACCTCGTGCCCCTGTAATCCCTGGCTGGCCGAGCAGTGGCTCTGTGCCTCTTGGCAGCTGCTGCTATTTAAAAGACTTATCCTATTTGGGGGTGACCTAATTGTAATTACATTAACTCTATTTAAGAAGAAGCCATTTAATGTGGGCTATATAGAGATTCTTAGCATCGGGAACACCAAAATAAACCTCTAAGGAAAACACTGAAGCAACTGCGTTAAAATTCCAGTTTGCTGCGTGGGAAATGTTCAAATTAGTCTCTGGCAAGTGCTTAAGAAATTGAACGGAGTGACTGATGGCAGTAAGTGGAAGGCCTTGGAGGTTTCTTTGTGTGTTTTTTGAGTGTGAGTGCATGCGCACTTGCATAGGTCGTAGTATGTCTGGGAATATGTCACTACATGTTCAGGAAACTTGAAGCCAAAAATATTTTGACTTTTAGCGTATCAGAAGTACTGGACCATAGATGGCTTAAATTTTGTCCTAGACGGGCCCACAGTTCTGCTAAAAATATTATGTTATTTATAAGTCTAGACTGAATTTAACAAACAAGTAATTTGACATATTGGATGAACCAGTGCCAACCGTGGTGAACTGCGGTCATCACAGGAACTTAGAAATGCAAATATTTTGGGTGTGCCTGGTATAAGCCCCTAGCAGCTCTAATTTTGAAAGCAGGAGATTTATTCCAGCGGAACTACTAACTGTTACTAAACTGATGATACGTCAAATATTTGTATCTTTTGTCCCAATGACAAAGCAGAAAATTACTAAATGAGTGTAACACATCCAAAAGAAAATGTTTATATTGGTGACTTTCTGTCTAGATGATACCCTTCAAAATTATTTACTTCATTTTTTAGCTATTTCTCATTAGAAATAGTTCTAAAATAGAAAATTAGTTTTCCATCAAACTCGATTAGATGGGGGTGAAGGCTGGAAATAGTTTCTTTGAAAGTGGAATAAGTGATCATGTCATCATGCAGTGGGATTGCAGTGCTTTAGTAGAGTAGATGAAGCTGTAGTGTGAATAAATTTTATAGTAATATTAATTATATCACTAAATGGAAAAAGAAAAGAATGTTAACTCACCAGTGTTTTAGCTCTAAAAAGCTGAATTCAAAAGCAACTGGTATGACCTATGAAAAATGATTTTTCTAGTGTCATTAGCCTTATTTGCACAGTTTATCCAGAACATGAAAATCTCTGGACAGTTCTAGATAGTTTTGTGTGACTAAAACTCCTTTCCAAGAAAAAGTTTTGAACAGATACAGAGGGGCTCTGAAGGCCCCACAATAAGAAAATTGTGGCTTTGGTTGTCTGTTTTGCTCTGGAGTTTTTAACACTTCCTTCCATTGCCAAATAATGGTATCCATTTACTTTGTGAATATCATCGTCCTTGATGTTAGATAAAGTTGTAAAATATAGATATATATTTACGCTTTTTTTGTGTATGCGTGTATCCTGGTTCTTGCTTTTAAAGCCTGGTAAGCTCTTGGCACTCAGCTGTATCTCTGGTCTCTCCGTGGCGCAGGAAGTACTTGCGTGATGCGGATCGCCAGGTTCTGGCGCAAAGAGCCTTTGTGCTCACAGTGAAGGTGCTGGAGGACACGCTCAACGACCTGACGCAGGTGAGGCAGCAGGGCCTTTGGTGGGCATTGGTTTAGTGCTTAGGTTCTCCCTCCCTTGGCTCTCCTGAGGCTGAAAGGCTGCACCCAATTTGCTTATTTCTACTGCTGTTTATTTACAAGCAGCTACACAGAATCTTAGAGCATTGCTCTGTTGCAGAGTTAAAAAATCCAGAAACATCTGTACTGGTTAAGAAAGGGTAATAGTCAGTTTGATGTGACTTTCCCTTAAATTTCAAGTAAGAAAAATCATGTGGGCCTGCATTTTCAGGAGTAATCTGGTGGAACATTTCTTTTTAAATGAAATAAAGTTCTTGTGGAACCAAAACACACAACTAGATTCAACCTTCCTGGTTGTTCTTAAATGCTGGTCCTTGAAATCAGCATACCTGTTATTACGTATAAAGATTTAATTTTAAAATGTTATTTAAAGACTAATTAGTTTCCAGATGAAGATAACTCAAACTTGGAAGCTACAGACAATAAATAGATTCAAGGAAGAACTTGTCCCTTAGGGTTTTATCTGTTCACAGAAGATAAGCGTAACAAAATAAATGAAAATATACTCAAGAACAACTGGAACTCTGTAGAAATTACAGTTCTTCCATAAATCTCAATGGAAGAATTATATCATTAGCAATTTTTGATGTACTGATGTTTTCTGCTTTGGACTGTCACCAAAGTAAAGGCACAAAATTCAAATATTATAGCAGAGTTTAACATACTTCTAAATCTAGTCATAAGAAAAAAGTTATGAAAGAGTAACCAAAGGAAAGATTATGAAATTTAATTTGAGGTTGATCTGCAGCTGCCAAAAGAAGCAGGCTCAGTTTATGTTTCAGTACATTAGAAGAAAATTTCTTGTTATTAAAGCCTTGGATTTCACATAGTTAGATACCACAGTAGATTGAAAAAGGAGAAAAAATAATTGCAGCTTTGGTTCTGTCCGTGCTGTTGATTTCCCTGCAGCATTTTTGCTGATTAAAATATGTTGAGTCATAAGACTTGTGGCTTGTATTAATTAATATCTACAAACAAACAATAATGAGCATGGAATAAATGCATTTTCTTCAGTGGAGGCAGTAATGTAGAGGTATTTGTGGTTAATATTCACGGTATTCATGTTTGTCTCAAATGTTTTCTGTAATAACTGCAAAGAATGATTTTTTTTTTTTAAGGTTTCGGAAGATCAGGTTTCCAAGTCTTCTAACTTTGCTTCAGGAAGGATGACAACTGACGTCTCTAATAAAACTAGTGCTGAAGAGGGGAAAGATGTCCTTCCCAAAAAGCCAGTTTTGTCAGATGGAGTTGCGCATAGTACTGAAAATGGGGTAAAAGAAGGGACCCAGGGACAAATCCCCAATGCTATGGACATATTGGAATTGGAGAACAAGAATGACAAAGAAATTAAAGAGCTCCCTAGGCCCGGTTCAGTGGAACCTATGGATCTTGATGGATATTGCAATGACCCAGAAAAACTTGATTCTTCGTGTAAACGTGGTGAGCCAGAACGTCCTCAGTCTGGCAGGAACTCAAAGGAGAGAGCCCCAGAGAGCCGGACTGCAGAACTCTCTTTGGAGGAGCTAAGCATCAGCTCAAAGCAGCAGCAGGCAGCTAAAGGAATAGTTCAGGCAGTACCTGTAGAGGAACCTGTGCAGAGAGCAAGCAGGAAGAGGAAATTACTTGAGGATGTAGAGTCCGGGAAAACACTTTTACTTGATGCTTACCGAGTATGGCAACAAGGTCAGAAAGTTATGGCCTACGATCTGGGTAAAATTGAGAAGATCATGTCTGAAACATACATGCTGATTAAACAGGTAAAGTATTTCATTAGTCATGAGTTCTCTTTGTGCCTTAGAGAGGGCTCTCTGGGATCAAATTTTGAGTTAGCTGGCAGAAAATAATCATATTTCTTGGCTATGTATCCTTCGCATCTCCTTTTAACTTTCTTGGAGCTGCAGTATATATTCTGTGTGAAGTTCATTAACATTCTTAATTTTTAAAAGTAATATTTTGTGGACTTGGCAAAGAGGATGCAAAGGAGGCTTTATTTCTGACTACTCTTTCAAGTTGAGTTCAGTGGTAGGTGACAACGCTGAACCTTTAGACCCTCTTATTGTGCACTTTGTCAGAGAGTGAGGCCTGCAGTAGGATCTATCAGATAGATCTGTGGTAAGTTTAAAAAAAAAGATTTCTCTGTCAGTGCAACATGATTAAATCCAAGAATCACAGTAAACACCAAACCAAGCAAGATAAGATTGATTTTATTTACACTGAATAATTGGGAGGATAAATATCTCCCAAAGAGCCACACTCTTGACAAGAGTGCTTCTGGAGGGAAAAAAAAGTTGTCTTCTCCATGGTTTCAAACTGAAGAGGCCAGTTCTAAGTTGCTGAAATCAATTAAGAGCTCTCCTACCAGTGGCAGAGATTTTTTTCATACTAAATGTTAGTTAAAATTAAGAAAAGCTGTGTATTTTTAAATGTATATTGCTAAACAACCTCAGCTCACTCCTGGCACAGAAGTGCTGCCTTCCCCCCTTTGCCCGAAATCAGCATTTCATCAGAAGGTTGTTGGATTCGTAGGTAACCTAAGTAATTAAGATTCATTATTTGTCATTCAGGTGGATGAAGAAGTAGCTCTTGAGCAGGCAGTCAAGTTTTGCCAGGTGCATATGGGAGCCTCCGCACAGAAACAGGTAAGCACTGTGACCTCCCTGGCTCCTCTCACTGTGCTTTTGTTGCCTAGTTTGTGCAGCCAGGTCCATAGTTGAGTGCTTTTAGTGATGAGAAAAATCTATTTTTCTCATGCTGTTGCCATCTAAGAGTAAGTGGGGCCACATTTGTGGAGGGAGCTCATCCTTTTTAGACTGCTGTCACTGCTACTGGTTATGACGGACTCGAATGAGAACCTTAAAACAAAACAATCCTGAATTTGAAATGTATCTGACTCACTTAGATTTTAAATGTCCACCTCAGATGCTAATTAGTTTGGCATCTGCTAAACTGCTGGCTTTGTGCTGTGCTCTTTGGGTACCAAACATCTTTTCTGTCAACTTGCATCACCGAAAACTGATTTTAACTCGGTTGTAGTGCTCACTCTGCATTTAGCCTGTAGTTTCACAACTTCTGCTGAAAACAACTATAGGACTTGAAAGACATGGCTATTTACCTGTCCCTAGTGGGAGATAAAGCCAAGAAGGAATCTCAAATGGATCAGTGACATGTTTAGTGGTGATTCATTTTGCCAGCAAACCATGGGTTGAAAGTCCCAAAACATTTGCTGGCTTTTAGTAGCAACAACCGTAATTTCCATAATTCCTGTCACCAGTACATGAAGAAGCGTCCAACTGGAAAATAAAATATTTTGAAAGAAAAATCCATGCTGCCAATTAACATTCCTTTTAATACTTCTCACAGCTTTGTGTATGGTTTGTGCTGTGAAATTTAGGCTGTGCTACAGATTGCCATCTATCAAAAAAAATGATTAAAATAGCATTTTCTAAAATATTTAAAAAATCTTTTACAGTCCAAATTCGGACCTCCTTGTCATCTTTTGGTGTCTCACAAGTGGTCATAGGCAGCATTCTCTAAGGAAGGTAGTGTTTTCCAGGAAGCATCTCTAAGACTTTCTCCGCAAGGAACAGCACTGTGCAAATACGTTGAATCATTTTCACTATATCTTCAAAAGGTTTTATGGCCTGCAGAAACATTTTATTCTGTTTTTCTGCAGGTGTCTGTTCTCTGTCCCTCAAGATTCCCTTTTTCTATAACTTCATCTTTGCATTACGTGTCTTGCCCAGTAGACTTCTCATCCCGTGCCTTGCCAGACGTGCTATGAGTAGCCTGTACGTATCCACGGAGTGCACCCGAGTGTGCCAGCTACCAGACAGACAGTATGATGGCTGGGGGAACATGGAGAATTTCCTGCTTTTCCATCATTTCAATCTTTGTCCTTGCCTAGGCACTTATTTTTGTAGAATGGACACACAGTAAACATCTTCCTTGAAGTTTGTTGAGGTTTTTCTTCTGCAAGATACATTCTTCTCTGCTGTGCCAAAGCACAACCTTTTGAGGAGGTAAACCCCTCCGGTTAGCAAGTTAAATACTGCTTTAACATAAGGTGGGTTTGGAGAACTAATTCACCTGTTTTTCTGCAAAACAAATACATTTCTAAACTTTCAGATAATTATATCAAATAATTTCTGGGGCAAAACCAGTATCTGTCCCGAGAATACCTCTTCTGGTCTCTTTAATTCTCTTTAGCCTGACCTGCTGTGGGGTATATTGACTGGTCCTTCTTCTGCTGTGATAGCGCACATGGCAGGTGGTTCTCAGAATTGAAACACACTTCTATCCCTGCAGCTAGAGATGCTGATGAGTAGCAAGAGGGACTGCAAGATGAACTCTGTATCTTATATACAGTTGACAGGTGCTTCTTTTATTCTTTTCTACCTGGTAGACCTGAAGAAGATTGAGGCTGTAGGGCAGCTCATGTAACAAGGTCTAGCACGTCTACCCTGCACCTTTAGGAAAACCAGATGTTTCTGCCTCTGCTGTGAAAGGTTCAGAGTGGTTTGGTGAGATGTATTTTGTTTCCATTTGAGAAAAAAAACACTAGAGCTTGCACTCTTCTTTTCATGAGCAGTTCCCTTGAATCTATGGGTACTTGTTCTCCTTCTCTCCTTTTTACAGATACTGTTTTGGTGTTGTCTTGCCCAGCAGGGTACGTGAGGTTCAAGCCCTGAGGGCGGACTTTGTTATTTGTGGTTTAGTGGTTATCTTCACACTAAATGCCTTACTGAAATGGTGTAGAAGTTTTATTTATTTTTATTTATTTTATTTTACTTTTATTAAAAAAAAAAAGAGGCATTCAGGTGGAAATCTTCCTTTGTGTTAGTCTCCTCTTTAAGAGATTATTCATTTTAGAAATAAATCTTGCCTCAGAATGTTAAGAATTTTTTAGTTTATCTTGGGGAATAAGAAGTCACAGTCAGACTGTGTTTTATGACTTGATAATAAAAAGAATTTTGCTAATATACTTCTTTTTAAAAGTAATAATACTATTTAATTTTATACATATACCCCTTTGCAAAAGCTATTTCACTTGTACATTCAGCTGAGTTCCTTTCTGGGCCTCCTTGAAGTTTCTGGGTATGTTATTGCTGTGCCAGCCCTTTGAGCAAAGTCAGCAATTACTGAGGCACGTAACAAAGTGCTAGAATGGTGAAAACCCTGCACACCAATGAGTCTCAAAAGTAGTTAGAATAAGTGAGCTAGTATTTAACAGGAAATGTCACTGTTTCCAGTTAGGCCACTTGCAATAAAATATACAATTTAATGTGATGCATTTTTTTAAAAAAGCTTTTAAGCATTCTCCTTTAGGCAGCAAGCTCCACTACAGAGATTCTCATCCACTGCAGCCTGATTTTCATCTGCTTCAAACAGTGTAGCCCCTGTAACTAGCCTGAAGCTGACTTACTGTTGCTAGTGCAACATCCTGAGTTCGTATGGGTTAGTATGGAGCAGTAGAAATAGCCACTCTTGTAGACATCTGTCTGTTTTCAACAGACAATCCTGTTTTATTTAAAATTGGCACGTATTTGCCTTCTGTAATCAAATGATGTCATGTATAAAGCTGCTGCAGCCCAGAGAAGTGCTTTGTTATTAGATAGTTTGAATAGGCTTACAGTGCCTGCAGTTCTTCAGTTACTTATCCTGAGGAATTGACAGATTGAAAAAAAAAACAACCCCAGAAGCATCCTGACATATGTTTTTCTATGCTGGCTGTTATATTTTACACTTCCAGTAACCAGGCAGTATATGGTTGCTTTATGAAGGTTTTCACTTGTTACTAAATTTAGGGATGTTATTTGAATTACCATTTTTCAACTTTCTTCTAGACCAGTTCAGAACGTTTTTAACCTAAATATTTAACAACTCTGTTCAAATCATTTTTTATGCCTCTTCAGGCCCAAGCAGGAAACAATGCAAAGTGGTTTATTGTACTTTTGCGGTGAGATCTAATCTTTTTAATAGTTTGTCACCTCCATTTTATTTTCAGAAGGTCTTTGTGAGCCTCATGACCAGTGCTGGCTCAGGATGTATGAGGCCTTCTGCTGTGCTGCTTAAATACACTGGGAAGTCCTTGGAGAGGCTGGCTCTACTCTTGGAGCAAGGCAAGAAGAGATGGCCGTGTAAAATCTTGCCATGCTGAGTTTCTGTGCTCCTGAAGAACTGTTGAGAACACTTCCATTTCTACTGCAACATGATACCACATCGAAAAAAGAAAATAAGTTAGAAGTATGGTTAGGAAATCTTGCTCAGGCTGGTGACGTCCCCCATTCATGAGAGGGGATGGAAAATTCCGTTTCAAAAAAGGGGTCTTTTGTACAGGTAGTTGCTATTTATAGTTCAGGTTTTGCTTAAGGTCTTTACAAGATGTTAAATGGTGTGTGCTGTGTGCAGTTCTGGGCCCCCCAGTACCAGAGGGATGTGGAGCTGCTGGAGAGAGTCCAGCGCAGGGCCACGAGGATGATCAGGGGCCTGGAACATCTGCCCTGTGAGGAGAGGCTGAGGGAGCTGGGCCTGTTCAGCCTGGAGAAGAGAAGGCTGAGAGGGGACCTGGTCAGCGTCTGTAAGAACCTCAAGGGAGGCAGGGAGGAGGATGGGGCTGGCCTCTTTTCAATTGTGACCAGATAAGAAGGGGAAATGGCCACACCTCATCAAAAGTTCCACAGGAACTTAAGGAAAAATTTCCTAACAGTGAGGGTGACAGAGCCCTGGCACAGGCTGCCCAGAGAGGTTGTGCTGTCTCCTTCTCTGGAGATCTTCAAGACCCACTTGGACGCAGCCCTGTGCCACGTGCTCTAGGTGGCCCTTCGGGGAGGTTGGACTAGGTGATCTGTAGAGGTCCCTTCCAACCTTAACAATTCTGTGATTCTGTGAATAGTATCTTCAACAAAATGATCCACCTGTGTGTGCTTCATACAGACTTAGATGAAATGCTGCAGTGTTGGAGTACAGTGAAGACCCTTTTTTGGTTAAACAACATAGACTGTCATATCAACTCATTTACGTCCAGCTTTTCTTCCTGCCAGGAATAACTGAGGATACTTTTCTGTGGCAAATACCCTTTGCTTTACTAAACCGTGGGGTTTTGATACTGAATGCAGAAGTAGATGGAGGCCTGAAAAGGTTATTCAGACAAGTTTGCAAAAGCAGATATGAGTAGAATACAATATAAATTAGTCCATATTTGCTACCATATAGTAGGGATTGTCTTTAAATTTTAAGAATGTTTTTTGCTGTATTTATATTAGACCAATATAGTAACTATTAGTATAGTATTTACTGTAAAACTGTAGCTACAGTTTCAGAACTGTAAGAAAAGTCTGAGCTTGAAGTACTGATTAAACTTGTACTAAAATGTAAAAAAAAGAATAAGTATGGTGATTTATCTGCCTTTTTTAATTAAAAAAAAAAAACAAATGGCCTTTGGGAACAGAGTAGCATTAAAAGGATAGGATCATAGTAATGGATACAAAACTGTCTTCATTGTCAACTGCTGGGACATTTCTTTCAGTATTCTATAATAACAATTACTTTTGAAAAAGTATCTCATTACAAAATAAGATTTTCATCAACTTCAGTACTCCTTGACTCAGGCTCTAAAGAAAGGACATGATTTTCTTAAGATGGGATGACGTGGTGATTTGCAATTGCACCCTTGAGTAGGAGTTTAATGACAGGAAAAACAGAAAAAAGGCAAGTTTTATTCCACATTTTTGTTTTACCTTACTTATTGTAGAGACCTTCAACAGGATTTTATGTTTTTAATCTAGACAGTGTGGTTTTGTCCACTTGTTGGAATATGTTTGTCTTGTCTCAGCTGTTGAGATGGTTTTAAGTAAGGGTTGTAATAAGTTCGGGTTGTATTTGTGAGTGGTGGTAGTGAAGGTAACTATATATCATCAGTTTAACACCACTAGTTCTTACAAACTATTTCTAACTGCTGTTTGCAGTTCTGTTATCCAGTGTTTTTTAATAATCATCTTTTCTCAGTATTTGTTTTACTCTTTGATCAAGTTGAGTCCAACACTACAAAGGATACATGTACAAAAACACAGAAATTTTTCGAAGGGAGTAAGAATAAAAATTGTAATTTCTAAATTAATTATAAATGTGGAGGAAAGAAAACCTAAAAATGTAAGCTTCTTCAAAAAACTCTAGTTCTTTAAAATATTTAGTCAGCTCCAGGGAGTTCTCTAGCAAAGGGCTTTATCTCACAGTAGAGGGGAAAAGGTAGGTGATGGTTTCTGATTGATAAATACAGTTCTTTTATTCTCAAGTTGTGTTTTATGAGCTTATCTATGAATCATGTGAAGATTTACCGATTCTTTATATCACTTACAGCGTAGGGACATTAAGTGGAAGCAAGATGTCCTCTAAGAAAAAGTAGATGCAGGGGTTTGGGGGGATTTTTTTGTGGTTTCTCTCTATGGCTCCTGATTTCCTTCAGAATGCAAGGAACTCTTCAAAACTAAATTCTTTTCTGAGAATAACTCTTTCCACTGCTTGACCCAGATATTTTTTAAAGGCACAAAAAAAAAAAAAAAGCCAGGGAAAAATTGGAGCAAGGTGGAGAAATATCTCTGTATCTAGTTTTAAAATACTTCACTTTTTTCTATCTGGGAATAATAAGTAAGCCCTAATTGTTGTTAAAATCATAGATGAAGAGGATTTTTTGAAATACTGCCTGATCTTATGTAGTCAGCAGAAGGTCGTTGTACACCACGTGGTGCTGACGGGATTCAGTGCCTCAACTGGTTGCCCATAAATCTGCTTCCAGTAGAGCCAGTGTTGGTCACCCAAAGAGATCTGCAGAGATCCTATTTTTGCAGTATGCTGTTTCTCTGGGTTAAAAGATTCGTTTTTAGTCTTGCCAACTACTACTTTAATGCAGAATTAATGATGCCTGGAAACTGAGTACCAGAGAGGCCTTGTTGAAGGAGAATGAGAAATTAGGAAGCAGACTAGTTTGATCCTGACAGAGCATTGAGCGTACCAGCGTAGCTCTGAGGACCAAGGAGGGGATCTGCTGATAGAAAAGTAGTTGTAAGTCTTCTAGATAATTAGAGAATTTCTAAACAAGCCTTTCCATTGACTGCCTAAAACTGGTCATGTTAAATTCTTCATTTGTAATGCTGTTAAGGACACACCTACAGGGGAAAGCCAATGCAAGGCAAGCTGGGGTGAAGCTTCGCCGTGCACAGATCACTCCATTAGTGGGAGTGGAGGTACTTAGGTCTAAGAATACATCTGTCATCTTGGTTTCTTGATTTGAAAGTAGAAAAGCATTTTTATTGTTGTGAAATTAATAGTGTGTGCCTTAATGCTAAAATTATAGCTTTCCTCAGTGTGGAAGCTGTTGTGACAAGTAGTCTAAAGAGGACAGGTGAAGCCTCCATGATCATGTGTTGGGGTATGCTGTGCATCCGCGGTTCTGGGAAGTGCATTCCCATAAATGAGAGAGCTTAAAACTTTGTGGTCATCTGCATTCCGCGTAAGGCTGGATTTAACATCTCTAAAAATACGAGATTGTTCAGAGACAAAGTTCCCAAAGGCCACTGAGTCTCTGCAGTCTCGTGTTGTGACCCTGAGACCGTGGAACTGTATGGAGAAAGTCGTAGCCAGGGATAGTGTTGGAGCAGCTGAATATTTTATTGGCTGCCCACAATACAGTATATCATCTAAATGTCATGAGAAGGACCGTTTCAACAGTACTGGGTTATTTAAGACACAGTGCTGCCTCAGCCAAAAAATCCTTGCTCTGGGACCAACTCCATCCCTGAAGAGCGAGCGAGAGAAAAGACAATTTCAGCCTTGCAGCTGCCAGCCCTGCCTGCACCAGCCCTGCTCATGGAGACCTCCCTTTCGCTGGGAGTTTCTCCCACTTCTTCCAAGGTAACAAATCCACGACCCCCTTCTCCTGCGCCGAGTGCTCTCACTGCTTTCCCTTTTTAAACCTGCAGTCAAAACTTTTCAGTAACATTCAATGCCGGATCCAATTAAGCGTGATGCTTCATGGCGAAGCTGCCACTCAAATCAAAACAAGTAAATTGGGTGCTGCAGGCGACGGCGCAGGCAGGCGGTGCAGAGCGGGTGCCTGGCCAGCTGCCAGCCGCCTCCCCATGCTGCAGGGATCCTGCCACAGATAACAGCGGGATCTGCTGGGTTTCATGGCCGCTCTCGCAACCCTTCCCTGTGGTCCAGCTTCGTTCCAGAGTAGATAACTGAGCTCGTCTTGTTCTTTCACCAGTGTTTGACTTTTCCAAATGCTGGACATAAGTAATCTTAGAGTGAAGAGTCTTAGGCGAATGCAGGTGTTAGGATTGCCGTAAACTCCCAATCTGGACCTGCATAGCACCACACGAGCAGCGTGCTCAGGCTGATGAGCATCAGTGTGTTGGTGCCGCAGCCTCCGAGTGAGGCTTTGCCGAGAGCGACATTTGATTTGGAGCAGGAAAAAATGGTCTTGCGTGCGGCTCGAGGGCGCTTCCCTCCCACCCCCTGCGCAAGGCAGGCAGCGTTGCCGTTGCAGAGCCTGCGGCGAATGGCTTGTGGCAGCTGCCTTGAATGTTACAGAGCTTTTTTTTTTTTTTTTTTTTTTTCCAAAAAATCTCACTTTACAATAAAAAATGCTGTTCTGCTCAAGAAAGCAGTAGAAGCTTTCCATAAAAGCGCTTTACTGTAGGTGGGAGGAGATAAGGAAAATATTAAATAATTAGAAAATAATCATCTCTACTTCTGCCTCGTCTGTTTTTCCCCCCTCTTTGTTCCACCCACATACTGCTAATTTTCAGCTTTTCTTCCTGCACATCAAGACGTCAGAGGACGCTCGCAGAGAAAGTTGTTTTTCATGAGTCGCCTGTGCGCTCTCTTAATGCAGCAAAGAGGACAAGGAAGAGGGCGAAGGAGCAGGTGGGGACAGAGGGGACGGAAGGCCGAGCTCCTGTATGGCCTCGCTCCTGGCAAGGGGCGCGTGGTTTGTGCTGCGCCGCGCTTGCCCGTTGCCATGGCACCCCTCGCGCGCTCCCGGAGCTGTAGTCTTGATATAATTAACAGCCCCGCTCCTCCTGTCTGCTGCAGAAAGCAATCATTAAATGAACATGAGGGAAAGAAAAGTCACTTTTTATCTCCTAGTTGTTCTGTCAGTGGTTTTCATCCACCTGTCTTACCTCCCTCAGCGCGGTACCGCTGCCGTCTGCGCACGGGAGCGTCGCGGGAAGACAGGGCGGCTGCCTGCGCCACGCAGGACGTGGGGGCTCCTCATGCACTGCTTTAAACTGAAGATTTGGTTAGGCTGGAATGCAGCTCAGCTAGAGGTTCATGAAGGTTAGTTATTTTCTAGATATAAAACCGTGGTCTTCAGGAAATAGCAGGTTCGTGAGGATGTGGCTTATGGATTTTGCTGCTAATGGACCTTGAAGAGAGCTTCCTGTAGAGACTTATTTCAAATATTGCTACAGAGATTGAGAAAGAAAATAGGAATGGTTTAATTAAAGAAGTGGTTAATTGAACACATGGTTTAATTAAAAATCCACAATATTGAAGAGAAGTTGGATTGGTAATGGAGTAGAATATGGCTGGCCATCATCGAGGCAGGATGTGACAGGATGTACTCTGGCTGTGGCCCGTGCATAAGGATGTCCTTTTCTGTGGAAGATTCTGACTTGTGTCCCATCAGGCTACCAAATTCAGATGTAAGATTAATAAAAAAAAATAATTATGCAACAGTTACATTGCCAGGCTCTTCCATTAGGAAACTTGCTTTGGAAAGACTCTCGCTTTCCGTTTTATGGAACATCTGATGGTTACTTTTTCCTGCACCGCCTGCAGCGAGCCCTCCCGTAAAGCGTATCGGTCAGGCTCCTCTAGGGTTGCTTTCTTTTTCAAAATGTTTTTAAAACATTTGAAAACACTAAAAAAGACGGAGGCAAGTCTTGGTCTAGTTTTCTGGCTTAGGACTTTGCCAATAGCGTCTATAGAGCAAAAATTCTTATGTTTTGTCTTAATGCTCAATTTTTTTCTGCTGTTATTGTCTCTTTACTGAAGTGTTGCTGTCTTTACTGAAGAGAGGTTTTTCTCAATAATCTAAGAATTTCTTGCATTTTCATTACTTCTTTTCTTTATGAAGGCTATCGTGGTTCCTACTTCCTAGCATTTTCTTTTTTGCATCAGTTTTTAACATTAGAAGTGTTTGTCTGTATTAGCTGTGAAGCTTTGAGAGGAGGAGTGTGCTGAAATAGGGTTCAAGCATATAAGGAAACTGCTTTGGACCCCTGTGTATATATTAATCACAAATGCCACAACCTACACATTATATATGCCAATTATTCATTTACATTTTGGCCATCTGCAGGCTCCATAGCCCACTCTTTTCTAGGTAACTTAAAGAATAAAAATTGAGGCATTGGATATTTATGGAAGTAATGGACTGTTTTTCTCACCTTCTGTTTTGCATGTGGTTCGGATATCAGTTTCTCTTGAATATTTATTCCCTGCGCTCTGGAAGTATAGTAGTTAAGAGAAAAATTATTTCTGTGTGTGCCCCTCTTCAGTAGCTCGTGTTGCTTTTAGAAGTCTGGAAGAAAGTCCATCTGTACCGGATGAAGATGTCACTTCAACCAAAAAATAGGAGGAGGATGACAGATAAATCAGGTTTCATCCTGTTTTAGTTGTACACACTTGTTCTGTGAGTGACATCACTATCAAATATAGAAGAGAGTCCTTTCTCCTCAGTGGCGCAAGCCATTTTGCAGTAAAGCTACTGTATTTCAAAGGCGGTGGTGATAATTGAGAAGTTTTACACGATGAGGTGGTTTGGATGAGGGGGAAGGCGGATTTTCGGTGTCTTGACTCATTGCCACAACAAAGTAAAAATTTTTAAAAAATCTCCTCATGGGAAACCACATAAAACACTGGTGAAGGATTGTCACTGCTTCTCAGTTTCCTATTAAATGTCTGGGGAAAATAATCAAGCAGTTATAGTGCCTTACTGCTGATACAGCAGTAGAAATAGATGGTTGTAAAGTGATTCTGCCCAATCTATGACTTTGTCTAATGAGTTTTTCTGAGTTTATTTCTCAAATGAGGTGTTAAGAAAGTTTGGTGTTTTCCTGGGAGCACTACCTGGATGATGCTAAAAATGTGGCCCTGTTAAGCCTTGATGAGCATTGCAGTTAATGACATTGCTCTAACCTGGGCTTAGGGAGTAGCATCACTGCTGACCCAGAGGTGCCGGAATCGTTGCTTTTGCATTAAGAACCAAATTGCTTTGCAGAAGGAATGTGTGTTTCACACTGATGGTCATATTAGACCAATGCCAGAATTGCAGCATCGTCTTCTCCCAACACCCTGGGTGCTGGGATGGAGTGATCTTATAGCAAGTTCATGCGTGACACCAACTTGGAGGGCATGGTCAATATGTTGGAGAGCAGCACTAAGGCTTGAAGGAACAAGAATAAGCCGGAGGGGATTGGGTTGACAGGAACCACCTGACATGAAGCAAATGGAAATTTGAAGCCCTACACCAGGAAAGAATGACCTCTGCGCAACAGGCCTAGCTGGGGAGCAGGTCTGCCAAAAAGAAGCTAGGGGGTCGTGGTGGGCAAAAATCTGAATGTGGATCAACAGTGTGCCCATGTGGGACTGAATTCCCGTAGAGCTTCAAGGCAAGAGAGCAGGACAGCTGCAAGGGAGGGCAGGGGGCCTGAATGCCTGTCCTTAAAAGAGAAGAGAGGACCGCACTGTCTCTGAGCTGCACTGAAAAGAGGAGAGGCACTGGTTACAAATTGCAAAAGGAGGAATTTGGGCAGGATAAAAGGAAAAAAAAGTTCACTGCGGAGATGGTAAAGCATGGGAAAGGGGCCCAGAGAGGCTGTGGAATCTCCATCCATGGAGCTGCTTGGGAAGGGGCTGGATGTGTGCCCTCAGAAACCTAATCTAGCTCTGAAGCTCTGCCTTGAGCATGGAAGCTGAATTAGAGAGCTCCAGAGATCATTTCCAGCAGGAATTACTCCGTGATGCTCAGGTTCCCTCTGTGTGTCCTCCCACTAATCACTATTTTTTTTCTTCTGAATCACATGCCCGCCTTCCCAGCTTTGCCAGTTTGCTTTCCAGCCATTCTTTCTGTCTCTGGGGCGCTTTTATGGATGTGCAGTTTGATAATTTATTTTAACAAAGAGAGACTAACTAATAGTACCTGCAAGTATTTCTACTGGGGGGGGAAAAAAAACATGGTTACAAGCACAGAAATTTCAAGTTCTGTGTGATGTATTATGTGAATTAATGAAGTGCATGGGTGTGAAAAGTTTTCCCTCTAAATCGCAGCTGAAAACATTTCCTCTGGTGATCTCATTTCTGGCTTAAAGCTTTCTTCTGCAGCTAATTTCCCTCAGGCTTGAGATCTCGTTTGGAAGTCTTGAGGCCTCTAGTTTTGGAACTGATACTTTAAACGTCAGAAATTTGCTGTTTTCAGATGCAGAAGAGACATTATTTGATCCAATGCGGCATTTATTATCCATATGGCTGCTTTGTTTTATTTTTTTGCATGCACACAAGACCTTGCAGATTTTAATCATATGCTTTTTGTATTTGAGATTGATTAATGAAATACAGGAACTTTAAAATTACATTGCACTAATTATAATGAGAAAAATGTCCTTGTATGCTTTCCACCTCTGAATTTTAAATGTGGAATTTCTCCAGCTGCAATTTATTCCATTCTCTCAGTGAAGTTCAACTGATTCTTCTGGAGTTGTAATAAATTTTGAGGCGTCTAGGACATTAGGGCCCATTTGGATTTTGAGTCTGACAGAAGAACTTGTTTCTACTGCAAACACTCACACTTTATCACCGTGGTCGCCTTAGAGGGAGGAGACATAATTAAGCCATTAAGATTCCATCCAACCAGGTATTTTACAATACAAAACTCTTCATTATTGAAGACCGTAGGGAGTATGAGTGAATGCATCCTGTGGCCTTACAAGTAAAAATACTCCATCTGATTCCTGATCAAAATTAGAGAGAAGATACTTGTTTTAAGTATGCTTTTGTTCCCTCCTTCAGTGCATTTATATTCCTCTTCCACCTTCTGGCTATACAACTAATAGCACTGCATTAAATTCCTAGCTCTGGCTTTGGAGAATAGTGTGGCTTTTGGAACTACTGCTCCTTCTCCAGAGGCAACAAATCCACCAGAATGTTGCTCCAAGTAGGATATCAGTGTTATTTCAGTCTGTGGTTAGTAGGAGCTAATGACTTGGGGATTAGGATGTTTTTTTTTATTTTGGAAGCAAATACCTTTATGTCTGTTTTTTGCCATTTTTTCTCTTCTCGCATCATCCTGTTAAAAACAATTTCTTTTAATAATTTTCAATTTTTTCGAAAGATATTGCTGATCTTTCAGTTAGGTCGAGAGTTTGCCAGTGAATTGTTAAATGAAAGAAATTTATTTAGGTTCATAGGAGTTTGCCATTCATGTTTAATAACAAAGTTCAGGAATAAATTATTTTATGAGGGATTTGCTAAATAAAGCAATAGAAATGTGAGTATGAATAGTGTATAATTATTAGATTGCTGAATATACTTGTAAGGAACAGGAAAATAATTTTAATCTGTAAGGGAGTAAGAGTTTTTATATATAAATAATAATGATTAATTTTATATTCACCTTGGAGAAATTATTTTCCCTTTATAGAAAGTTGTACTGCCTGCAGTTCTTGTTGAAGCAAGTAATATGTGCAGAATCATCGGTGCGTATTTTCTCACTGTGTCCTTTTCTCCTCTTTTGTATAGTCCACAGGAGAAACCCCCACAACCCCAAAGCATACAAAGGAAAACAGAGAGAACTTCTTTCCAGTAACACCAGCCACACTGCATCCTACCCCGGTGAATCCAGACACTGTGACTCCTGAAACTCTCCTGAGACTGAATGACCTGCATTCCAAACCCAAACCAGCCTCTTCCTCTTCATCCTCCTCGTCTTCAGCATCTTCTTCAGTGCCTCCATCCCAAGAGTCACACAGGGACACTGAGCATCTCCGGAGTCAGAATGCAGAGCCTGCTCCCAGCATGTGTGACCTGGCACGGGGTAAGTCCTGGAGACACTTGGCCCTCTGGCCAGGGTTGCATGGAGAGTCAGTGCCTGAGTTCCAGTTCTGTCCCATTTTGTGGTCATTAGAATATATTCAAAATGCAGCACTAAAGCAGGTTTTGTCTGGCTCTGAGATGGCCACATGCATATAATGAATGCATATTTTAATTAATAGGATAGATAATTAAATTCTAGTGAACAGAGTTTATATAACTTATTGTAAAATCATGGGATAGCAGTATAAAATTAAAATTATTTTGAATAGAAAGTGATTCCAATTTCAAACATTTCAAACCTAACTTGGGCACTCAGAGGAGATGGTTGTGCTTGTTTGTGTGACACGGCATATATAAAGATGCCATAGCTCCTGCTGCAGCCTGTATTTTTTTTGCAACCTTAGCAGGAACAATGTCTGACAAAGCTCCTGCTACTGCCTGTCCTCACCCCATCTGCTCAGAAGCTTGGGGAGACTTCAGGGCTTATTCTGTCCCTACTACATGGTTGTTGGAAATAGATAGTTGACGCAGTCTCAGTTACCTCCAACCACCATCTGAAATAAGGTCGTGCTGCCCTCCTGTTAATTACTTTAAGAATTTTTGGTAATATTTTAAATTACTCCTGTCCCATTCAGATAATTAAGACTCTAGTTTTACAGTACTGATATTTCATACAAATTACAATTTACCTTGTAAGTAAAATGATCAAAGTGTCTCAATCGTAAGAAAACATAATCCTTTTTCGAATATGACCTACTACTTTCCTTATAAAGAAAAGGACTGTAAAACTGCTTATAAAATGCACAGACAATTGATAGGAGCCTAGATAAGCTGAGTGGACCACATATGTACAGGTATTGTCAAAAGTGACAGTGGAAGATACGGGGGAAATAGTGTCCAATTCCAAACTGGAAGACTTATTTACAATGAACAGTGATCTAGACCACATATTTTGTTCAATATCAGTATTTTTGTTAGTATTCTTATGTTGTGACTTTCTAAAGTTTTACCAAAATGCCTGTGGTACACAATTTCCTTGAGTCATCAGTCTAGGCATCCAACTGCACCGGATTTCCTGAATGCATCATCAACAGAGAGCAAACTAGGGAGAAATCAGTTTTCCCGGTGGGTTAACCTCTGAGTGCAGGATGAAATTGAAATTTAAGATGCGGAATTAGCAGTTGCATGGTAACTGTCTCATTTTCCTGTCTCTCAAATCCTTGGAGAAATTGTCTTGAGAGGAAAGGAAAGGAGAGAGCAGAGTGATGATACGGAAGGAAAGGCCAGGTCAATGTGTAAACCACTTTGGTCGTTGTCCTCATGGAGCTAAAGAACAGTCGTCTGGTGTCATAAGATACCTTCGCAGGCTTGTTCAATGGGAGTAGTCTGTGTCTTTGCTCAGACAACACAAGGGAAAAGATGAATCCTGTAGTTTATAAAGTTACTCTGCACTTAGTAAGCAGAAAGATAGGATTGACAGTGCAGGAAAGAGCTTCTGCAGCTTCTCAGGCCACCTTAACCGTGATTGCATCACTTACATTGATCTTTTGACTTCCTAGGCTTTGACAGATTGTGAAGTTTCATATTTTCATTCTTCTTGCTTTCTGCATATCATCTCAGTTGAGGGAGGAAGGAAGGGTTCCTGCCCAATTTATTCCTCTGAAACTGTCTGAAGATCAAGGGACTCTGTGCAGAGCTCTCATTCCAGTGCTCAGCGCGTGTGTTGTATCTGACTCTCTGGCTCTTGGACCTACCTGACAGGCCTTTTCTGAGAGATACCAATACTCCTGTGGGTTTTTTGTTTCTTTGTTTGTTTTTTCTTTTTAAAATTCTCCTATCTTCGCACCTCCTTTAAGAAGAGCTGCTTCTAGTTCTGTTTTACCCCTTTTTCATCTGCCTTCAATTAACGCTGTGTTTCTGCCGAAACTCCTCCCATCGTATTTTCTGAGTAATGTTTTCATCTTTTCTTTCTCTTTTTAATTATCATTTTGCTAACCTCCTCCTGTAGCTACCTGCTCACATGAGAGCATTTCACGTCAGAGAGGACCGGCTGCTGCTATTTCCTGTGGCTTCACCCAGCAAAAGGAATGGTTTTCCAAGCAGTGCTGGTGCTGTCCCACTCACTTCTTACATAAATGTTGTAGTGAGATTGAGGATATAGCATACGACGACTGGAACGGAGTGCAGCATGATGAAGTCCAGCAACAAAGTGATTATAGTGGTAATTTCAGCATGAGAGCCTTCTACATTTAGGCATAAATCCTGGAACTGTTAGCAGCCTTTAGCTTGGGCTAAAATTTGCTCTGCAGAAGCTAAAATAGGACAATTAAAGTAAACCCTCTGCAGTGTGTCCCACTGTTCCAAGATTGTATTGTTCTAAAATACTGGAAAATCTTGAGAGATTCTCTTCTTTGCGGTCCTTATCCTCGAATAATTCTTATAAGGACTAGATGGGAAAGCGTTCATTCACTAATGAGTTTTTAACAGCAAGAGAGGACTTTTATATTTGAAATTATTTTAAATACTCTGTTTTGTTTAAAAGCAGTATTTTGCCAGAGTGGAATATAAAAGCAACACACTTTTTTCCTCTCTTACCAATAAAAACCTCAGACTTTTATTGAGGGTTGAGGTAGTGAAATAAGTGTCCTAACTTAGAAATTATTACCACTTATTCCTTCCTTCTGGCTAAGGAAGACAGAAGTTTCCTTCCATTGCGTGCAGGGGTGCTGCAACATGTAACCTGTGAAATGTCCATCTGTAATTTCAAATGTTTGTTACCTAAATGCAACAGGACAAGTCAAGGTGTGAATGTATTTCAGTAGGTGACCAGTTAAACTTTTCCACTCTCAGAAGTGCAAGAAATAAATGTTAGGGAGGAAGTTTGCATGCAAAGGTAAGTGGTAGTATCATAATTGTGAGTTAATTTGCCTAAGTGTGTAGGCAGCAATAGTCTCCCTAAAAGACAGATGTTCAAAACAGAGGAGGTTTTGAAATAGGTGTTGAGGATTCCTTAATGATGTATTAACATGGCATTTAGCTGGGCTTCAGATCCGTACCAGTATTTTTACATTTACCTGAGCTGTAAGGAGCAGCTTCTCCCCGGAGGCTGCAGCGTCGCTTATTGCACCGAGTGCTGCCCGGTCTGAGGCTGGGAAGCCGCGGAGGGAAGCGCTGCGAAGCAGTAGCCAGCTCCGCATTTACTCTCTCCTCCCGCAGCATTGGCCTCCTGTGATGGCATCGATGTTTTCACTTCTTGTCTGATCCTTGCTTTTCTTGAAGCTTTTTACTTTTTGCAGTGGCTCCATTCTGAAAACAGCTTCCTGACTGGATTTCAGCAGGGGGTTTTCTGCTTGTGAATGACTTCTCGAATCCCTCCTGCCTTGTGCTCAGACAGTANGTCTGAGGCCGCAGCCGAGGCCTCCGAGGGCCGAGCCGTGGAGGGAAGCGCTGCGAAGCGGTAGCCAGCTCCACATTTACTCTCTCCTCCCGCAACATTGGCCTCCTGTGATGGCATCGATGTTTTCACTTCTTGTCTGATCCTTGCTTTTCTTGAAGCTTTTTACTTTTTGCAGTGGCTCCATTCTGAAAACAGCTTCCTGACTGGATTTCAGCAGGGGGTTTTCTGCTTGTGAATGACTTCTCGAATCCCTCCTGCCTTGTGCTCAGACAGTATCAGCCAGTTGCATCTTTCCCTGCTCCCGCTGGGAGTATGCCTGATCCAGTTTCCTAGGACAAAAAACTCATCACCCTAAAATTTTCAGTACACTTAATGGCCATTTCTGGCCTTCCCCATTCAGGTTGCTTTTGTTTTATGTGTTTGGTGTAATACTGCACAAAATCCTCTGACATTAAAAGGTCAAAGGAGAATGAAACCCTGTTCCAGAAGGGAAGGGTCTTGCAGCTTTCACCAGGTAACTAGTGCATAACATTTACAAGCAGTAGACCACAAACAAGAAGCTATCGCTGTATTCTGATATTACTGTGAGATGCTCTCCAAATGATGTGCTCTTGTGGAGTTAACATGGAGANCGGTGTAATACTGCACAAAATCCTCTGGCATTAAAACATTCGTTGGTTTTGTGCGTCCATGATAAATCAATAAGAATAAGTAGGACACTGACGCAGCTCTGAAGCTGTGGCCAGTGATGTGGTAAGTGTGTTGGCCAGGCAGAGTTGTGGTCCAGGAACCTTGCAAACCTGGCCCACCCTTAGATCCCCCTGGAAATCCCAGGGCGTCCCTGGTCTTCAGCATATCCTGCACGCAGGGAGCACCTCTTCTGGAGACCACAAGGATTTATAAAAGAGGGTGGTAGTGACTACATTGTTACCACGTATTTTGATTTTATTAGTCTTAGATTAGTGGCAGCAGAATAAAATGCATGAAGGCAGGCTAGATTGAGATCTAGCTGAAAGCCTTCAGGTCTTACATTATTTACAAAGTTTTCAGAGAAATCTCCTAAAAGAAAACAGCAAAACCCAAGCTGTTCCAACAGCTGCTTTTTGTTAATTTGTACTGTGCTTAATTGGCGCTCAGGTCGAAGGAGAATGAAACCCTGTTCGAGAAGGAAGGGTCGTGCAGCTTTCACCGGGTAACTAGTGCATAACATTTGCAAGCAGTAGACCACAAGCAAGAACCTGTCGCTATATCCTAGTATTACTGTGAGATGCTCTCGAAATAATGTGCTCTTGTGGAGTTAACATGGAGACACAAATACCAGTTATCTGTATCTTTAAAATGCCATTTGAAAGTTTGTGTAGTTGAATACCAAACTGGATTTTTTTCGTCTAAGCCCAGAGATTCTTTTTTTTCTTTTTAATCACAATTTAACAAAAGAGAGAGAAAATGGGTATGGAAGTATGGCAGCTTTAGGGCTTTTCGTTAGCTGTGTGCATGTCAGCGTGTTGGTACCTTTGTGCTGTCTGCCTCTGTTCTAGGAACCGTGATGGTGGCAGGAAGGGTTGGCGGGCGCTGCTCAAATGGCCCCAGGTGGCTGCTATGGAGCTAGCTGGGGAAATAGTAGAGGCCAGGCTCTGCTTCAAGCAAACACTTCTAGTGCAGCCTCGTGTTTTTAATTCTGATAGCGTTGCTGTGTCGTTAGCTGACCTCGCCGTCAGGAGGTGGTTTGGGCTATGTCTGATGTAACTGTGTGCATGCTCTACAGGAGTCCACTGGGAAATGCCCTGTCATTACAGTGCAAACTTCTGTTCACCAGACTTGTTTGAATTTCTCTTGTTGTAGCGGGCCCTGGGACTTGTGTTCTTCAGCCTTCAGCCTCCAAAATTCTCCCAATGCCGAATTTTTAGCATGGGCCTTTATGTGTCAGCATCGAACTAGTACCTTGAATGTGGCGTTCCTAGTCAAATAGTTGTTCATACTGCCGTGGCTCTTGGCAAGAGAGTTAGAATGAGTCCAGAGAAAGAAAACATGTAGGGAAAGGGTGCTCTGTATCCCTGCTGCGTTCCATTAGGAACCGAACAGCCTTGCTGCCTCCTGCAGCGCAGTGTTCCTCACGCCAAGGGCCAGCTGAGGACTGATGCTCTCACTGCTGCTGTTGACCAGCATCCTTAACTGACCCCTGCTCAGCCCGTGCTCCAGGACAGTCTTTCCACTGACCAGGCAGCAGAGTGGAGGAGGAAACTCTGAGCTCCTCCAAGCTCAAACTTTCCATACGTAGACTTTCCAGCAGCAATATGGGAGAAACGCTGCATTAATTCCCAGCATACTGGAGGGCAAGGCAAGTGGAATACAGAAGATTTTAATCACTAGCTTTTCATTAGATATGTGGTAAGGTACTTATTCCATTTCGGTGGAGAGCAAAGGATCAGGCCCGTTTCCATCACCATTGCTAAAAAAGGAAATAATGACACCTATCTCTCATGGTGAATTAGTACTGGTCAGTTTGGTGCTCAATTGCAGGTGCTCTGAGTAGCTGTTAAAATACAAAGTAAAGCAGTTGTTATAGGGACTGGTAAAATAAATGTTTCCTAGTGCCTGCAGGTGCACGGAATTTGATCCTCACTCTCTTAAAGTGTTTTGAAGGCAAGGTGGAACAGGATTGTTAATCTGCTGTAAGGCATTTTTAAGCAGTTTCTTTGCTGGGGAAGATATTTTGCAGAGGGATGAAGGCAAGAGGGACAATTGCTTTACTTGAGCACTTGAAGCTGCTGTCTGTTCACTTCTGCAAGCACATGCACCTCTGAAATCACTGCACCGTGTTCTGGATGCCAGAGCTCCTTCCTTTTGCCTATAATGAAACCATATTTGGTGCAATGAACTCTAAGTTGTCTATATACTTTAATCTATTGATGCTTTAATACTTCAAACTGCCTCGCTCAGGAATTGGAAAACCCTTTTTTCCAGGTGCCAAACACATTCTCTAGGCTTGTCTTTCAGTTGTCATGTAGTAGCTTTAGCGCAGGACAAAAATTTTCAAAATTCCAGCTAAAATGTTTTATAACAGTGTGATGTTACTGCCTCCTCCTCCCTGGCAGTGCAAGGAAAACAAGTGACAAAGTGCACGGTGCGCAGGGAGTCAAGCACCTCATCACCATGTCTGTCCTGCTGCTTTCCAACTTTTTTTTGACATTTGCAAGTGCATATTTTTAAGGATGTTATTTTTTTACTGCATCCACATCGGCCAGGTGAACTAAATCACCCCAAACCAGGGCTGCGGTTGCATAATCTGCATGTTTACGGGGTGCACCTGGGCACAGCATGCACTCTAGCCATGCTAACGGGAGCGAGGGAGAGGGAATATTAACTGTGATGAAGTCACGAACCCCGGCGCCCGCTATAGGCATCTGCAAACACTGGTTGCCCTGGCAACAAGTGGAAAGAGGTTGGAGAGGGAAGCTGGAGTAGGTTGTTGCGTTGAATTGTTTTCAGCCTGTTTCTTCCTCGCTAAAGCAGGGGGATGTTGAAAGGTATGACGCGCCTCTCCGTGTGTGCTGTGTGCGGAGCGAGTTGCTGGGAAGGGGAAGGCTGGGCGAAAATGTCATAGAATTGAGCTCAATGGCACCCGAACTTTTCAAATATGAGCAAATTTGTGCTTTTCTGCATGCCTAGTTCTTGTTGCGTTGTGCTCTGAGAGTGCCGGATGGCTCTGCGGAGCGCAGAGCCTGTCCCATCTGCAGCCTGGAGACATCTGCCTATAGCATCTTTCGTCTTCAGAAGCTGATTTAATTTTAAGCTGGATTCGTAGAGCTAATGTTTGAAAAGCTGCCAGAACAGTGCAAGTACCGTGTATTAGCAATCGGTTTGTTAACTGAGATTAAATTGGAGCTTCTGAAGCCCTTCGGAAGGTGCTGTGCTTGTGTGCTTGTGCTCTGGCGCTTGGGCAGAATATTGTGGCTCCCGAGTTAGTGGAGTCTTTACCTCCCTGGGGAAAGTTTTTATTAGAAAATCTGGGACATTGTGTTCAGGGCTATAACAGCATCTTCCATGGGACAAATATCAAAATACTCTCTTCAGAAATCTGCTTCAGAAAGTAGGAAATTCAGACGTGTGTTTCCTCTTGAGTATCCTTCTGTCTTTTGCCCTTTCTGTGTAAAAGGGAAAAAGATGGAATAGATACCAGTGCACAGCATTAACCATTAGGACAAATTATGAGATATGTACACCTAAAACAGTTTGTGTTATTTCCAAAAAAAAAAAAAAAAATTGGTAATTGACTTAATTTTTAACTTAAATAATGCCACTTGCAAGTGAGTGTTACAAAAAGCCAAAACTGCACAGTCATAAAAGACTGAACTGGTGACCCACTCGTTCAATCACTGTATTTAGTACCTCTGACAGCCAGGCACCGATCAGCAGTAGTTGATTCTCATATACTGAAAGGTGCAGCCTAATATAATATTAACAAGTGTTGTTCCCAAAAGTGTAGGAATAGAAACGTACACTTGGCGTGCCAAATCTATGCCCCTTCATTCCCATTTGCTTTCGCATGGAAACCAGCTGACACGTAATTTTACTCAAATTCAATCTAATTTTATTACGCTATGAAACTAGATCTGCAGAGCTACTAAAAACAAACGGAGCGGGGACGGAAGCGGGGCCGCGTGCGAGCACCCGGCCTGCTGATGGGAGGGTGTCGGGGGCTCTCAGCCCTGTTTCGGCCAGGAACCAACAGCTTCTGTGCACGTGGGTCTGTGTGGCTGAACTGGGAAATAAGGCCTAGCAAATCAGCTTAAGCAATGATATGTCTTGCAATTAAGTAAAGGTAATAATCAGCATAAGAGGTAGAGCTTTGTCCTTGGACACTAATACAAATCTGAGCTCTTATTCTGAATGGTGAACTGGTAAGTCCCTAATACAATTTAGCAGTTGCATACAATCTGTTCTCAGCTAACAGTATAGTTAAGCCTATAGGATTTACAGTTCGTTTATAGTCACTATCATATCTATGGAAATTAGTTTGGGTTTTGTATTTCTAGTTAATAAGTGAATAATTTAGTACTTACTAAAGTGTTTAAGCCTGGGAATCTGAAGTGTTAAAGCAAGTTAGATGGTGTTGGCTTCCCAGCTGTCTGCCAGGACGGTCTTCTGAAATCATCGTTTTCATATTGCTGTTTTCAGATGCTGGGGTGACGTTTATTTCTGTCTTTTGATGCAAAGCGTGGCCCGTGGTTGTGGATGTGCTCTGGGTTTAGCCCCCAGCTTGTTGCTGCAGCACACGTGTGAACCCGGCGTCCTGTGCTCGTGTGGTTAAATCCTGCGAGTGGCTGGTGCAAAGGGCAGGCAGCAGCAAACTGTGATTTTCCTAGCGCAGGTTCCCGTAGTTTTAGGTATTTCCTCTGTGTTGTTTTTAAGTTGATTTGATCTATTTCTACAACACAAGTACAAATGCAGCCATTAGTGTCATACTGCCAGTGCTGAGTTTCGAAATTCATGGAGAAATGTGCAGGTGAGGGCAGAGGATGGGGATTATGGTTGTCTCTGTTGGACCTTCCCGTTTTGTGCTTAATTGCATCCATGTGGGCCAGAGGCTGCCGTGATGTGTGTGACATTTCCTTTTCTGCAGCTACTTTCCAAGCAAACCCATTTCTTCTCAGGCTTGTACTGTCTATCAACCACCAGCTTAGATAATGGCAATTTTTCTTTACCTGTGAAAATCAGTGGCTGAAAGAACTTACAAGAACTTTCCTTTCCAGGACATCATTATCATTGTAAATTCTCAGCGATGAAGATTCAGAAGTGTTTTTGAACTCTTCAGGAGGGGGGAGAAAAAGTATTTTTCCACTGAAAAAAATTGAAAAGTAATTCTCTTTTAACAAGTTATGCTCTCAAAATCCTAAACTAATTTAGAGGAGGGATATAAAAGGAATTGTGAAGCAATTTAGGTTGTGGATTTACAATGCATTAGCTCGTTTGTGATAGTTACCTATGCACACCTTACCCTGTATAAATACAAGGCATTTCAAATCAGCAAAGACAGTCTTTGGATTTTGAAGAATATCTTCATTTAATCAGAAAATAAGAGCTTGTCCATGGCCTTGAAAGGCCAGCAGCTATTTCCGTCTGCCCTTCCCAGAAGGGGTTGTCATTGGTAGCTCACAGTAGTTCAGTGAAAATTACTTCTCTTATGTACAATATGCAACCCAGTGTGAAGAAAACTGGTTTAATATTATATTCATTTAAAAGCAAATACAGATGAGATGTATTTAAGAGATTGGGCACAGACTGGGTTCTGAGTTAGGAACATTCCAGATCCTGGCATGGCAGAAGATTTTTGGCTAAATAACACATTTGTAGAAGTGTAGGGGGTATAACAGTGAAAAATGGTAATTTCAGTTTAACTTTGCATTAGTTATGTCAAACCAGGTCTGGCCCTGTTACTGGATGTTCACGGTAATTAATCTTACCTACCAGTAAGCTGCTTTTCAGAAGAGTGTGTGCCCGTGGTTGCAGATCAGTGAGATGTCTGCAGCACAGCTGGCTCCTCATTAACAGTGAGGGCTTTTGCTTCGCCTGGGTGATGGGTGTTTGAATCCCCAGTTCTCCAAAGGGTAATGGTCAGTTGAATGTATTTGTTTCTTGCAGTTGTACAAGGATAACAAAATATCCTGCACCTGAATTCTTTTTTCTGCTTTTAAAATGATGCTTTTAAAATACCACTTTTTTTTTCTCAAGAGTTTGAATTGATGACACTGAAATGGTGCTTTTAAAAGAAAAAAACATCTCCGGCTTGGTTAGACAACAAAAGGACTGAGTCTTAGGAAGGGGATCAGGATGCCTCTTAATCTGTGAATTTTGTTTTGTTAATAAAGAGGAAGAAGAGCTTGAAGTGCCTTTGGAGGGCCTTGGATTTCAGCAGCAAGAGTCCCGGCTTTGTCAGCAAATGAAAATGGCTACGGTTGCACCCTGCCCAGAACCCGTGTGCTGGCAAGTGGAACCGGTGACCAGCACGAGCTCAGGACACGTTTCTACTCAAGGTGAGGCTGTTTTTATGCTGCTTACAATTCTGGAAATTACTGATTAAATGAGTATCGGTATTTAGAGACTTGGATAGCTGTGGTACATATTCCTCAGCTTCTCTGCCTGCCTTTCAGTCAAGTATTCCAGAGTTTACCGGCATTCCTGGCAGCATCCCATCTTCCTGGAGAAGTTGCCTTGTAGTCCCTTAGTCCCTTAATGGTTGTTCTTTTTGGTGTGTGAGTCATACTAAATAGCGCATCATTCAAACCAAATACAAGACTAGCCGGTACCTGACTGTCATGCTGTGCTGCTTTTAATCAATATTGGAATAGTTAGCAGAAGGAAACAGTTTTTTGCAATACTCATACTAAGTCAGGGTAACATAAATACCCAGTTTTACAGCAGTTAATGCTTTCGATCCCTTCTGTGCTTCCTAGCCTAGAAAAGTAGAGATGATATTTTATCTGCGGGGGGAGGGGAAGTATATGTAGTATTTCTGGAGGATGTTCTTTAGATACCCATGTTTGTGTATCTCCTTTTTTCTTTTTTTTTTCCTGTGAGCAGCAGATTGTCCTGTATCTGATTGCTGCAACATTTCTGGCACTGTGCTCTGAAATGATTGGTTGTGTTTGGCGATGGGTCACAGAGCTTGATGGAAATCCGTGCTACAGTTGGAGTGGCAGTTCTTATATCCTTCTATCCTTCTGAAAATGTACTATTCAGTATTACATCCTTCAGTAGCTGGTGCTGCCACTTTTTTCTTTTTCAGGATAGAATCAGGAAACTGGCAAAAAAGATAGCTCTGACTGTACATGAAGCAGCATTATTAATCAGTCCCATTGTGCTTATCATTAAGCGTACATAATATTTTGGAAGATGATAGTGTCTAAGGAAGGGCCACGTACCTCTCTGCAGAGAATTGAAGAACAAGGAGATGAGCTCTGTCTGGGCGAGTTTGCGTTGTAAAGGCTGCAGGCTGAGGTGCCTGAGGAATATGCAGAAATGATGTGACAGTGCTAAACAGTGTGGCAGAGAGGGCATGAGCACACCAGAGATCATCTGTTTCGGACATCACACCAAAGGAGGTTTCTTATGGCAATATTTGAAGAGAATAATAAAGTAATTTTTGCAAGTGTTGCCATATGTATTTCTTAACTTGGGAGGGCAACTGTGGAATTGTTTCCTTTAGCAGAAAGCACAAAGGTCTTCCTTGGAAAAAAGCACCGAGTGGATGGTGGAGCTTGACAATGTGAATGGGTAGGAGATAGGAGCTGACATCGCCACAACAATAGAAAAAGAAGATGATACTACAGAGGAGGAAGTTAAAATAGCCTCCTAAGGAAAAAATAAGCAGCTTTATTTGTTGCATTACAATGTGGCAAGCATTAGAGAATGCAAAAATAAGATGATGGAATCTAAAACAGCAGGTGAATGTTTGCAGTAGCCTTCTAACTAGATGTAAATGGATCAAGGCTACACTGTCGTCTGTCCTGCTTGGTGCACACAGGCTAAGTTTCTATTTTCCAGTAAGATTTTTAAAAACTACTACTGCTTTCCTGTTGTCACTGTGGAATCTTGAGGCGCTTTCTTCTTCTATTTCTGAGCCTTAATTAAAGTAAGGCTTGAAAAAAAGCCAGCCAGCCATATGCCTAACAATCTACTTTTTCCTCTCCTTTGACATTTGAAATCATAGATAGTCTCCTAACATGTTTTTTGTTTTTTTTTCCGTACTGTTTTCTCTTTAGCCTCCAGTTCCAAGCCTGAACTCAGCTCCAGCTCACAGACCTTGGGAAGTCAGCAGAGCAAGACAGATGGCACCCGTGTAAAAACTCGCGTTCTGCCCAACATGCCAAAGCTTTTCATACCTTCATCTATCACCAAATTTCCACCTGAGATCACTGTCACTCCACCCACTCCCACCCTCCTTTCTCCAAAGGGCAGCATTTCAGAAGAGACCAAGCAAAAATTAAAGGTAATAAAAGGGAAGCACTAACTTTTTTAGATGCTTGTTTTTATCTTAATTCTCCTCTAAATAAAAATCCGTTGTGCAGGAGCAATAGTTCCTGTCCCCAGTTCTGGGGCTGGCTTAAGTAATGGAAACAGATGCCAGCTGTTGTAAGCAGGAGTCAGTTTTTAAGGACCAGTGAAATACTGGCCATTGGTAAAATCACAGCTATCCCAGCCCCTGTCCGTGGGAATTAGAAAGAGTTACAAAAATGGGTGAGGGAAGTAGTGCAGACACTGCAGTTCTTATGCTAGTGGAAACTAGTAAAATTTTAATGTGGGGTAGCCTACAGGTAAATGCTATATTGTTTCACATTAGGATGCCATATATTTATAGAAATAAGAGGGCTTGTGGATGTGAAGCAATAGCAGCCAGTTGGCTTTTGTCCCTGTGATCATGGGTTTATCCTGACTATTTAGCAATATATTCTCTCTCTCTCTTTTTGGGATCAGTCTGCTATTTTGTCTGCTCAGTCTGCAGCGAATGTAAAGAAGGAGAGCCTTTGTCAGCCAGCTTTGGAAATCTTAGAGACTTCAAGCCAGGAATCCTCACTGGAAAGTGATACTGATGAAGATGATGACTACATGGACATATGAATGAATTCTGGCCATCACCAACACCAACCATATAACCATTCTTCTTGTTGCCGACATCTCTGACAGGCATCCTCGTTGGCATCATTCTCCATTTAATCTACATCGCTGTGTTCCTCACGTCCATTACGTTTGTTACCACCGCTACTGCTTGTATTGCCTTCACAATCTTCGCCATTCTCCCCATCGTGGTGCTTGACAGAAGGAATGATTTATTTACTGGGCAGTTAATTCACTTGGGACTCTGTTGTCACCCTTAACTCCAGCAAACACAAGAATGTTTTGAGCTGCAACTCGCATCTCTACTGTTCCTGCTTCAAAACAGAGCCTTGGGAGCCCGTCCTGTGGCTCTTTTCTATAGCATTTTTCTACCTTTTTGCTGTCTTTCATTTTCCCCACTGGCTTAAGTTTTCCTCCCACAGCCTAGTCTCTGTCTAGCCATGCCACGATTAGGCCAGCAGCTTCACTTAGGGTGAATGCAGCAGCAGCAGTTTGTTGAAGGGGTAGATTTTTCAGTCGCATCAGGGAAGTCAGTGGCTTTAGTTCAGGGCAGGAAGGATGAGCTGAAAGCCTGAGAGCTCTGCGGCACAGCTGGACGCAGGCAGAGAGCTTGGCCTCCCATTTGTGCTCATTTCACTCCTGTGTGTGAGGTCCAGCAAACATTATCTACCTGAATGTTGGCTTAAAGAACTGAACTTTCCAGAATTGTCTTACAGTCCTTTCTCTTACAATGCCTTGGACAAGCATTTTGATTTGGGGGCTAGATGATATTTTTATGGTGGTATTGAAAATAACCCTTAAGATTTCAATACCATTTCAGTAATGTCTGTTTTTTACAGAATGACACGAAAAGATGTTTTTTTAAAACTATCTGCAGAGGGACTGCTCACAGTTATTTATATGAGAAAATAATAGTAACAAATCATTTTTTTCTACTGAATGTTGACTTTGTAAAATAATGAATGCAAACCATGCAAAAAAAATCCATGTCACGCTATATATATATATATAAACAAATATGCGTGCGCACACACACATGCAAACGCACACACATGTGTATATATATGTGTATATATATATGATAAAAGAAAATGCATACAGCTTGCCATGTTGGATTTCTTTGTGTTTGCGGGGGTGGTGGGGAGGGATGGTTTTCTGTGAAATGCAGAGCTTTGTATAAACCCTTGTTTTTTGTTTTTTTTTCTAATAAAGTTGAAATGTACTTCCCGTTGTCTCTGGTGGTTTGAGAGGTCAGGATGCTGTGGTTCTGGAAAGGGTACTGCTGCTCTTCCCTACATTTCTGGACAAGGGCAGAAAACATCAGCCTTTCTCAGGACTGTTGGGTTGGCTTTGTTCTTAGGTGGCCCAGAGCCTGGCACACGCAGCCCTGCTTCGATATCCCCAGCGAGCTACAAACGGGATCTGAATAAAAAGCAGCAGCATCAGACTTTGCCTTGCAAGTTTATTCTTGTCCTCCACCTTGTTCATTTTGAACAAACTATAATTTGCCAATGAGTGCACACATCTGTCATGGGTGTATTAGCTGTTCGTGCATCTTGTTTGCTTACACTGAGTGATAGGTGAGCAGGAGGCCAGTGGCACGTGGAGAAGATTGGGTAAGTAAACAGCAAAGGCAAATGTTTCTTTTTAATGGTAAAATGTTTTCAATGCTTCTTTGCTCGTTTGGCTTAAGTTATAACGACAATGTGTAGCATACTCTACAGGCATTGACTGGTAATAGGCTCAGATAGTTCTGAAAATAAAAGGAATAATCTTTGTTTTTAGAAGATAGCACAGGAAGGACAATGAGAATGAGAAATAGAACACGATGAAAAAGTGAACTTCAGCCAAACATTTTTGGAGAACATAGTTTTAATTAGTGCTCTTAAGTAGCATAGATTATATAGGCTCTTTGGCTAATAAAGATTCTTAATCGTATGGCTAACTTAAGGTCACCTATGTATTCTTAGGTCCCCAATCTCGCACAATCATGATGTATGCAGGCATTTGACTTGATTTGACTAAAATGTCCTTAGTGTTGTCTAGGCAGCAATGTGGAAAATCGTCATTAAAGTTAATCGAGGCCTTTTATTTAAAAACAGAGTGTTTCTTAATTGAATTCAGTCATTGGAAATAGTTGTTTTCCTTTATTATTCTTGAGGTTTCCTTGAAACTAGGTATTTTGTAATTACCTTTTTTCTCCAATTCCTGCTAAAAAGCCTAATCTTGAACTTTCTTTGATTTCCAGCCTTTTTTCTTTTGTGTGTGTGGTTTTTTTTACCGCTGAAAGAAAATTACCGCAGTGAGAAGACTGTTCCTATGAGAAAAGTGAGCTGAACATAGTCTGCTCTAAACTTGTTTAAATCAACACACTGGAAAACTGCAACTTATTGTGTCAGTTTTCCAAAAGTCTTTAACTGTTTTTCTTGCTTTTTATCTGTGATATTTCATTCCTATTATGCTCTCAGGTAGCTCAAGATGTTTTGTGTTCAGGCTCAGGGAGTTACTGAGGCAGGTGGGATTACCTGGGCTGCCACCTTCAAATCCTGCTCCTCTGCTAGTGGCCAAATATTGCACTGCTCAGCATGGACCACCCTCCACGAACAGTCCTACTGCTCATCTCTGCCAAAGGACCATTCCTCTTCTCTGCCCATGAAATCCTCTCTGGTAAGTTTAGTTTACGTAGCCCTTGTTCAATTCAGGGATCCATATTCTGGGGAGAGGTCAGTGAATGGCTGCATTTTCCGATGCTCTTTCTCCGAAGCAGCATCCCTGCAGGTTCTTGAAACAGGAACTTCAAATCCTGGGCAGGCAAAACTGTTCACTTTGTATGACCATCTCTGAAACATTACAGTATAATTTTATGGAATAATAAAAAAAAAGGTAAAACTGAATTAGCTATGATTTTACTTGAAGCAATTTTTTTTGTTTTGATTTTTTACTCCTAAACATAGATATAATAGCTTGAAATCCCAGTACAAACAAGGTCAAATTATCAGCTGCCCTGTTTCAGAGTTGAGTATCACATGTAAATAAGGCTTCTGATCTTTAGGATTAACTGCGTCATTGGTGCTTCTGGGATCCCTGTGTTCCCAAATCTCATAGTAATATTGTGTCAGACAAACAGCAGTTACTGAAGTATACTGCATATATATATATATATATATATATATAGCAAGCAATTTTTTGAGTACTGAAATCCGTAACTGTTAAAGACTTCCAGCCAACTAACAAGAAAAGTTTCATTTTGTTTTGTTTTTCCAAAAGCAAATGGAAAAAAATGATTTTGAACCAGAGGATGGGACGAATTTGTGCTTTCTGCGCCGTTTCCGGGCATTGTTTTTGCATGTAGCGAGGTATCTTTCACTGCTGACCATTCTTAAGGTAGATAGTACTGGGATATTTGTATTTAATGCAGTTTCTTTTCCTGGCACAAGGATTATATCATCTATACATAACTGAGGCCATCAAGAATTTGAATCTCTGAAGCAAGAACTAGTGCTTTTACTAAGTTTTTGTTAGACATACGTTATTGGTGACTTCTTCCCACTGACTGACAAATACTGCTCCTCAAAAAATAATAATTTATTCAATATTAAATGTCTTCCTTAATTTTATCAAGTACTGGGGTTTGTTAGCAGTTTTTTTTAATTAGAACAAGATTGCCTCATGAATAATGAAATTAATGTCTCTTGCAGCCAAAACAAACACCATATGGGCAGGGAGAAGGGGACCAGAAGAAGAGGAGGAAGGCATGGCAGCAGGGACTGAAGAGAAGACAAAATGGATTGAATGGAAACAGAGGGGTCAGGTGAGAAGAGAATAAGTTTTGTAGATCACTAAGCAGTAACTCACTAAGGTGAGATCACACAGTTGTTAAGTTCAGCGTTCTGGTTGTGGCAGCGGTGATGACATTTCTAGGAAGCTGAAAAATTCATGGCGCACGTAACTGTGTGTGCAGTGCTACAGGGCATAACTCTTGTGTTCCTGCAGGACTTGCTGTGTTTTTCAAGGAATAATGTGGCAGAATAAATGAGTTAGGATGCTCAGAAGAAAAAGCAGCAAGCATAAATTTTACAAGCTGTTGCTCAGAGCTGGGGTGTAGAGACTTCATTCTTGCAGCTGAAGTTGATGGCAGGAATGTCAGGGTAGATGCTCAGGACTAATTGCCTTCCTTCCCTTTCTTTTGACTGATGACTAGGAATTCGCCAGTACTAAACTTCAAGGCATGCGTCAGTATTTGGGGAGTAATTTGGGGCTATGTTTTCTAGAAAAGTTACATGGTTTTCAGCTCCTGCTTGCTCTCCTCTCACCCAGTCTGCTTGTGCTTATTTGGTTTCTTAGGAAACCTAGTAGGCTCAGTTTTTCTCAAGTCTTAAAAAAAATGCAGGTAGATAACAGGTAAGTCTACTAGGTCAAAAAAATACAGGAGAAAAGGAGTTTTAAGCCTGATGATGTTAAGGATGTTGGTAGCAAATGGATCTAGGTGGTCATCTGAATGTGGTTTTATTCACTTCCCAATGTCTTGCACTGCAACAATATATGCACATGTCTCCAGCACGCAGTAAGATCATACTAATCACTAAGCCCATGTGCATGAGCACCAGAACAGCAACCCAGTGCACTGTCTTTTGTCCAGAGCTTGCATGCAGACCTGAGGTTGCTATAAAGACATTTAGCTCATTTCAGTTTTTCCTTGCACAAATTCATACACACCTTTATCACCTTCTTCTGCTGCCTGTAGAAACGTTGTGACCAGGGTTGTGTCCACATCAGATCTGGTCAGCCGTGTTTTCTGAAATCCTTGCTATTTGCAGTAGAAAGAGCATCCAAAGGGAAGGGAAGCTCATTAAAGTGAAGCAGCAGCCTGGCTGGAGGAGCGCAGCCAGCCCCGCACAAAACTGGCACAGGAGGTTCTTGGGCATGATTTCCATAACTGTTTTGCTGTTTTCCATAGCTCTGTTTTGCTGTTTCTGAGCACCTTGCTTTGGCGTAATTCTTTGTTGTGATCTCCCTATCTTGTNCAAAACTGGTACAGGAGATGCTTGGGCATGATTTCCATAGCAGTACCTCTGTTTTGCTGTTTCTGAGCACCTTGCTTTGGCGTAATTCTTTGTTGTGATCTCCCTATCTTGTATTAGGCCCTCTTGGTTTAGTTAATAGCGTCATCTTTTTAGTTTGATTTCTTCCGAGACAACCTGTCAGAAGCAGAACTGTGTCCGTGCTCGGTGCGCCTGAATATTTCACCTGCGGCTGTTCAGTAGGCAACCATGAAATCCATCCTGGCTTGTTTTGCTGTTAACCAGGCATCCTGGAGAGTTGGTAAAGCGAAAATTGAATAGTGAGGATCTGCCTTTCAGCTAGTTGTCAGCAACTGGATCTATGCTTATGCAAAGGAAGGTCAGGTTCAGAAACAGAGATTAAGACTGTATTTACCATCAGCTTCCCGATTCATGTATTTGATGTTAAATAATCCAGATCAAGAACCAGCAAGCCCAGTCCTACGGGCAGCTGGAATGTCTCTGCAGCCCCGGGTGCGTACACGCGTCAGCCCAATGTCACGTCCTGCCTGCAGCGCTCAAGGGAAGCTTGTGCCACGCTGCAGCCCGCAAACATTGCAGCTCAGCAACGGTACAGGCCGTATGCTGAAGAAATGTCTTGGCTTTGCTCAGGAGTGGGTGCACAGGCTGCACCAGCTCAAGGCACACGCTTGGGAGAGCTCTGTGAGCCTCTTGAGTGTTGCTGCTGGGCACACTGAAGCAGACCGTGTTACAGACAGCAGCAGGCGGGCACCTGGGGGTTGAGTCACCCTTCCGGAGGGTGACTTGCTCATCTCCACAGGATTGGCTCTTTCAAATCAGTACTAACATGCGGGAAATCCCGCCAGAGATTTAAAGACAAGTCTCTTCTTGGGTAGACATTTCTGTACCTGCAGCTGGTTATCTAATGCATGCACGAGGATGTCATCCCAGCCCGGGAGCCGCCTCCAGACCCGGGATTGCGCAGTCCTGGGGCTGGCCTGGAGCGCAGCCTGGCACCACTCGCCCCTGCACAGCTTTGCTCCAAGTGCATGGTGTGGGCATCTTGCTGCCTGTGGGTTTCTCTTGACCATTCTGAACCTTAAAAAAGGAATCCTTAGCTGTGTGTGGAACATGTGCTTTTGTTTAAATTTTTCTCATCTTATCTCCAACTTCATGGCAAGCATTTGAGCTGTTTGCCCTTGCAGAGGCTCAGGTGCAAGCTCAAAGCACAGCAGCTATGAACATGAAGGGGCATTCCTATATATTAGTTCCAAAATAGCTTTTATGGATGGATTTACCCCAAAAGGATGTCCTGTATGAGTGGAAGGCGCGTGGCAGGCCTGGGCTCGCCGTGTAGTGCCCGTGTCTGCTCCGGGGACGCTAGAGGGGGCCTGTCACTAATAAAAGGGGATAGTAAAAGAGGTAACGGGGAATCCTCATTTGGACTTTTCAAAGAGCAAATTAACTCACCGTCTTGGAGCTCACCTATGCCTAAGGCCCTTAAACAGCCTCATGTCCTTTGCACACATTTATTGTCTAATTCAAAGTGAAGAGAGTGAGTCAAGTCCCCGGGAATCTTCTTAGTCTCTTTACAGGAGTCTGTCCTGTAAATAAAAGCAAAACAAAGAGCAAACCCTCACGCCGTTACCATTAATACTACAATCTAGCAGGAAAGTAGAATTGCTGTATACCTGATTTCACACGTAGCACATTTTGGCTTTTGCGTCACAGCTGTGTTTCCCTTAATGGTGATTGTCTGTTTTTTCCTATTAAAAAAAAAAAGCCTCCTGGATATTTTTTCTTTTCTCGTTATATCACATATGGAGGAGGGAAGGAGAGTACCTTTTGCCTGGTAGTCTGTTAAAGGGCTCAAATAGCTTCATCAGGCTAAATCCTGATTAATTCCATGTATTTCATTGCAGTGGCTTGGGATTTGTAGCAACGGATCCGAGTCCAAGAGAGTGATAAATGTTTAACTCATCTGTAAAACATTTTGAAAGAGTTTGATTAAAGGGCATTTTAATTAGGAATCAAAAAAAAAAAGTGTATGAGAGTAATGAGAGAGAAATATGTAGCTTTCAAGCTTGAAGAAAATCTTGTATAACAATCTGTTATATAAAGTAGTAACTGAGTAGGCAGCCAGGAGCTAAGATCAAGTACTGCAGTCATCTTGCAGAAACGCACATGAAACGGGATCGTGAGCTTAGCCGAGGCCATGAACTGACTGCACAATCACAACAACAAAGTCTCTTCTACCAAAGGGAGAAGTAAAATCACCCTTCCGCCTCCGGGTAGGATTTATCTGTGCAATTAAATGATGCTACATGCAGCTTAGTACAAAAGCATCCAGTGATACAGTCCCAGTGGGAGCGACACTTCACAATGTCTCCCTAAGTAACACTGTCTTACTAGAGGAAATTGCTTATCTAAAATCAAGTCAACGTATACAGGTAAATGTATTTTTGCTGTCAGATTAGACACTAAAATCCCCTTCTCAATTCTTATTTCTCAGCCTTTTTTTTTTTTCTCTCTTTCTCTCACACCCCCCTCAAAACCTTGCAAACAGTGAATTCCAGTACAAATGGAATATAAGCAAAGTTCATATATGGAATAAGCTTGTGATAACCACATTGGAATGGTATTCATTTGTTTTTAGATAGAACATTGTTCTAAATAATGTTGTTATTCTGAACATGGTAGACAGGAAAGTAATACAGGCCTCGATTTTCACGTGCACCAGGGTTTTAGAGAGCGTGCTTCATATATAAATGATTAATTGTTATTATTTGTGTATAACCACACTTAGCTTAAGAACCTGCCTGGGTACTCACATTCTTTTCTTCTTACTTCTATGAGGTTTTGGCCCGATACCAAGGGCTGTGCACAAGATGTAATTTGCATCTGAGTTTTATTTGCAAAGGTGCCTTTGTATGAACTAGTAGCTAATGTAACACTGAACGCACATTGTTCAGGAATAATTAGCAGAGAATGTTATATAAGCAGAAAAGCTTTCTACTGCACATGTGTTTTTGATTCCTTGCAGTGTTTTTTTTTCACACTTGAGATTTAAATTTCTTAAGTTACACATCCAAATATATGAGCAGAAGCACATTTCCTCTCCTAAATGTGTTGCTGTGTATAAAATGTGTCTCCTTTAGTAAGACTGCAATGATCGTTTTGTTTTCCCCTTATGAGACAATGCTTGACAAATTCCCAAAGAACTGCTTAACTTGTTAATTGAGCTAACATGTCAAAAACACCGGGATATGCAAATATTGAGACACAATATTTTAAATATGGAGATTTGTCACTTAGGAATGTCTAGACTGTTCATTAGATATCTGTTAGGTTAGAGTGGGTTGAAGAAAAAAAACAAGGGTTAGAAATTCGTGGTGGAAGTTCCCGAGCTTGCAACATCCATTTGCAATGCAATGCCCTCGAGGAACCCATGCAAGTTCAAACAAATAACAGTGCCGACCCGACTTTCCCAATAGACAGCCCTGCTGGAAATGCTTCCTAGACTTAATAAGCAAATGGGCTTTCCCAGGAGCATAACAAAGATCCTAACGCGTCGTCTCGCAGGGATGAGAAACCCTACAAGAAATTTTTCACTTTGGCTTTCATGAACAAAAATGACTGCTCAGAATTGCACCTCCTCGAGTCTTGCTGCAGAGAGAGGAGTTTCTTGGTAACTCAGGTGCTACCAGTTCCCTTTCTTTTTTACCAGTGTGCTTAGAAACTGATGTTAGCATCTAAACAAGGGCCTCTCCGCATCCTACCATGCCCAAAGCGGAGCATCCCGGTGCTGATCCCGATCCCGGGGGAGTTTTCCCCCCTCCAGGATCCCGCGCAGCCGCCGCCGGCCGCAGCGGGGCCGGTTCCGCCGGGCTGGCAGGTGCTTAGCCCCGTCTGAGCACTGCTGCATCGCCCGGCGGGACGCGGCCCCGGCCCCGCCGTGTGGATTGGCAGCTGCTAAGAGGCAGACACGAGATCCTTTAGCAACTGCACATAATTCAGATGGCTGCGCCGGAGATGCTGCTGTCTAAATTAACGCGTTCTCTTCTAGGCAATTGCTAACTGAACGAAAACGCAAGAGAGAGCAAACAGCCTGTGACTGCCTGTGCTCTTCCTGCATGGTCCTTGCCAGTGAGAGGAGCTTCCCGCAACTTCAGGGCAGATTTCCTTGACTGTCATAACGTGCAGTTTGCGAGTGTGGTCACACTTCAGCAGTGACAGCTTGGACACAGCGACAGCGCAGGGCAGCAACTGTCACGTTAGCTGCTCCTCCAAAGGCAAACAGGAAAGTAGCCGTATAGGATACAGAAATATCAAGTGGTTTTTCCAAATGCAGTTATTCTGCTCAAGGGGGCAATATTTCTTCCAAAATATGCACTTGATTCCACGTATATGACACATGATATTCAATGTTCATTTCAATGGAGATGGAAGACAGCGTCATCAGCTTGTATGTGAGCATAGGCCTCCATTGGAGGCAGTCTGTTTTGTGCCCTAAAGCACAATAAAAGTATTTCTACAGCCAAAACCTGACAAAACCTCATGCCATTGGAAGCAGATGCTTTAGAGTAAACCTCCTTCCTTAGGTTAATTTCACAATTAACCCCTGAACTTAAAATGGCCTAACAAAAGTTGAAATAGCTTCACTGCCCAAAAAAAAAGGCACAGATGGAATTTGTGGGAAAACTGACTGCAAAGAATATACATGAGTCTGGCAGGATGCATTAAAAATTCACGATGTAATGTGAGGTTTTGAGAAACTCTTAAAGTAAACTATCAGAGAAAAAAAAAACTTTCAGAGTAAACAGGAATTCAATATACTTCCAGAATTACTGTAAATTATTTTGAGACCAATGCTTAAGAAAGGCCAAAGTTCCTAATGAATTCTGGAATTATGATGGATATGACGTAGGGATGAATTGTGAGGAGCAGCTGGATTCATCTGCATGACCTCCAGGAAGGGAAATCATGAAGCAAAGGTCCATTTAGCAGCACCCATCTTGTGTCATCATCCCTGGTGAGGGGGAGTCGATTAGGAATATAATTTTATTTATCAATTTTTCTCCCTGTCCTGAATGGTTGATATTGTTGCAGCAAGGAAATTCTGGTGACTTTCAGAACAGCATCAGCAGGTTGGAGTCACTCGTGGAAGATGATGGACAAGAAGCTGTTTGGTGCTTGCAGTGTTCTGTAAGTGGCTTTCTGTAACACTTTCTCAATATTCACTTTCCTCATCTATTTCATTCAAAACTGCATTGTTTTACGGAATAAATTATAAGGGTCAAAAGAACTGAATTGTGCTTTGGGACTTTCCTACTACCTGCTAAGGTTTTCAACAAACTCCCTGTAATCCCTTTTCCACCTCTGTAAAACAGAAACCACTTGTTCAAAAAAAAAATCCCAAATTGTCATTGAATTTCAAACTAGGATATTTCTGTGTATCTGAAATAGTTTATCACTTTATCTTCTGGCCAAGTTTAGGTAAAGCTATGGGTTTTCTCTCGTTCTAATGGAATGAATGTTAATATTTGCTGGGAGCTGTTCCTACAATGGACATAGCCAAGAGGAATGCAGAAAAGCCCCTCCAATTTACTGGCTGTGCTAACCCGGAACTTTCCTTGAGTAAAATTTTGGAGAAGACCAACAAGCGTCCACTGTGGTGAGTGTGGGACACGCTCAGCCCTTTGCAGTCCTAGCTTTGACTGCTCAGATTTTGGAATAATCCAGTGCAGAAATAACAAGTCTCTTTTAGAATTGAGACTGACTTAGATTTTTCTTTTTTTCCTTCTCCCCACTTGAAATTCTCTGTTTTGTTTTTTTTAACCATTTAACAATATGTTACTAACTATCCATTATGAACTGCTTTATTCTCTCCTAGATGAAAGAGCCTTGTAAGAAAAAGAATTCTCCAAACCCCCATGCCTGAATTTGAGAGATAATGTCAATGGAATTAACACATTGTCGTCGTCGAATGGTCTCCTGTGGCTATATAAACATCAAGGTAAAGCATTTCCAAAGCAGACTACATTAGTCTGGTAGTACTGTTCTATTAAGAGAGCATTTCCTTGCTGCCTAAATATAAATGCCGATTTAATATTTTGTGTGGTGGAGGCTGATGTAAACAGAGAATGCTGATTTTGCAGCTTTTGTTTACTTTTTGATAAGTGCTGATAAATTTGCTGGAGCAAATCTATTACTTTGCTTGGCTAGACATGGAATGGCTTTAGCCATGAAAACACAAGTATGTTGAGGTTTCTCTCAGCTGCCCGCTCTCCTAAGGGACTAATTCCATTTCAGAAGTAGCTTTTAGGAAAAGCTGGAGCTGAGCTGCCTTCAAGAAAACTGGGATTCTTTAGCCTGGGGAACGTTTGCTGTGAATAATTATCTGCTGCAGTGTTTGCATCTGTTAGCAAAACTTTCATCTCCATGAACAGAAAGAGACTGAGGCTTAAATACCTTTGATATTTTGGTAAGTCAAATCTTCACGAGATGCAAGTTTCAGTTTCTGCCTTGAGGAAGGCAAAAAAAATGGCAAGGCCACGCTAGACAGATCACTTTAAGTGTGATAGTTCCGCTGCAGACTCATAGTCTCACTTAATGCAAGACAGAAATCAGTAATACGTGAGTGCTGCACAGAAGCAGGTTTAGTTGCTTGTGTTGTAAAATTGTGGTCAGTATCTGCCCTGCAAAAGCCGTATTTGGTCAGTTAGAACGTGCACGTGAAAGTAATGTCTTCCTTTATTATTACCTGGTTCTTGATCAATGTTTGACTGGAAGAAGAAGCAGTATTTCTGCAAGCGTGTTTTCATTTGTCTTCGGGTAAGAAAAAAAAACAGGCAGTAAATGCTAAACTGGAATCCTTTATCTATCAAGTTCTCTACTTAATATCCTTTGCCATGTGTGTTTTGCTCCCGTGAGTTTTGCTTCCTCCTTAAGAGGTGAGTCACCAGGTTCGCTCCGTATCGAGCTGGTCGTTGCCCAAATCCTACGTTCAGGCAGGTGGGGAGTCAGCGCAGCAGCTGAACCCGTTCACCGGGCGGACAAGGACACGTCCCTCTCCAGGACTGAGGCAAGTCAGAGGCGTCCGGAAGAAGCCCCCATTGCCTCTACCAATGTAGAGCGGTTCTGGAAAAAGGAGTTCCGTTTGCAAAGCTGATTTTGGCACTTTTCGTGATCTTAAAGGCGTATTGTCCATCATAGTAGTTTGCCACCAGCCCAACCCTGGCTGTATTCCTCAAAGGAGAAGACTTTTGGCACAGGGCATGTTCGTTTCTAAACTGCAGTAGCTCTTGGCTAACAAGGGCTGGGAGCAGGGAGGAGCTGTTCCTAACAGGAACTTGTCAAGACATGAAAAATGACTTAATGAATCTTGAATGCTGCGCGTGAGCTAAATATGCCAAGTGGATACGATTTGTGTAAACTCGAGTCCTTTTTCTCCCTCGAGGGCTGTTTGAAGCGCTTTAAAAGCAGAGAGGAGAACAACTAATAAACCGTGAGCTTCAAAATCGTGATGAAAAAAGCTTCAGTCATCCCTGGATCGATCTTTTGTCAGCCGTAGGAGAATGGCTGATGGCTTTAGTGTCTCCACTGTCACTAAAAGGCACTTTTTAGGGTATGAAACCCAGCAGCTCAATAACATGTCACCTTCCCCATTACTCTGGCCTAGTCCTAGTAGTGGGGAGCAGGAGTGGTCTGCCAAGCTCAGCAACATTTAGACTGCAGTCACACCTGCCGTGCGAGTAAGTGCTTGGTCTTTAGTGAATTACGATGTGTGGAAGCCCAGGACTTTCTTTTTGCAAGTCCTCAGCTGGGTACAAAAGCTGATGACGAGACCCTTGGGCCCAGCAAGAAGACACCAATGGGAGAAGCATGTGCTGCAGTTGACATTATTTTTCCCATCTGCTTCTTGCCATTCATTTCTTCCCTTGTTTCTCTGTACCTTTCTTTTCCCACACATTTCCCTCCCACTTACCCACTTCTCTTTTCCTTGGCAAACATGTAGGATCTCATGAACAAGTAAGAGACAGCCCTTTTGGAGAAGAGGAGTTATCGAGCCCTTCTGCATCTCCTCTGCAGGGCCCTTCAGGACGCATCAAGCTTCAGGAACCCGTGTGCCAGTGCCAGTGCAGGTGCCAGCCTTGCCACAGCTGCAGCTTTGGCCAGTGGCTAAAATCAGCAGTGTTAATGCCAGGTAAGAGAAAGCAGCCCATCATCTAGTAGGCCCGTGGTTCTTTCACCTCACATCACAGTAGTTTTCAGTTTAATATGAGACCTAAACAACCAGCAGACAAAACCTGTGGGGAAAATTAGTCACGTTTGCCCTAGTGTGTCTTTTTAATTGGGACAAGAACCACCCTGTAGTCAGGACTGGACACAAGGCAGACCAACCACTGCTCGGTGTACTGAGGTTCGAATCTGGGTGTGTAAAATGCTGGTTTTGTGTTTTACTGTATTTACACTGTCAATCCACTGCTAGATGACCGATATTTCCTTTTTGGAGCCTTCTTAAAACTCTTGATCAACTTTCGAATGTATCAGAGGTGGCTGTGAGCAAACGGTCTCAGTGGGTAGGGCAGAACCGTTGTCCCAAGGGACAAGTGAGGGAGCAGGTCAAGAGGACACCTGTGTGTGTGGCAGTAGCTGTCTGGCGTGTTCTCCTGGCCGTTGTGCTGCTTTGTTTCTACAGCACACAGTTCCTAACAGCCACTTTTAAGACGTTTGCTTTTTTCCTTTCCCATGCAAGAACATAACCCTCTTCCCACATAAAACAGGTGCCAAGGTTGCCAGGGTTTTCAGATGATCCTTTTTAGACTCTGCAGCCGTCTTCTATCCACAATGAAGTCCTCCTTCCAGCTACTTCCATCTCTCTCTGGAGATTAAGGGGAAGAATTCAGTGCACTTGGTGCTAAACTGATCATCACCAAAGCAGCAGGTAGGAGCACCCAAGTGCCACAACTGCTGCATGGCTTTCTCCACGCTGTCTCTGTGTTCACCTCACTTTGGTTGCATCCCTCTGGGCTCTGTGCACTGTGGCATTCTGCTGTTGTGGTCTGTCTAGCTGTGTTAACTGAACATAGTTATCTTAAATACACTCCTATGTCTGCCAGATGATACGGGGGCAGTAGGACCAGGTAGTTGGGTCTGCTGTGTTCTGAGTGTGCACTTTTCATAGCCAAAACGTGCATCTGGAAGTCTGATGGCTTGGGGCAACAGTTCTGCTAGATAAGCTACAAGAAATAACCCCTTTTATGTCCATCCAGATCCTGCAGCTTCTGGGAGCCATGGGAAGAAAGAAGCCATCTGCTCCCAGAGCATAAAGCTCACCAGTAGCGCTGCAGTGTGATACAAGAAGCTCCAAAGTGCTGAGCTGGGGAGGCGAGCTGGTAGCAGGGAGGTTGCTGCGAGCTCCCTGGAGGTGAGTGCAGACCTACACTGAGGAATTAGACTCCAGCAGTAGCTTCCATATAGCAGCTTAAACCAGAAACCCCATTATTACANTGGGGCAACCGTTCTGCTAGATAAGCTACAAGAAATACTGAAACTCTTTTATGTCCATCCAGATTCTGCAGCTTCTGGGAGGCATGGGAAGAAAGAAGCCATCTGCTCCCAGAGCATAAAGCTCACCAGTAGCGCTGCGGTGTGATACAAGAAGCTCCAAAGTGCTGAGCTGGGGAGGCGAGCTGGTAGCAGGGAGGTTGCTGCGAGCTCCCTGGAGGTGAGTGCAGACCTACACTGAGGAATTAGACTCCAGCAGTAGCTTCCATATAGAAGCTTAAACCAGAAACCCCATTATTACAGGGTACTAAAACCAGTGACCCCTAATCTGTACTCAGAGGGAATGCTTGCGTTCAGATGTGGTTTCTGTTCTCTCTTGTGTGCTCCCCAGCACTCTTACCAAAATTTAAAATATTTCTGTTGAATTGACATTATATTTTTCCTTGCATCTCCATTCATTTAGCAAGCATAAGTTAGGTTTTAAAGTGCTAGTCATTTAAATACAGTTTTCCCATTGCAAAAACAAAAGTTGTTTTTTGAAGAATAATATTTAACATGTGTGTGTTAGTGGTTGCACGGGTTAGAAAGGAAAAGAAATCTAAGTCATTTGTGCCCAAGCACAAAACCCGAATATTTCCAGGGTAATGCAGTCATGACACACTTCTCATCCTCAGTCCAAGCAGAAATTTGTCTATATACCTGCCTGCTAGCTCAAAGCCATGGGTTGCAGTTTGCTTTCTCAAGGAGTTGCAGCTGACATATTAAATCATTCAAGTGCCTGATGTTCTTAACAACTGAAAAGCATTTGTCCACTCTAGGAGGGCTAATTTTTAATTTATTTTTTTAGACACATCTATCCAAAATGATGCTGGGCTTTTATATTCACAGCAGGGAGCACTGTGAGCTTTAAATATCCCTTTAATCACCAAGGATGTAATAAAAACAAGGAAAGTTCTTTGAGCTGTAGAGTGTTACCCAGGGAAAAATCTACTCTGGAGCTTACAAATGTGAGTTGAAGAGACAAACTGGGCAATAAAATCCACAAGTACGGACCAAACCGGCTCGAAGTCGGTCTGTAGCTGCCCATCAGGAGCTGCAACTCGGAGGGGGAAAAAGCCATTCAGCACCTTGAGAGCCATAAGAGCCGGGTCGTAAACATCTCACAATCTGCTGGAGGGGGAGGGAGCCAGGGCCTGTGATCTCGCCTGGGGTTCCTACCAGAGCCTGAGGAATTTGCTAGTATGAGAACAGAGGGAAAAATCTAGAGATTGCTGGAAACAGGCTGTGCAGCCGCAGCGTTTGGTTGTGTAAATTCATGTACATTTATGAGTGCCCTGCCCCACGCAGGAGGCCAGGCAAGCTGGCAAGTGCTTTTCTTTTTCTGTTATTGGTTGTATGCAAGATTCTCATCAGCAATTTGTTACTGTGGACCCCAGTATCATTTGGTACCAAATGGGTGAGAAAAAGTGCAGCTCAGAGTTTATCCAAGGCCTTACTGCTTAAATTGAATACTTATTTCCACTGGGGTCAAACTTGGCTGCACAGTATGTGTATCCCATCATTGTGCTCCGTATGAACTCGTAGAAACTGTCCTGGAGGATGTGCAGTGGGAATCCCTTTGCCGTTCAGGAGAGCTCCTAGAAATAGCAGAGCTCTGCAGCTCCCTTAGGCAGCCTGTGGGTTCAGCACCCTCCTGCCATAGGCTTGTTGCATCCCGTGGCCCTAGAGAAGTGAAAACTAGTAATGTAGAAGGGAAAAGGAATAAGTTATCCTATTAAGCTGAAACATAGTCTGTTATAAAATGTTCTGGATCAAAATGTGCTAGCTATGCAAAATCTGCTACCTGCTGCCTCTCCTTTCATGCTTTCTGGTTGTGTTCGTTATTTTTCTCAAATAATTCTTTAGAGTCGATAAGGATGTGGAAGAAAAAAAGAGGACAGCTTACAACAGCTTTATTTTTATATTCTAAANAAGTGAAAAATAGTAATGTAGAAGGGAAAGTAGAAAACATGTTTGCAGGAATAAGTTATCCTATTAAGCTGAAACATAGTCTATTATAAAATGTTCTGGATCAAAATGTGCTAGCTATGCAAAATCTGCTACCTGCTGCCTCTCCTTTCATGCTTTCTGGTTGTGTTCGTTATTTTTCTCAAATAATTCTTTAGAGTCGATAAGGATGTGGAAGAAAAAAAGAGGACAGCTTACAACAGCTTTATTTTTATATTCTAAAACCTTAAACCTTTCAGTCATAACTATGTTCATTCGATCTATGAAAATATTGCCTCCGATCTGGCGTTTACTTCATTAATTTCATGTTGTGATTAAAGCCTTATACAATACAGTAACCAGGATATGGAACACTTCTTGTGAAACTGATAAAAAAAAAAAGTCTATGTTGGCAAAAGAAAATAGCCCACAAACTGACTTAAATGATTGAAGTCTGATTTGTTATCTGTAAAATTTGTGAGTTTGTTACAGAGTTATACATCCAGCGAAAGAAGCCGGTGCAGAAGCCAAAGCCGCATTACAGTGTGTCTGCAAAATCAGAGGGCCAAAAAGTGAGGTATGTGCTGCTGGGTTTGGCCTGCTGCTTTTTCCAGCAAAGATCATCTTTTTATCAGAGATTGCTGAGGCTTTGTCAGCTGGGCTTTCGTTCAGCAAAATCCATTCTCCCTGGGATTTTTATTCTAATCTCAATTCGGGGTTGAGCTGCACCTCCAACAATGTTGGTTTTAAGCTCCGCGTGCTTTTCTGTGCGTGGGTGCCTGTCCGTCTGTCTGTAGATACACAAACACTGCAGCTCTTAGCACGGAGCTGCTGCGTCCATCTCCCCGCTCGGACCCTTCGCGCCTCCCCGGGGCCCTGGCCGGTCCCGCAGTGCCGAACCCTCTACAGCAGAAGGCAGCTCTGTGCAGCCTTCTGCATCACGTCTCCCCGGCTGCCTCGCAAAGCTGCTTGTGCTCCCTCTGAGCTGTGAAGTCCTTTCAAAATGTTGTTTTTCATTTCTTTTTTCTTTTTTTTTTTTGTTTGTGGATTTGAACAGGCCGGAGTGCTGAGCAGTGTCTGGGGAACACAATGCGCTGGCAGGAAAGCAGCACCCAACATCAGGAGTCTGCGAAAACTTTAAAGGGTCCCAGACACCGGCACTTTGCATTTGACTCTGGACTGCAGCCTTTGAGGCCAAACTCAGCCTTCAGTGCTAAGTGGCCGTTAAGTATTTCCCTTTGGGTCTCAATGCTAACAAGCTGCTGGGTGCAGGGGCGCATATTCCGGGAGGGCTGCGGAGAGCGGATATGATAAAGGGGGAGACAGGAGAACGTCTGCTTTCCTCTAAGCCAGAAGCACAGCTCTGTGGCCGGAGACCTCAATCCACAAGCCTGGAGGGGAATACCCTATGTGCAACTTATAATGTCCTAATTCCGATTTGCATGAGCCACTTTCACACGTTTCCTTCCCAGAAGAGTCCCCCGTCACTGCTGAAACGCAGCGTCGCGGGGGGCCGGGCGCGCGGCCAAGCTCCGCTGCGCACTGCGCCTCGGTCCAGGGACCCCGTCGTGAATTAGCATCGAGCTGTTACCAACAGGCCCTCTCCAACCAACTGTTTTGTTTTACCAAATGTGATTTTGCTTTCGCAGAGCCCTGGGAGGATTTGGGGCTCAGCATGGGGCTCGCGGGCCCAGCGAGGTCTGCTGTGCGCAGGGCCTCTCACAGGGGCAGCCCCGCTGAACACGCCTGGACACACCAGACAGCTTTTCCCAGGAAAATGCAATCAAAACTCGGCCGTAAAAAAGGAAAAAATACCATTTCCCACCATCAGAAGAAACGCTGTGCTGCAGGAACTACACTAAGGGTTGGGAAAGAAATCATCCTTATGCTGCCACGTGATAGGAAAATAAATGTAGGACTGTAATAGAGGATCTCAAAACACTCAGCAGGCCTTTGCTAATACAATAACCTTCTTTGGGATCTCTTCCTCTTGCCCTCTTGTGGCAATAGGCCCAGAGTGTGCCTATGTCACCTGCCCAAATTCAGGTGGTGCCTGTGCTGTGGGGGCTCAACCCCTCCATCTGCAACCTCAGCTCAGTCAGCTTAGGGACTAAGGAGCTGTTTCCTACTCCCTTTCCTTCTCCATTAGATGCTGGATCCTGAGAGGGCTGAGGAGGCGCGTGCCTCCTGGCATGGCTGTGGGAGGGATAGTTTTGCTGGGATTTATCTGCAAATACACAGCTCTTCCCCGGGACCTACCATGCCCAGCCTGGTCCCATCACTCTGCAGCAGGCTGGGCTGCTATTTAACAGGCTGGTCCGTGGATTCGGAAGCATCTTGGAGGGTCTGAGCTGCTTCATGTTTTTAATAAATCAGAAAATAAACAGCTACCAGTCTAGGACAGCCTCTGTTTTATTCTGAGCCCTGTATGACATGCTGTCTTCCCACATTTTCAGGATGCAGCCAGTGCAGATGGCCCCGCAGCCGTATGGAGGAGCTGCCAGGACTGGATGGAGTGCCGAGGCTGGAGGTTTTCACACTGGGGAGCGCAGAGAGCACTCGGAGCCTGTGGTCCACGTGCACCAGGTGGGAATCTGCCAGATAACTCACAGCTCCGCAGGTTCTGGGGAGAATTTCCCCTTAAAAGTGCAGTTTGCATTTCTCCAGCTTATGTTTTCTGGCTTTGTGCAAACTCAGGCAGACAAGAGTGCCTTAGTTAAGACGAGTTTTATGAGCCCAGTTTTATTTAAGCTACTGTGATAAGATTTCTCCCTGCCCATGTCTGCACTGCTGCTGCCCTGGCAGAGCGAGGATACAGATTAGCAGCTGATCCAAGACTGGTTCTTTCCCAAAGATCACTATTACTAATCTGCATTTCTGTTGTGTTTCAGAATCTCCCTAACTGGAATCCTAGAAGGGGGACGCCTGGGCAAGGACCGTGTGTCCTGTTTGGCTGTTTGTGGATCTTGAAGGTGAAATGTTAAGGGTTAAAGTTTCACCTGCAGTGAAGGGTGCCAGAAAACATTTGCTTTAGGACAAACCCGAAGGAGAATGTTTTCTTCCTAATCAACTCCCCAAAGAGATGCAAAGCCAAAGGATCCCACCTCTGCTTTTGTTGGTGCTGCCCTATCCAGGGCCCATGGGCAGAGCGGCTTTTAGAGCTGGGCAGGGTGACACTTCTCCCCCTGCCATAACCGAGCTCACAACAGCACCGTGTCCCAACTCCTCCTCATCATATTCACCCCCTGTCTCATCCCATTTCCCCCCTGCTCTCCAATTTGCTGGTGGATCGTTAGACACCGGCTCCTTCAGCCCCAGCTTCCCGGCGCGGTGCCTGGGGCAGGCCAGAGGGCCGTGCGAGACCCCCCTTTGCTGTGGTTATTTCATGGGCATCGCTCGCGTTCACTGCGCTTCCCAGACGGTCACAAATGTGCTCTGCGCTTTGAAAGCCTCCTCAGTGCAAGTGGGAAGGCTGGGGGAAAGCTGGTTGTTAAGTAGCTGTGGGTAATTAATGACTCCACCTTCCCCATCAATCAGCTGGGAGAAGCCAAAAGGATTTGAGTGCTTGCAGCAAATGTGTGTTCTCTAGACATGCTGATACCCAGTGTGCAAATGAAGTGGCAGCAGGAGACCATCTGATACCCTTTCTGGGAAGAAGCAATAAGTCATGATACATGTCCCACACTCTGTCAGACGAAGTCTGAAATTCCCAGGGCTGCTGCTGCTGTTGTGCAGATTCTAACTGTGTGGGATGTTAATCCATCTCCCTGCTAGCTTGAGTCTGACCCAATTTTTGTTCTATTTTCCCTTTTCAGATTCTGATTACAGACATCTTTTCAGCTTTCTACAATTAAAATCCTCTCATTAGAAAAGCAGAGCTTGGTGAGCAGATTTGGTGCTGGCTTTCTTTTCACAGCAGAGCAAAACAGCAAAAAGAAAAAGAAAGAAGAAAAAAAAAGAAAAAAAGAGTCTACATTTTATTCCATTTGCATCTGGTAGTGGCTGTGCAAGTACAAGCATAAGAGGTTTGTTCCTGGTACTTTTTACAATCCAATCTTTTGCCTTCCGATTTATCTGTTCACATGTGTAATAAAAGAGGTCCCCAGCTGAGCTGTAGTTGAGCTATAACTTGCTGTTGTTCCACCACGACAGCTGCTTCCTCGAAGGTGCCGAGGTCCCCAGTTCTGGATGTGGCCCAAGTTCTCTGTGGCAGAGAACAGCCTGTGGTCTTCTCTTTAAAAGGGTTTAAATCTCTTTAAAATGGTGAAATGGTCAGGTAGATCGAATGTGGTCTCCCAGGGGTCCAGCAGCAAGTGGATGAGCTTCTGCCATAAAAAGCATCCTCAAGACTTTCCCAGATTCTCCAGCCCCCCTTTTCCAAATGTTCTCCTTGCCACACCAAGTACTGTCTTTTCTCACTCCCACCCCCGGTCCTGGGATGCAACGTCCTGGGATGCAACGTCCCTCTCCTGATAAAATCCCTTCATCTTGTTTGCATGTCCTTGGGCTGCTGCTCGGGAAGACAATAACAGCAGAACTAAATGGATGACATTCAACTGTAGAACTGACTGTCGGTAGATTCAGAATATTTTTTTGCACATTAAACTAAAATTCAGGTGTCCCATTAATGTCAGCAACAAAAGTTGTTTATTTTACTGAGAACGAGACCAGGCAATGAAGGCAGCTAGAGCCTTACTGCGATGCTCTTTGAAATGAAGTGGGGAGAAGCGCCCCTATATTTGCTGTGCAGGATCCAGCCGTGGCCCTTTGGGGCTGATACCCTGCGTGTGACCTTGAGCACTCTCGGAAGCTCCGTCTTTCACCTGCAAATGGAAGGATGGAGATTCCTGTGCAGCAGCACAGGGCTCCCTGCCTCAGCAGGGCAGGGGCTGGTTTGTGCCCTGCAGCATGAGGCTTGATTGCTCTCTCTTAGCACTTGCAAGCGCTGGTAAGCACAAAAGCTAATGGTCACACTTGCAGAATAAACTAATTAAGGGCAAAATGCTGAAGTCCTTTAGTTTCCACTCAGACTTTCATTCAGTGAGAGTTGTGCCTTGAACAAGGACTAAGTAAAACCCATGCCTGGTCCATGCGTTAGACTCTTAGGTCACTTGCACGGGACGGTGCCGGGAGAGCTGCGTGCGGGCATGGCAGTGTCACCAGTGTCACCAAAGCAATTGCCTAAAACCCTCGCAAGCGGGCACAAGGGACATCATTACACATAGAGCAGGCTGCAGATAAGGAGCTCCTGAGCCTCGGGTGCAGCAATGGGGACGATGCCGTGGAAAACACAGTGCGATAGAAAAAGAACTGCGCGGTGCGGGGCTGCGAATGGAGAGATTGGGTAGGTAAGTTGCATTCCACCGTCAAATGAGGTTGTGTTGGAGCAGAAGACGTGCTGGTGAATGAATGCATTGCCAGAGCAAAGGTATCCACAAGCTGATCCCTGGGATATTTGTCCTCTTTGGGAGGAACAAGCTTGAGTTCTGCTTCTGATACACACTGGGAATCATGACAGAATGCCTCCATGTTCTAGAGATTAAAATTATCTCAAATCCTTGGATTAGTCAGAAGGACACTTTTCCTACTTATTGTTTTTTTTTTTTTTTTTTTTANTACTTTTCCTACTTATTGTTTAATTTTTTTTTTTTCTGTAGGTAAGTCTAAGTCTTCAGCTGATGCTTTTGGTCTTGTTTCTGTTTGTTTAAAAGTGCGTTAGCAGTAAATCAAGGTGCATTTCCCCTGTAGGGTTTCCTGTATGTCAAAGCCATGTTAATTCTCTTTGATTTTCTTCCTTAGCTCCAGCCATTGCTGCAGATCCTTCCTCTCTTTGTCCCTGTGGACATCAAAGGATTGCGAGGGGACAGCCCTGGAGAGAGGCTCCTCCCTGCTCATTAGCCTCCATAAAACAGGACCTCACCTTGGCTGGCCGTGCTCCGAGTCCCATCCTCATCCCAGCCACTCTTGACACTGGATCCCAGGAGGAAAGGTTTTTGCTCCCGTCGGGAACTCGGACCTGCTTTGGAATTGGACTATTTTGATTCCCCTCGTAAGGATTCTGGTGGCTCTCGCGGCTGTGCAACTTCCTGGACTTCACAGTACATGGAAAAATGCAAGCGTTGCCAGGTGGGTAGATCCAGAGCTATGTCCAGCACGGGCATCGCTTTCAGAGCATAAGTGCTCCCTGTGGGATACATCTGTAGTGGTGTGTGTGTGTGTGTGGTCGGAGGGGTTTTCCAAACATCTTTGTAAGAACAGATGACAAATTGTGGTTTTGAACGTTCTTGGAGAACATTAGGTCTTCTGCAAGAGTAGCAGAGTTTTGCTAGCCCCAAATTTCCTTCTCCGCATCACGGTGCACCACGATCCCTTGCGGAGGGACACGGATGCTCTTTGTATATTGGCTGTAAGTTCTTTGGGCTGAAGGCTGCCCAAGGTCTGTTGTTATCTGTACAACGCTCCGAGTAACCCCGCATCAAACCCTGCAGTTTCGTCTCACTGCGGGCGTCAGGGGAACCCAATCCCAGGATGAGGCCTGGGTTTTTCTTCGCACCCAAAGGAAGCAGCTATTTACCTCCTTTAGGTATGTGGTCCATTTGCGTGTTAGAAATGCCTGGGTACTCGCAGCTGCCTTTCTTCACCCTTGCAATGAGTTATTTGGTTCCAAAGAAGTGAAATAGCTGTACAATGCTCCAGTAATTTCCACTTTCACCATTGCTTTGGTGCTTTAGAGCATCCACCCTATGCTAAACTTGATTCATAATAATTTCTACCCCACTGAGAGAATTTTAGCTTTAAAAACAAATGAATCATGAAAGTTGCAGACTAAATGATGCTGTTTTACTTGATCAAGGATTCCAGCTATTTAAGAAATGATCTCATTTTCTCATTGCGTTTGCTCACTTGGTCGTGGCCGTACAGAGCAGGAATATTCCACGGGCCTGGGAGGTGCCGGCCCCGCGCGTGTAGAAAAACCTCGTGCTGTTGCCCAAAGCCTCGGAGCTGGGAGAGCCAGGGCGTCTCCGCAGGCTGAGAGGCTTCTGTTGCTGTTTGTAAGGTTGGAGAACACGGAGGATTTTGGTTATTCACAAGATTAATTTCTTAAATAGCTTTATAAATCAGCACGGATTCCTTGTGCACACTGGAGAGCTGTTAGTGTTAGATTCCCTTGCTGAGACAAACGTAGAAGTCGCAGATGTTGGTAGTGGTGAGGGATCCACTGCATTTGTGGCACTTTCCCGGTGTTGCAAACTGCGTCCTACACTTTACAGGACGTTATGACACTATCTCAGTATCTGACAATTAAACCAAGGATTGCTGTCAGGTAAGTGGATTATTTTTTAGCATCTCCTATCTGAACCCTTTTTATTTTCCTCTCTTTTTATATTAAATATTATCACTGAATGACTCCTACTTCTCTTTCTCTCCTTTCCTTCTCCACGGCTTGGAAAGGACGGAGAAAACCTTTCCTAGGTGGGGAAGCTGAAGTGCAGCCAAGCTGCCGTTATCTGTATTGAGACTTTGAAATCAAATATGGGATAGACATAGAGCTCTTAATTTTCCATGCTGCCTTTCTCACCACAACTTCTTTCTCTTTGACCTCATCTCAGCATGAAGAGTATGTTTTAAAATAGGCCCCATGCGGTATTACCAGCACAACGATGCTGATAATGAATTTCGAAATACATTCGAGCTAAAAATTTTGCGGAAATGTTTAATTCTCTAGAAAACAAACTGCAGATGAGATGAGGTAGCATGGGAGGGGAGGCAGTAGAAGCAGGGGGTCAACGGATGGGTTCGGTGCTCGGATGTGCCCCTCTCCCTGGCGCGCGGCATCTTCCTGGGGACCCGCACGCCTGGTCCTGGCCGGGCCGGGCGGCCAGGGGCGGCTGCGGTGCCGACCGCGATCCCGCGGGATGTGCTGCCGCGGAACCCCCTTCCCTTTAATGCTTTCGGCTTCACTGGCACTTTACCCTCCATAAGGAGTCCCGCGCTCGGCTCTGTTGCCGTCTCACTTAGCGGCCCTGGAATTGGCTTGCAAAAATGTTAATTGTAAAGCGGGTTTGAGGGAAGGAGGGAGCAGCTGCCCGGCGAATGGGGCTCTGCTGGTGCGCGCTGCGGCTGGATGGCTCCGGTGGGAAATCAGCCTCATTTTATTGGGACTCCTCCTGATGCATGTGCCGCGCGGAGCTACCGAATGTGGCGTCTCGTGGCAGCTTTCATGTCTCTGCGAGAGGATATGAGGGAAGCTTTAGTAGGAAGATGTTAACAGGCTAATCTTGGTGAGCTGGCTAGGTGTCACTTCTTAGCCAGTTCATTAATGTTGGATCAAAGCAGAAAAAAGAGCAGAGTGTCTTTTTTCCTAAAATGCCTAAAGACCCTTAAAAAACAGCCGAATTATATTTAATCTTTTTTTTTTTTTTAAGTTTCTATTACTGTGGAAATAACCCCTTTAGGCTCACATTGAGTTAGTGTTGTGGAAAGATGCAGCTTTCTGAAAGGAAACTGCTCTTTTTGGAAGTAGCTACTTGCACTTCTTCTATGCTTATTTAAAGTTACTCAGGGAAGCTGCAGCAAGAGGATGAGTCCACTCATTCTCATCTGCCTCGAATAAGATCTAAGAGGTACAAAAAATCCTGTCTTTTAAGCAAGCAGCTGCTAAGACATCACCTGGCGAAAGCAGCTCCCTCCTTGGAGCCGAGGGCAGCACTGCCGCTTGAGGGAATAGTCCATGGTCGGGCTCTGCCACCTCCCTTCCTTGTCTGCACTTATGTTGGGGTCTTCTCCCTGTCCCTTTGTGGTCCTGTGGAGGGTTTTTTCACCTCCGCTATCATCTAGCTGCCCTTTTCTCCCCCACTGCTTAAATTCAGGCCAGGCCTTGCAGCTTTCCTCTCGTGCTCGTGGTAAGGGGGTTTGGATAACCGCAGTCCCATCAGAACAAGAACAGAAGGGGATGGGGCTACCAGTCTGAGCTCTGGACAAATGGAAGTCGAGCTGGGTTTGTACAGCAGAGAAATCTTTGCAAAAGAAGTTACCAGCTAAAAACAAACCTGTCAGAAAAGCCTTTCTGCCTGTCGAGCCTCCTAAGAAAACCTTTGCAGGCAAATGAGCCGTTTGCTCTGAGAGGGTTCTGTGGCATCGCCTCCGCAGCCTGGCAGCACTTGGGACCTTCACTAATAAGATCACAGCATTCAGGTAGCCGAGCTAAGCCGGTCCCGAAGCCTCTGCAGTAACTGGGGGCTGCGAAACCCTGCGAGCGGCCGGACGAGGAGCGGGCGGGCAGCTCCGCGAAGCGGCTCCCTTGCAACAGCCTGTGAAATGAGGCAGCTCCCTGAGCGCCGGCGCCGGCCGGGCGGGCGCTCCGGCCCCAGCTCCCTCGGTCCCTCCTAAGGTGCCGTTTTCTCTCTCTCCCGGCAGACGTGAAAGCGCCGTGTGACGCTCTGCCTTCCCCCAGCCTGGAGCCCTACGCGCAGAGCTCCATCGTGGTCACCCTCGAGGACATGGGGCTCTGGATGAAGTTCCACCAGATAGGGACGGAGATGATCATCACCAAATCCGGCAGGTGAGGGGAGCCTCATAGCCCTCCACACCGACCCCTTCAAGCTGCTCTCACTCTCTCCAAGTGCTCATTTTTGAATGCTGTCTCTTAAGCTGCTTTATTTTTTAAGCAATAATTAAGAATTGCTCTTTCAGGATGTCTTAGAAGTCCAAATTGTGAAGCATGAAAGGTCACTGAGGGGCTAATGTATTGGAAAAGCTTCTCTGCTCTGATCTCAGCACTTACACTGTTGTTTTTCATATTGCTTTGGGGTTATTCTAGAAAGTATCCCAGACCTCCTTTGCCTCAAAAAGTCACTGGCAGAAGCAGATGAGCACTAAATGTCTCACTTGGATTCTGCATTTGCAGACAAGAACGTGACCTAGAAGAGTAAGGATCGGTGCACGCGGGCTACTCTAAAAGTTAAATCTCAGTCACGTATTATGGAGCTTGTAATAAAAGAGTATGAAATTTTAATGTATTATGTCAAGAGAGCTGTGAGATGAAATAATCCCCTCTAAATAGGGAGGTAGGTGTCAAAGGCTGTTTGCAGTGTCGGAAGATAAAGGAGATGGTAGTAGGAAGCACGGGAGCAGCAAGCTGGATGTGCCTTCAGACGAGGGCTGTCCACACTGGCAAACACTCCCGTCTGCACTGCAGATCCCTGATAGCTGCAGAAAGCTGGGAACCGTGTCCAAATTTTCCATGTTTTATTTGGGTTTCCCCAAATTACAGCTGCATTACAGAAATCAGAAGGACAAAAGCAGTAACAGTATCCGGTCATCAGTGACTGTTGCTCAATTAATGCCTCATACATTTAATAAGATGGTAAAAATGTTCAGCAGCTGATCTGCTGAAATACTGCCACTTTGCACAGTAATGAGTAGACATAACCTGATGCTTAATTAGAACATTAAACAGAACAAAAAAAGGCTTTTTGCAAAATTTCTTACTGTGTATCTAATTTCTCCTTCAGACGAATGTTTCCACAATGCAAAATCAAAGTCTCCGGCTTAATCCCCTATGCCAAGTATCTAATGCTGGTAGATTTTGTACCAATGGACAACTTCAGGTACAAGGTATGTACTTCAAATAATAAAAGTTGTGCTGACCTTTCATCTTAATACACAAGAGAGACAGATCAAGCCCCTCTTGCAGGCTCATGGGGAACTCTTGTGCATCCCCTTTATTTATAATAAATGAATCTTCATACTTCACTGGCCAAGCTGATAAGCAAATTATCTTCAGACCAAGTTCAAAAGTGTATTTCTGCCTCTCTGGACAAAATTCAGAAGTAATTGGCGTATTTTCTGCCTATCTGGTGTTATCTAGAATGTGCCATTTTTGCACAGGTAGCAGCTGGAAAGATGCCTGACAATTTTCCTTGTAAACAGTATGGTTTTGATCATGATTAATGTCAGACTTACTAATGTCTGACAGCCATTCAGACAGAGAAAGGGAAAATGAGACCTAAACTCAGAGATGTTTCAATAACATCATCATGACTCATAAGAGGGAATCTGCTACCTGTCAGGATTGTCTGTCTCGGGGAAGTCCATGAAATCAGCTAAGGAAACAAAGCTGCTGGGGATTCCCTCTGATGAGGGTAGGGCTTTCAAGCTTAGATTTCCCTTTTTTCCCTCCACAGTGGAATAAAGATCAATGGGAAGTGGCTGGAAAAGCAGAGCCCCAGCTCCCTTGTCGCACCTACGTCCACCCAGACTCCCCAGCTCCTGGCAGCCACTGGATGAAAGAGCCCGTCTCCTTCCAGAAGCTGAAGCTCACCAACAACACGCTGGACCAACACGGGCATGTAGGTTGGAGCTGGCCTTGGTGCCCCACTCCTTGGGTTATGCTAGCTTTTGTGCCACAGAAGTTAGATTTGTGAGAAATTAGATTATGTGGAAATTAAAAGGTATCCAAGTGCCACATCCTTCTTCCTTAGCCCAGCCTTTGTGCCCTTTTAATGCCCTGGGGTTCCTGATTTGGAGCGGCTGCCCTGGGAGCCTCCAGAGCAGAGGGCAGAGCGCGTTAGCTGTGGTTGCACGTGGAAACCTTCTCTCTTGTCTGTCTGCACCAGATCATCCTGCACTCCATGCACCGCTACAAGCCTCGCTTCCACATCGTGCAGGCAGATGACCTCTTCAGCGTCCGCTGGAGCATCTTCCAGGTCTTCAGCTTCCCAGAGACTGTCTTCACGTCCGTCACTGCTTACCAGAACGAGAAGGTACGGCGGGCAAGCACCCCCCCGGACACTGTCCTGAGAAATCCTGTCAGGGAAGGTGTCTCCTGGGCACCTGTGTCAGGGGAACTTACTTATCGACGTCCTTTGAGGTGGCACCCACTCTGGGTTGAGATGAGTCATGCCCGTTCACTTACTGAGTGCACTGGCAGTGGTTAAAAGGACCCCAGATACAGTAAAAAGTCCAGATGTGGGTACTGACCTTGTGTATTTCTCTAAACAGATGAATCCTACCCTGGGAAAGTCTCTTCTCTCTGTATTTGTTCCTAATCAATAGAGAGGGTTGTTGTAAGAGCTCAGGTACAGTGACAAGGGCACCCCCAAACTGCCAGCCAAACTGTTGTGATAAAAACTGAGGTGAAGGTCTTGAAGTGGTGAAGAACCCACTCTCACTGTGACACTGAATCGTGTTCCTTTATTTTAAGATCACGAAACTCAAGATTGACAACAACCCATTTGCTAAAGGATTCCGGGAGCATGGAAAGAACACCCGAAGGTAAGCTGGTTCTCATCCCAATTTATTTCCAGCTTTCACTCATGAATTTTACTCAAATCCACTGGGCAGTGTGAGCTCTGTAGAGCCAGCCAAGTCCTGCAGGTTGCATCATTCTGGGAATGATGATGATGATGATGATGATGGTAACCTAGCAGAATCATTGTGCAGCTGTCTCCCAAAAATCTGGGGGAATAGGAGGAGATGCAGGCATTCCTGCAGAAATGTGGGAAATAGGACAAATATGAGACCTGCACTTCCTCGCAGTTTGGATCTAGACTGTTGTCTGACATCTGAATGGCTGCAGTAAAGGGAGTCCACAGCAGATCACTGTGTGGCTTTGAGATAAACTTGATTCTGATGCTCAGAGGTTCCCCCTTCTCATCTGCTCTTAGTGGAAAAGCATCTCTTCCAATAGGAAATTTTATCTGCAAAAGGGAAGTTGGATGCCACTACCAGTGTGGTCTTTGGTCTGTTCTGAGGGCAGCCAATGAGTGAAATAAAAGCAATCTTAAATGCAGCCATCAGTTTGCAGTGGAGATGAGAAAAAAAGTGTGAGTTTTTTTTTTCCTAGCAGAATATGTTATAAAAAGATATTGAGAAAACGTTTTGTTTTGCATTATTTTAGGCTTGAGAAAAATGTCATTTCCTGATTGAAAAGGGCCCAAACTGTTTTGGTTTTGGTTTTAATTTAAACAAACCTCGAAAATGTCAGGGATTTTCCTTCTCCTCCTAATAGGGCTATTTGGACTATTTCTGGTTAAACTAGATTCATTTTCTGAAAATGCTTTCAAGCAACAGGCCCTCCACCTTCCACACGTGCTGGGAGCCCGTGCTCATGGCAGGCTCATGGTGAGCTCTGGAATTCATATATATGTGCTTGTCATAGTTGAATACACACACACATATATATGTATGTATGTATATCCCTGTGGGCCACTCGACGCCGGGAAGGCTTTCTCTGTCCTTCCTTCATTCAGGACTGTTGCATGTTTATCTCCGTGGAAAACCTTCCTGCCCCCTTCCTCCTGCACTGTTTCTTTCCAGGGAAGGACGAGCCAAGTGCCAGAAATCCAGTCCAGCCAAAAACCAGAAGAGGAAGCTACCCGAGGAGAAGGAGCCCGGTGCTGAGGAACGTGGTAATATTGGTAACCACAAACACGAGGGGCAATTCCTAGACGTGGCCGGGCCGCGGGGAGGAGAAGGGGCAGTAGCAGAGCTCCATGTGTATCCTGCCAAACAAGAGCTACCCCTTTCTGCCCCTTTCTGCCCTTGTTTCCAGCATCAGGAGATGTGCTCCCCTCCCCTGTCCGGGGAGAGTCGATACCATTTAAAAATGAACCTAACAGCTTCTGAAAGGTTATTTTTACGCCTGATGGTTCCTTGCTGCAGTTTGCAGTGCTGTTTGCACAAACGTGGCGGCAGCAGCAGGACCAAATGGCACAGTGTGAGGGCAGTCCCTACGGCTGCAGAAGCCACGTTAGTGCCGACCCTGCTGGGGTTTCACCGGGCTGTCGTGGGCTCTGGGCTCTCGCTTCCCCCCTCTCATTTTCTCCCCTACCCTCTTTTCCCTGCCGTGAGCCAGACTTCGGGAAGGACGAGGACGTGGATGTGAAGGAGGAGAGCAGCCCCGTGGTGGTGAGCGGCGGCTTCCCCTTCTGGGCGGCCGAGCAGGGCGGCAGCCAGGCCTTTCCCGCGGCCTCGCCGGCGCCGGCCGACCCGCGCGACGCTCCGGCCAGGGAGCAGCAGGTGCCCACGCCGTCCTACCAGGCCTACCGGTGAGTCCTACCCCGTCTCCTGCTCCCTAGTTCTGAAGGAAAAAAGCCAGTGCAATGGCTTTCCTCTCTATTTATTTATTTATTTTTAAATGTATCCACTTTCTGAGCGTTCCTGTGCCTTAGTAGTGGTCTGTATTTCCCTGTCCCGAATGCTCCCGCAGCTGGCTCTGTGTGCTGCCGTCCTCACGTGCCTGCAGAGGGGTAGTGGGGCTGAAGAGGGCACATTTCCCTCTTAGTTCCCGTTGCTAATTCCTGTGTGATGCACAGTGGGCTCAGGCAGAGCCTGGGTGGCCGGGGTTAGCTCCTGGGGTACCCAGTTCATCAGTGCGGGTGGCAGGAGCTGTGCGGAGGCAGCTTGTCCCCATCGTGCTCGCGTTGAGCGGGAGGTGGATGCAGCGGCGCAGGCAGAGGGTCTGAGGTCTTCCCTGGGGGTCTCGGGTGGCCGCAGGCCTGACTCGCTCCTCTGCCCTCGGCCGCAGCTTCCACGAGGCCGGGGAGGCCCCGCAGCTGCCGCCCGCGCGCGACGTCGCGGCGCTCGGGGACCTGCGGCCGCGGTGCCATCCGCTGGAGCTGCTGCCCGAGCACGAGGCCAAGCAGCTCGCCGAGGGCTTCGCCAACCTGCCGCCGCTGCCGCCGCCGCCGCTGCCGNTCGCGGGTGGCCGCAGGCCTGACTCGCTCCTCTGCCCTCGGCCGCAGCTTCCACGAGGCCGGGGAGGCCCCGCAGCTGCCGCCCGCGCGCGACGTCGCGGCGCTCGGGGACCTGCGGCCGCGGTGCCATCCGCTGGAGCTGCTGCCCGAGCACGAGGCCAAGCAGCTCGCCGAGGGCTTCGCCAACCTGCCGCCGCTGCCGCCGCCGCCGCTGCCGCCCCCGCAGGACTACGCCGGCGTGGTCAACATGGCCATGGACTCCGTGGGCAAGGCCGGCGCCCGGGCGCCTGTGTACGGCCCGTACGGCGCCGAGCAGGGCCTGGGCCAGTGGATGGTGCCTCCGCACGGCCAGTACCGGCCCATGGGCTACTCCGCCTTCTCCACGGATTACAACACGCAGGGGGCTGCGGGACATGCCCACGGGGCCGTGGCGGAGTGGAGCCAGTACCCGCTCTTCCCGTACGCCTGCTGGTGAGCCCGCGCCGCCCTGCCCCGTGGAGACGCTGGTGGGAACTTGTGAACGAGGCCGGACCCGCTCCGGAGCGCGACCTGCTCTACGCCGGGCGGAGGGGCGGTGCAGCGCGGGGTGGTGTGGGGCACCCCCTTCTGCGTCTCCTTGCCCCGCTGCCCGCTCCGTGCTTTCCCGAGGGCTGCACCGAGGCTCTGCTCCGCTTTCCTTCCAGCGGGAGCAGGAAAACACAAGAACTGTGAGCACAGACTTTGATGAGATGCTGAACGCTCCAGCCCAGGCTGTTTCCATCATGCATTTGGAAGTTTCCAGACCCATTTCCTCCCAGGACATGCGTGCAAGGAGACAGCGGCAGAGGAGCTTCAACGAGCCTTCCAGGTGGCCATTGCAGTGGAGAAATCATGGCAAGGACAAGCAAAGCGAGCAACCCTGGTGTCCCCTGCGCAGCCTCCTCCCTTAGAGTAGTCCCAGTACAGCCAGAGCCTTCCTCCCCGCAGCTCACCCCACGCCAGCGGCGGAGCAGCCGTGTGCGTTCCTGGAGCGCCGCTGCGGCTCCCAGGAGCAGGAGCAGCGGCAGCAGGAGGCTCTGTGCTGCGTCCTGTGCCCACCCCTTGTCCTCAGCCCTGGGTTGGAGGTTAGTGAAGCTCCTGCTGCCCGAATGGCACGGGGGGTCCCCAGAGGTGCCGTGAGCAGCAGTGTCGCTCTGACCTCTTCCTTGCTGGGAGGACGTCTGTCCCCATGAACTTCCCTCTCCTCCCTCATCCAGCATCCCCAAGAACGTAATTTATAGCTGTCGGTAACACGCTGCCCCGAAAACGTGTGCTCGAAGCACAGCTCTAAGGAGCCTGGCACTGCTCCGCGGGCATCGGCGTTGAGGTGCCTTGTACCCCGCGGGCACTGACTGCGCGCGGTGCCGCACGGGCACCCCCTCCGCCGCAGTCTGTAGGGATCCCCTGGGTGCTGAGAGGCGCCAGGGTGGCTTCCCCTCCACTGCATCCTGTTGTGCTGCACAGGGGACGCTTCAATCCCCTCGTTGGAAGGGGGGGCATCCCCCCTTGCTCCCAGCTGCAGCGATGGAGGACGCACAGTTCCCAAGCAGGACAGGCATTTTCCTAGGTGTTCTTTGGGGTTTGTCTTCTTGTAACACTCCAATAAACTGCTGTGTGCTGTGTGGCCGTAGGAGGCAGCGACACGTGTCGTGTAGCGTTTGTGTCGTGTAGCGGTTGTGCCGGCCGGCGGCGGGGGCTGCGCGTGCGGACACCGTCCCCAGGGCTCTTCCTCAGGGGCTGGCGGAGCCCTCGGCCGCGTTGCCATCGCCCTGTGCCCGGGCTCGGACGCTCCCTGCAGTTTCTGCTCTCACGTTTTCCTCAGGAACTTAAGGAGAAATTTCCTGACGGTGAGGGTGCCAGA
>VWPW01031942.1:0-32702 GCA_013389825.1 Crypturellus undulatus
ATTCTATGATTCTATGATTTAATTCATACATGAGAAATGTTTCTGAAGAAAGAGATAAGGAAGGAGAATCACATTAAGAGAGCTGAGGATAAAAAGGATTAAAGAGAAGTTAAAAATATTTGGATGAAAAATAAGAAAAGAAATGATAATATAACATGAACAAAGAGGTGCGAAGATAGCCATTTTGCAAAGGGTGCTGAGATTGTGTTCATAAAGACAAAAGTTTTCGGAAAAAAGCAACAAAACAAAGAAATCTAATAAGTTAGACACTTGCACCTAGTATTAGATACCAAATAAAATATCAGTCATGACTAGCACTAGCATCCTGAAAAAAAGAGACAACTCTGGAGCGGACTAGAATACAATGTACAATAGTTATAAGAAGGATTTCACAACCACATGGAGCGCTTAACCTTTATTTGCTTGGTGCAGATAGACTCTATTTTGAATGCCTGAAGAAGAGTCAGACTTCTTGCTACAGCTCTTTACTAAAAAGTTGTAGTTTGTCCAACTAAAGATATTCCTGCTCCTTTTAAACTCCACTGTAAGGAACCTAAACGAGAACTAGGAAAACACACCTTTACATCTTTTTAAGTCTGTATAGTAGTCCAATCATTTTTAAGATAGAAGTTTTTAATCTATCCGAACAACAATACTTCTGATGTAGCAAAGAACTGAAGCATCCAGATAGCTGTAAAAACTAGAGACATTCTGTTTTTCTAAAACTATTTGTTTACAGTACTGTCCTCCAATCAACTTTCTCTATTGTCAAATTCTAGGTTAAAAATGTTCCAGAAAGTTAAAAAAAGGCACACATGCTTTTTATATAAAGAAGCTAAGCTCTAAGTTTAATATATCTGTCCTCTGAAGGGGTACAGCTACTTCTAGTAGCTACAGTACTATCCTGTACTATGTACAGGATACATACTATTATTATTACTTTCAATATTTATAATCAGCAAAAGGAGACAACTTAGCCCTTTTATTTCTGAAATACAGTCTCTTTCTATAAGGAACATGGAACCTGAAGTTTTCGGCTTACAAAGTTCCCTAGAGCTAATGAAAAGTTTTGTGCATCCAAACATAACCATCTCAGATAATGTTATGATCACACACACAGAATTACAACACATGTGCAAAACCAAAAAAAAAAAAAAAAATTCTTAGGGAAAATGTAACATGATACTAACTAAGGCATAATAAAACCATCCAAACTATTGACTCTTCCCAGGTGCACAAAGCCTGGGATCATGACCACTCTCCCCCATAAAGAAAAAAGAAGCAATGCCCAAACAAACATGAACCGACCAACAAAAAACACATCCCATGAGCAAACACAGAAAGAAGCCTGCACAGAAACAGCCAGGGTCAGGACTCACCAACTCTGCTACTGAACATAGCTGCTTTCTGCAGCCACTCTTCAGGTCATATAATTTCACTGCAGCAATTTGAGTTATCCACAGTGTGAACTGTACTAGACACTTAAGCAACATAGGTAATTGAGACTTAAACTTTATGGATAAGAAGAATAGAAGCAGCTCTATAATATATATTTTACTACGTTCGCATGAACATGCAGTGCAGCCCAGCAGTGAGTTGCAGAGCAGGACAGCAGAGGATTTATGCCCACATCCTACGCGTTTCAGGGAGTTTTCCTTTTGGTCCTGTGGGCTGGAAACCCAGGAGTACCCAGAAGTGACCCTCCAAAAAGGAACCCAGCTTGCAGGCTGGAAGTGGCACCACAAGGACTCAGACTACTTCAAGAGGAGCAACCAGAAGATTCATTGCAAAAGCACCCTCCCCATTCCAATGTATCAGAATCAACATATCTTTACAGCATGTAAGTAGGCTACTAGATATCTTTTGGAAAAGCTCATTTCCAGAAGTTCATTGCTCTTCATACCTTTTTTCTAAACAAGTCTTCCTACTTTACAGTCAAATCCTGAAGTCTTGCTTCAGCAGTATTAACCTAATAAAAGACCTATAGACTTCAGTGTTTTGTCCCACAAGAGTTGGGTGAACTGCCGCTAATCACTTCAAGTGCTAAATCCTCCTCTGTCTGACTTGACACTGACTTGATTTCTTCTGTCATTTCATCTGGTAAATTCTGCCTCTCTTTAAATCCCCAAAGGAAACATCATTTACCCTATGCCACTTTAAGAATCTGTAGTTTCATACAGGCCAACTAATACATAGTAATTACCTAAGAGACCTTGTGGGTCTAAGTCCTAGCTCTGTTGTGGTTAGTGGTGCCACCTGGAAATGCCTTGTAACAACTGGAAAGTGGGAAGGAAGGGACAGAATAACACAATTCAGCCCTCCCACAGGAGCTAAGTCATCAGCTTCCAAATAAATTTAAACTGTTTCATGCTTTTCTCCTTTCACCAGCAACTAGAGGTATCACAGAGATGTGATACTTTATGGCCTATCTGCTTCGAAATACTTGTAGAAGTCACCTGCTACCTGACACAAGAGAATGAGTATGAAAATCATGCTGACAGCTTAATCATCCTACCAGCTGCTGTCACTGCACCCAAATTACACTCTTAAAATCTTTGATTAAAATGCAGCGCTGCCCTCCTAAAGTGAGGAGATACAACACTGCTACTGCCATCAAACTCGAGATGGGGGAAGGCAACCTTCAGTTACACAGCCTCCCCCACCAAAACCAAACTCACAACACATGCTGTCCATAAGCATCTTTCAAAAGAGGTTAGTGAAGTACATATTATTTCACTCTAGAATTCTCTACTCCGCTGCCACTGTTATAGAAAAAAAAAGAGTTACTTAGTAGTGATGAAAGATGACAACAGTCTTGCTCATTAGGCTGAAAATGTGGCCAATTAAGGGAGCTTTTTCAGAACAGGCCAGTGTGATTCTTCTCTTATGGCAAGACAGAGGTCAGCTTCCCAACACCTCCAAGAAAGGTATGTCATCCCAAAGTGCAGCAGTTCTTGGTAAAAAGTCAACAAAAAATATCATCCACCCTATAATTTTAAATGTTGACATATGTATCAAAAATTAACAATCAAAGTGTTAATAAACTTAAATATTATAAAAGCATAATATAATTAAAGCCTAGAGTTAAGTCTGTTATTCATATTAATATCTGACAACTGCGGTTGATTCATTGAGAATGCACAGGCAGTGAAGAATTTGCTTAAAAGTAGAACACAGAATGTATATATTTATATGCACATGCATGCACGTCCATAACAAAACTCTACAGCCTAGAAACAAGCAACTGCTTCTCATTATTACATATTATATAACTTATCCTAATCTTGAGTAATATTTTTTACTTTGAGAAGTGGGTGTGTGTGTGTTGAGGAGAAATTACATTTATGCTTACAATTTTACTACACCATGGAATAAATGCATCCCATGTACATCAACATTAAGGAACCATCTGGTACAACACAGACTGTAAAAAGCCAGGAAACTTAATCTGCTGGGCACTTATAACTAAGGGATTGCTTTGGTCTCCCCACTAAGACTATATCTTTCTATGCTATAAGAAAGAAAAAAAAAAAAAAAAAAAAAAAAAAAAAGCAAACTCATTAAAAATATTTTATTCACAAGGTTGGAATTGCCACACTTCATTGAAAGATCAACTAGATGAATACTTGGAGGCAAAGCAACTTTGAAATGAAGCATTTCAGGATCTGAAACTTGAACAACTGAAAAGTTACACCACAGTCATGCTGACAAGCACCACATCCAATTAAGTATGACAAACATGCAGGATTCTTGGATGATAAAATTGATATTATTGCAGTTTTGAAAGAAAAAGCTGTTCAACAACTACAGAAGAAAACAGATATCTCCATTAGTTTTAACACCTCACATTTGCTATTTCAACTATCAGACCTTCCTACATAAGAATCCCAACTATTTTCAGTGAAAGTAATTCCAATTTCATCTGAATTTAGGTGATATTTTGACTACTAACAGCGTATTAACAAATTTGTATTAATTCTTTGGCTATTGATAGTTCACTGCAGGTTTGTCAGTACCATTTTTATTCCACTATGTTTTGGCTGGATCAATACTGCAGTCCCTTCTTGCTACAGTTGACGACACCAAATAAAAAGTTACCCAGACCTTTCATCACTAAAACTGTATATGGAGATTACTGTAAAGTGAGGTGAGTTCACACTAGGTTAGCACAGATCCAGCCTTGTTGCTATTTTGGCATAACAAAAAATTGGTAAGCTGACAGGTTTTAATCCACAAAGTGGCATGAATAACCTTAACGCTACTGAAAATTAAAGGATTGGAAACAAAGAACTGCAACTATTTTCTTATCCATTACAATATGGTACATATACCCCATTACAATGGGTACATTCCTACCCATTATAGAACTACCTATTTCTAGGTAGCTATGAAACACATAACAGTGGAAGAGTTCAACTAAGCTCTCTCACATTTTCCATGGCACAAAAACAACCAGGTGCCCTGCACACAGAACAGTGATGGGCAACACCATTGAATTCTAGCCTTCCGAAATAACTTAATTGTATTCCATACAAAATAAAACTGAAGAACTGCAGGCAAAAATCTGTGAAATCTGGAATGGATAAGTTACTATAGCTTTATAGCAAGACCAGCATAAATTTGCCTGTTGTAAACATTAAGGTTTTGATCATTAAATACTTAATATCACCAACTCTTTAACTAAGAAGTGAGAGATCCTGGACTACAAGAGTTTAGTGGGTCCTCCCTTTAACAATTAAAAACAGACTTGATCAAAAAGAAGTTAAAAAACCCACTTAAAATAATGTATAATCCATCTTCTCATTCGCTTTTAAAACAATCTTCTCTCTAATTTAAATTCTATCTCAGTTACATTAAGGCTTGTCACTTATAAAATACAACAACAAAACAAAAAAGCATACAGCTCAAGGCACGATCAAACTGTGACCGGGGGAAAAAAGGTTGATGTAGGACTTAGGCCTCATATACCTACCTGTCCTCGCTGCAATAAGATGGGTTGCTTTGTCAGGATCATCAGCACTTAGTACCAGGTTCTTCACAATTTTAGCTCCAAGGGCTGTTGCATGATAGTGTTCCCGCGTTTTCTCAATGGGAAAATTTGTTGGGTAGAGTCCGCTAAATATTATGGTTACATCTGCCAACACCTTACTTTTCAGTTCTGGCACTATTTTTCTGATGTCTGGAATTTCCTCAATCTCCTTTTTCAGGTATTTATCATACTTCGTATAATAATCAGTGTGAACCCGAACAAGGATTTCTTCGAGGTATATTAGATGGTCATCATCATCTGTATCATCCTCCTCCTCTTCTTCCTCCATACTCTGGTCTAAGGACTCACCCATTGTAAATCCAGACTGCTCACTGATCTGGGACTCTGTTTCAGCTTCCTTCTTGTCTGCACATCCATTTCCTAAATCACAAAGGCTTTCCTGTTCACTTTCTTCTTGTGCTTCAAGATCAACAGGTTTGTCATGAGTATTTCCAGTGGGGAGAGATTTCGTGTCCTCAGAATGGTTCACCTGACCATCCTTTTTCTCACTCGCATCAGTGCAACTCCCTTGCTGTAAATTTTCATCCTGCAGAGGTTGTTTTGATTTTTTCCAGATTCTCTTTTCCTCATTTTCACTCTCTGATACAGAAGTGGATGACTTTCTAGCATCCACTCCACCATCACTTTCACTGTCACTAGACAGCTCAAAGTCCAAGTCATTTGTTACATTTTCTTGGATTTCCTGCTTCTCCAAGACTGTCCTATCATCTTGTTCTGAAGAAATCTCAGATTCCTTCGCACTTGTCAACTCATTAACAAACACACTCTCTGTTTTGCAATCACTGCTATCATTCAAGGAGTCCTTGGCATTAGATTGATCACTGGAATTCAAATCCCAGTCAGATGTTTCACTGCTTACAGAAGTACTACCGTTTGTAGTGCAAGTGTCCTTTGTAGCTTTGAAACCATTGCTTTGTTCTTCTATACATGTAACATTCTTTATTTCTTCAGCATCTTTGGCTGATGTCACTGTTGAATCCAGTGCCTCTGGTTTTGCTGAGTGGTTTACTAAAACACAGGAAGGTATAAAATAGAACAGACTCATTTTTAAAACTTATTTCTAACATTCATCAGAAATTTATTCCATCTCCCTTTCCACAAGGAAAGGAACACAGTTAAACTTCACTATGCTCAGTAATGACAATTGGCATTTTCCAAGCTGTTAAGAAATTTTAAGTGCCTTTGCTAGTACTAGAAAAGCCCTTCACAGTAACGCACTTCACCTCAGCAGAGCAGTGTAAGTAGACTTATCACATAGGTCATAAGTAATTATTTGTCAACCTTGCAGACTTTAAAAGATTTATCTGGCAGCATTACTTTTAGGACCAAATGTCAGAGCAATTAAACTACTTTCCCAGAGGCCACAGCGAAAAAACAGGAGGAAAAAAAAAAAAAATCAGTAAGCAAAGTTAACGCTCCAGAAAGTCCCAATCTAGAGCATTAACTATAAGAATTCCTTTCTTCTGCTTTCATCTATTTTCTGTTTTTCATAACTAAAATTACTGTATTTTAAAAATGGGAAAAATATACAAATTATAGGAATAAAAAGATGCTGGTGAAGCTTTATATGAGATCCTACTGAAAGGCAAGGAAAGAATAGTGAACTGAAAGGCAGAAAAGTAATTTTAAGTTATGTTTTCATCAAATGTCTGCAGATCAACTGAGAGAAACAAAGAAACTGCTAACACAAAAGCAGCTGACCTCAAACCTTTGCCAGGAATACTGGGTGGAATTGCTATACTTTGGCCCTCTGCCTGTCCTATGAGCAACAGTAATAAGTGTGGAGAACCCACGTCAGAGCAGCCTGACTCTGCTTGAACACAATATAATTGTTACTATATTGGACATCTCTAGTTCAACAACAAGAATGTGCCATCATATATATTTTAAAAAAATAATTAAAAGCTAACCTGGAAAAAAAATCTGCAATTATTTCTTCGGTATTGCCTTTCAAACCCATTTTTCCCCAAATGAATACTAATGTAGTGGCATATACCTTCTAAAACCCACTATTTCTATTTTCCTGTTAAACCTGATGCTCTCTTATCAAATGCCAGAACAATACTTTAGACATTAAAATCCCTAACAGATTTTATTAGCATGATTTATGCAGAGAGGTAAGCAGAGGCAAAAAACTTCATTTTCAGCAGCATAGTAAAAAAATAATTTATTAACTATTACTCCAACAGTTAGGGAGGGAAGAGGATAGGAAGAAGAAAGAAGAGAAAGTTGATTTCCATATCACCTACAAAGAATAAACTGCATTGTCATAACCACACGGGGCAAGAGATCTAAATGAAAAGAGCTTTTTCACATGTCCTCCTCAACAAATTCTAGAGCAATTCAATATATTTTTGTATCAGTTACGAAGAGTAGAAATGCCTTTACCAGTATTCCACTTCTACTGTTGTATCCCACCAGAAGAAGAGCTATTAATAAGAGACAGCCCAGTTCTACTGAACTACCTGTGTCTGCACTGCAGGAGCTTTTGCTAGCAACCTACAACAGCTTTGGATCACTTACCTGACCACAGCAGCAACACAAGCAAAACCATCACCAAGACTTATGTCAATCACATCTGCCAAAGTAGAGAGGCAAAAAAGTTTACAAATGAATTACCTTTCTTCTTCATTTGAATTTCCCTTGATCCAGGAGGTGCATTAATATCTCCTATCCCCTGAAAGTACACATATTTCTTCACAGTTATCAAATTGGGTGCAAACTTCCAAACATCCTCTCGGTCATCAATAATGCAAACCATGGAATCTCCACATGGGAAGAGATCTCTAAGAGAACAGATAATAAAATTAATCTGGTTTTAGAACAGAATACTATACATAAATAGTTTTGATTGATATTCTGGTGTACTGCATGCATATCAGCTGGACATACAGATTACATATGAGTAAGTTCTGAAAAAATCAGTAATGTTACAAAAGTCATGATTTGAACAGCAGAGATGCAACTACTGCACAGACAATACGCTTATGTAAAAGAAGGAGAAAGAAACAGTATTTAGGGAGTTGATTCCTTCAAGCCAAAACAAGTAAAGAAAATAATTGTATTTATATACAGAAATAGTTATATTCCTAGCAGGTGGAAGCACGGTACTCAAGATATACATATGCATATGAAAACACTAAGACAAGAGAGAAAGCTTCTGATTTCCTGTACTTAGATGGGAAGCTTAATCATTTCTAATCTAGGTTCATGAAATAATAAACACATCTGTACTTAAAAAAAAAAAAATGGTTTTATCTTCTGAAAAAGAACTTGAATTTAGACTAGAATATGAATTCAAGTTTCTAGATGACCTAATTTCAAGAACCACTGCAGAACAGAAACTGCTAGATGTACAGCACATTTGAAAGCCAGAATACTAGATACTCAATTACAAAAACCGCAGCCAGAATTTTGGTTTAATTAAAACAAAAAAAAAAATATACACATAAACACAACATAAAAGCCACTATATGAGATCATAAGCTATAAGGAAGAAACATGATTAAGTTAAAAATAAAAACTATAAACTAAAAACTATAAATTGTTTCAAGACTTTGCTGCTCCAGCATCACAGAAAACATTAAGCATATGAATTGCTGTAATACCCAGCATCTCACTTTTACTGAGACAATGCTGATATTTAAGAAGCAGGTAAGGGAGAAACTATAAAGATTTTAAAAATAGAGGAAGTCATTTTTATTTTATTGACAGTATTCTATCTCTCTTTTCCTCTCATTTCATTTAAGATTCATACACATACCTAAGATTCCCAGTTTTAGAAAATGGATCAATACATTCATCTCTTGACAATATCCGATGAGAAAAAAGCTTCTTTTCAGGATCCAGAAATCCTTTTGAAAGAAGAGAATACAAAGTTAGTACTAAGGTTATTTGCTCCTTGCTCATTTTACATACAAATACATAATTTGTTTTAAAACATGCAATTATAGTTTTAACAGACCACTTTAAAATAAAGATATTATATGCAGTAAAAGGTAAGCACAGTGGACCAAATATTTTAAACTAATTCAGTGAGATTAATATTAAAAAAAAAAAATCCTTTCTACATAGCACCAATTTTGGAGTTAATTAAATCTGTGACATCCAGAAGACTGAGGCTAAAGGAAAGAGATACAGCAGTTGATAGATAAACATGATTTTTGCAACTTACATTTATAGCCCTACAGATTACCATCTTTAAAGCTAAATGCCCTCCTTAACTCATCATGCCTAGGAACTGCAGGAAGTCTCACAAGAGTTGGCGATGTGCTGCACTACTCAAGCACAACAGGCAAAAGTTAAGGGACAGATTCAGCCAGAGCTCTTGCATTTGTAGGTTTTAAGTTTCACCTCTACCATTACTTCAAAGCTTTTATAACAGCACTAATTTGTCTGACATTCTTTAAAAAAGAAATAGGACAAGCTGTGCTGGCTGATCTGGAAGCAAGATAAAACGTCATTATTTAGGAAGATGGTGCCTAGTGGGAATGCAGGCATGCACACACATGCTTCTGAACCTCATGCTTCTGAACCTAATTTCCAACAATGAAGTTGAACACCTTCAGCTACTTAAGTGCTTAGCAGGTACCATGCCACTATCTTTCTTTCTAAACTGTCTTTACCTTTGTACTGAACTTGCTCTGAAGTTCACATTAGCATCTCACTATTCTTATGAGCAATATAATGCAGTTAGTACTTATTTGGGAACTTTTTTCCTCCCTTCAAGGTGGGCATATTACAGCCAGAACAGGAGTTCAAAATTGCTGCACTAAGGACCTACTTGGAGTTATTTTCAAGGAGCTTTTGGATTTTTAGGGAATGCTGGTTCAGCTCTTTCTAGAAGTCCAGCTCCCACTGGCATGTTAAGTTGGGCCTTCAAAAAACTGAAAACTTGATCCTACACGTATTAATATTAATGTGTAGTTGGAATAACTTAAAACCCATAAAAGCAAGAAAATTCCGAGTTAAGGACAGAGGTTCAACCTTAACTCACCCGACTATGCTTAAGAATTGCTGCCAACTCGTAGAATCATCCCCTGTAGTGAGACCCTTGCAGTACCTAGGCATAATGAATTGAGAGAATTAGCTACAAAGGTTCATCATCAGACACACAGATATTTTGACAAACTACGTAAACTGCCACACAAACTGCTGTTCTCGCCCACAAAATTCTCTATCTGAATCCACAGAGACTTTCTGCACTGACCTGGACAGAAGTGCATGGTTTACAACAATGAGGCATTAAATCATAGTGTTCTAGATAAGTCTGTAAGGAAGAGGAAGTTCAAGCCAGCCCCAAAACAGAAGGCCTGATTGCTAAGGAGGAGAGATGAGGAACTCAACAAGGCTTTGGCAAGAACTAATTAATTTCAGCATCTTTCCCGTTCTGGTAATTTACCAAAGACTGAGCATGCAGCTCACCAGAGCTGTATCCACATGGGTAAAACCCTGGGCTGAATTTAGATAGAGTCTTTCACAACTTGAGTGGTAATATGCAAAATAGTCCTGATCTTTACAAGGAGCTCTTTATGCCTCTTGGATTGTTTGCTTTTCAGGAAGGTTGCCTAAGGAATAGAATCAATAACACGAACACAAACCAGATGGCAGATAACACTTCATTCACGATACACAAACAGTTTTCTTTGGTAATATGTTAACAGCTGCTTTGGATCTTTGAAAAGGACCACATATTGGCTTTTCACTAATCTGTGCAGTGGTAACAGAAGCAAGACGTCTAGTGGCTAGATCCCATTCTGCCAGTAAAATCAGCAACTTTTATTTGCAGGGATACACTGAGCACAAGGTTTGAAGTCTCATCCTAATACACTGGTTAGATATGAGAGCTTTCATGAAACTATAAATAAAATATCTTCCAAATAAAATATTGGCATTTTTTTCCAAAATGTCTACATAGCTGATGTCATTTTTGTGGGGCTGTTTTGGTACAAGTTTCTATAATTTGGAAAAAATGAAAGATATCATTGATAAATTCATCAAGTATCAGAAATAGTGAAAAAGTTCAGTGTTTTGCTGAGATGTGCTCCTAATCTCCAAGTATTTATTCTAATGCATTCCCCTGCCTGGCTAACAACACACCCTGAAAACACAATTATGGTCACAGTCTGTTGCATTATCACAGACTGTGAATTTTCTTAACATAATTTGCTATTGCAGAAGTATCAGTCTGTGGAAGCCATTCCCGGAGAAGAGGGCTGATGAATTTCTTGTTATATAAACTTGCTAAAAACAAACAAAAACTTTAAAGTTTTTTGTAATAGTCAGAATGGACAAAGACAAATCAAATTAAGACCAAGCTTTAATTTATTCTCACAAATCAGACACAATAGTACTAAGTGTATTTTTACTTAGGTTCAGGTCTCTTCCTGAAAACAGCCCCAAGATAATTTATTATCCTTCCACCACAACATTACCAGGGACTCTAAGGTAGATTTACTGCACAAAGCCTGTTGCTCCCCACAGCTCCCAGGCAGGTACACACTATGCTTTTAAAAGCCCAAGTCTCAGTAAATTTACATCAAACATGTTATGCAAGCTATTGAGCTGGTATCACAGTGGGGGATAGGAAAGGTAAGACTAAAATATGGTTTTGAGTATATGTCTTTTACCCATGCAAATACAATGCTATATTAGTTAATGCATTTTATCCTGCGTTGTCATGAATACAGACATACACATGCACACTCACTCACTATTAGAGAGTGCTGAAGAAGCAAAATGGCCTTATAGAAGACAAATCACAATAATTTATCTTAGTTACTTCAGACAATACTAGGCAATCATAAAGAGAAAAGAGCTTAGTACCTTACTCAATATCTAAAGCTTGTTTGTTTCTAAGTTTTTATTGGCCCCTATCTTGTAATTTATGAGAACACTGAACAAGGTAATCCTTTCCAGGATCCAGAACCCCTTAAAAGCTCAGAGACTGTATCAGTGAGCTTTCACGTAGTCATCCCATGCCATCAAAAATGAGAAGAGCATTCATATCACATAATCACAACATAACTGCACAAAAATGAATACACAAGATGTTACATAAGCCATATTACAGACTTACATGGGGCCTGCCTTACACACAAGATCTTGCAAAAGACACTATACTCTTCGTCACACTATTCAAATGTATAATTTTCTGGTGCCATCTTTCTACATGCAAAGTTAGTTTGTGTACCTCTGATTAAATGGATGCCAACATAAGAAGGGTTTAAACCCTTGGCTAGTTTTGCAACAGCATCTAACTTAAAAAGTGCACACCCTTACCCTGAAATTTTGTGTATTTCTGTTTATATATATATATATATATATATATTTTTTTTTTTTAAGAGGGATTTGACTTTTGAATATTCTGGTATGCTGTTAACAGTCTTTGTGAAAGTCAGTGCATTCCAACACTGCCAATTTAGTATTTTGTTTCCAGCAACTCAGACATGACATTTACACATGCACTTTTATAATATTGTTACTTGGCTATATATAAAGTCTCTTAGAAAAGCAAGCCTGTAAATAACAAGTTAGCAAAAACCAAGGCTATTTTATAATATTCATAATTCAACTCATACTTGGGAAGGCTCGACTCAAGACAGATGGAACTAAACAGCAATTTCCAGCAAAAGCAATGTAACAGTAACATCCAATATGAAGCTGAAAGTCTCTTTTTTTAAAGAGTCCAAAAATGCATTTCTGAAAAGTCTGTTATTTCTGGTCCTATTTTAGGATGTGGAGATAGCTGTTGACCCAGTCCTTCAAAAGCACCCAAGACATTCAGACACTGGTGATTATGCATATACACCTTCTATCAATTATTTATTGAAAAGCATGCTGTAACATACATGCTTTAACAAATCAGATACATAAGTGTTCTCAACGTAATCATACTTTCTGAGCTCTATACAAATCTTAAGAGGGATTCACATTGCAATTATTCCTTACTAGTGACTCTGAACCTAATTTTTTTATGACATTAACTTTTATAACCATGATTTAAGTTGTTTCAGTATTGAAAATGTCTAACTAATATAGGGGGAGGATGGAAGAGAAGGAGAGACATTTATAGCACTTGCTCAAAATAATCATGATGAAGAAAAACACTACAGGAAACTCCAGATTAGCAAATCCAAAAGTAATCTTCAAAGACTACAGGTACAAGATACATCTCTAAGTTTGACAGATTTACAAAAAGGCCTTAAGTGCACATAAATTGTATTTACAAATGCCAGCTAACCCAATTTAACAGGTAACAGGAGTCAATTTGGAATAAGAGTAAAGGACTGACGAGATGTCTCTTTTTCTAAATGTGGTAAAAGCATTTCAAGCTCAGAGAATTTAAAGAGAAATGCAGGACATATAAAGAGAACCTGCAGAAACAAGTAGAGACTTAAGAAAAAGATTCCTGGCATTTTAATCCAAGTCTTTCCTTTATGTAACATAGGGATAATGGTACAATATTTAACCACTATAAGAAATCATCTAACCAATACTGCCATCAAGTGTTCTGATCACGTATTACTGTGCATTTCTCCTACTGCAACTTGTTTGTTCTTAGGTCTACACATCTACTCTTTCCATACCTATGTATTTCAGTAGAAATTAATACGAATCCTAGTATTACTCATTAAACACTTTTGATGAGGTTAGACAGTTTTGCAGCAAAGCCCAGAGGTATCAGGAAGTGACAATACTCCTATTTGCTCATTTGGTGACTCCTTCCTATGTGGAATTTGCAGGCATCAGAGAGAGCAGCTCAAATATGATGCCCACAGAAAGGCTTGTCGCATGAAGAGCTGCAATCTGTGGGGCCACATGTTGATTCTGGCACAGATCTACATCAGAAAAAGTGGCCACACACTTTATTGCTGTCTGTTACTTAAGTCTAATGACTAAGACAACCCAGTCCCCTCTTGCTACATCTGAGCCAAACTCCACTTGAAGGAGGCCAGTAGAGTGCAAGCGTTACACATCTGCAGTGCACAGCTCAGTAGGTGAGACCAAGAAAGCTTTAAGAGGAACTCTTGAACAGCTTACCCCGAGAAATATTGAGTAATGTAGAAAAAGAAGCAGTTTCACTGTTCTCTATTTGGCCGAACAGGACATACATGTGTGCCCCCCCCCCCGCCAACTTTCTCTCAAGGAGGGGAATTCTTCTGGAAAACACAAATAGGCATCTCTTTCCCATAGCAAAAAACTCACCCATTTCTGTAATAAACATCTTCTATTGCTTACTTAACATGCCTAGAGTACTTTCAAGTTAGATAATTATTAATAACTGTTTCAGAAATGAACTAAGTTAGTTCTCCAAGTACTTTGAAGTCTTTTGACAAGTAGTGTTTCTTTAGCATTACAACAGTGTTGCTCACTCATGGCACTCATGGTAATGTGACACAGAAAGTCCATGTGAAAAACTGCCAAGGAAAATGTGAGGGAAGCATGAAACAGCAGCAAAATATGAGGTGTAACCACTATTCTGTAAAAGACTCAAGATGGGGTGAAAGCTGATTTTAAAAACATGGTCACACGCCCGGTTTGACCCATGTGCTTGCATAACAAGGTAGCTCTTTTATGCTTGCTGGAATAAATAGATAAATAAAAGTTAGCGAGGCGTATCATGGACCAGGGACTACTATTGTAATAAGTTTCAAATTTTGAGTTGCAGGGAGAAAATACTAATACTGCTGAGAAGTATAAAAGAAGACATTGTTGGATATATACTTTTTCTTCTGATAAGGACGTCTTGGCTCCACAGCAACCAAAAGAGAATTCCTGTAAATTGACTTATAGCAGTCAAACTCCCTTCACTGAGGGAAATAGTAGACTTTTTTCCCCCCCGTGGAAAGAGACTGTTTCATGTTGCAGATTTTTATGGAATAGCTGCTTTAGATTTCTAAGACAAGTGACCATGTGGATCATTTTCAGAGCTCATCAAAACCACTTAATTCAATAGGAAGGCACTAGTTACTGCCATGTCACAATTTGATTCTCTAAATAGTACGAAAGAAAAAAGGTACAAAAGAAAAAAGGTCATGTCTAAAAATCAGGGGCTATACAGGTTCTGGTTTCTAAGCAAGCCAAGAATTCTGCTTACATGACTATGAAGAGTTTGGGGATGGGGATAGAGAGAAAGAAGAAATATTTGAAGACAATCACAGAAAGAAGAACTTATAAATACTGCTGAATAATGTCATGTGTGACTCACCTGCAATTGTATGTGCATAGAGTCTGCTGCCAAAGGTAAAAACATGCAATTCATAGAGCTTGGCAATTTTTTCCAGGAATTCCTTGCAGTGAGGACGCAAACGAGTGTGCAACATAGGCTCACCCCGACTCAACTGGAAATGAAATATTCCCTAGAAGAAAAAGCATATTTTTTATATTAATAAAAAGAACAACATTACAAGTGTCCCTTGCATCATTTCTATTGCTTTAATTTAGTCTAACTGAATTAAGTTTTAGCAAAAAAGATTATCTGAGTGAATAAAATCCAAAGCATAGTTTTGCTCTGTGCAAAACAGACAGATATTAAATTTTGCAAATGCAAGAAGCTACATTGTTGAAGCATTAATGAACAGTATAGCTTTTGTTCACAGGTTCACTTGCACCAAAGCAATCACCCAAAAGAAAAGTCTCACATAAGAAATGTCTCAATGTTCAGGATGTTGCTCTAACCACCACCACTCAGTGACTTTCAGATTTGTTTCTACATCTTAAGCTTAAAGAAAGACTTTCCACTGGATTAAATTAAACAATGAAGAAAAAAAAAAAAAAACAAAGAAACAATCTAACCTATTAATACATAAAATCAGACAGTAACTGGGAAGTTTGCAGAAAACATCTTCAACTCTAAAACAGTCTTAGTTAAAGTTTTTTCCTTTTTTTTTTTTTAAACACAGATGAAAGGCACAGTCTTTCAAACACTTTTTTTTTTTTTTTTTTTTTTTAGTCTTTAAAATGAGTATTCACTGTTATCTTTCCTGGCAATTAAAAAATACATTTAAGAGTTGATTTTGCTAGCAGGTGGGAATACACGCTGAAAAATGAAAGAACTAGGCAGATGCATTTTGCAAGGCGCTGAACTGCAGTTTGATGTTGCATCCTCCTGTATCCAACCATACAGACACATTCCACCATACTGCTTGTTTCAAAGTTTCCAAAATACTATCATCCAACAGTCCCTAACAGTTCAAAAGAAGTATTTCATGGAGAAGTTAAGCACTATCGCCCCAGACAAAAGAAGCTGAAGGAAAAAAAAATAATTACTACACATCTTTACAGAAGAATGATGGGAATAGGAGAACCACAGAATTACCCTAAAGAGGATGTCTAACAGTAATTCACTATATCCAGCTGGGACTCTGAAGAAAAAAACCTCACTACTGGGTATTCAGTTTATGAATCTTACAGTAAAGAAAGCTATTTGAAATTTAATTCTTATAGTGACTGGAATGGAAAGTGCAGAAAAGCATAAATGGAGGAGAGAAAGTGGTCAATTAAAATAAAGAGATTAAAGAGGAATATATTTCTGATGACAGTTTTCTCATTTTTTTTATTCTCCAAATAATTATTTTATCTACCAAATGTTTTCCTAAAGAACCATTACCTAAATAAAAATGCTTAGAAATATTCCTGTCATGACTCTGGCCAGAAAGTTAGTGGCAAATATTCACCTTGTTAGACATTTGTTGGCAGTGCTGTTCAGTAGTATGGATTAGTGTCTGGTCCAAATCTACCATGAGCACCAGTTTCCGATTTCTGTGTAGTCGCTGTTGATCTTCCCTTCCTAGCTGTTCAGCTTGCTGTAAGAAAAAGATCCATATACTGAGTTCGGCTTAGAAGAAATAAAACTGCATTTACTGACTTCTGTGTATTGTTAACTCAAGAAGATGTCCTGCTAAAAAGTAACTGCATGAGAAATAACACTTCAACCTAGCAATGGCAACTTTGTCAGCCATTTTTCCATAGGGGAAAAAAAAAAAAAAAAAAAGAGGTATTCCAAAAGTCTTTTATATGACCCACCACACAACTGTAACTGAAAATTGATGCATTCAGTACAACTAAGAAAATAAACAAAAGAAAGTAATCTAAGGCCAAGATTCTTGAGATGAACTAGCAGTAGCTTCAGCGTGCACAAAACTAGAAAAGTTAATCACTATGTCTGAAAACTTTGTCTAATAAATTCATCAATTTTATGACATCAGTTAAGTTCAATCGACGACTACATTCAGTATCAAATTGAAGCTGCTGATGACAGAAATTATGGTTGTCACCAGAAGTTTAAAAAATATGTCTTTACATGTTCTATGCAAGCACTGATATTAAAAACTTTACAAGCCAGTAGCTTTGAATTAAAATTTTCTCCTGCTAACACATCTTCCTACCAGTGTGGAGGTGTCCTCTTTGAAGAGGAAGAAAAAAGGGTGGGGGAAGAAAGCATGAAGAAAGCTGAAGTGAATGATACAAATAAAGAACGCAGAAGGGTAGGGTGCTTACCTCGGAGCTAACTTTCAGTTCTGGGACACTGTGAACCATAGACACAGTTGCTGTGGATAATGGCACGTTCTGTTTTCCATTCTTGCTTCGTAACCTGACCACGCAGGTAAAAAAGGCATCAAAAGACAGTAAAACACTTTTATCAACGAAAATTTGAACACACTAAAATTAAAAACTAGTCATTACTAGACACAGCAAAGTGAGACTTTTTGATTCAGATTAATATGTCCTTCAAAGTCTTTTTAATGAAACTTATAGACCAAAAGGAATGAGGCAATCCAAGAAGTTCACCATAAAAATAAGGCAAAAAAGTTACTGTAATTAAGCTTCCAAAGAATCGTTTCACGAAAAATTATACTAAGATGAAACAATAATATCTAGATATTTATTGGCATTAGAACACTGGGATTAAACTATACTTTTGCATCTATTAGGAAACAATTGTAATTTAAATATAGCTACCAAATCATTCCCATTTGAAAGCAGCCGCTTTAAGAAAAGCATCAACCCTCCACACACACACACACACTTCCTCTTTGACAGGCAGAATGGCGTGCTACATGTGTGTATACACATGTGTACATATGTACAGGCATGTACATATACACATATGTGTAGACACGTCTATAGCGCATGAAATTCTTTGAAACCTGACCAAGTAATGCCACAGCTTCACTGTATTCTTAGCTTTCAGCTTACACAGATCTATTAGTTGTGAATTCTGGCATCTATGTCTATGTTTAAATTTATTTCTGCTGAATCCAAAACAATGGATTTACGATTAAAAATATAGCAGCGTAAGCTGTGTCTTATGTGACAAGTGCATCTTTTAATTCTCCCAACTATCTGGTACTATGAGAGAAAAACTTGGTACCACAGTAGTCAGAAAGAAGCTTCACACAGATTTCACACATTATCAAAACCCTGTGCCAAGCAGGCTGCTTTCCTGAGGCAGGGAATATTGAGGTTCTTTGGGGCTTTTATGCAGTGACAAAGACAGGAACGCAGACTGAGAGAAGCTTTTATTGTAGCCTAATGTTTGGGAGCACTACAGACACCCAGAAGCATAGAGAGGTGTTTCGTTAGGCCCACTAGTCCAAAGATAGCATGGACATTTTAGCCTCTTATATCCTCTCCATTGGAGTCCAGCGCCTCTCTTATACGTAATGCTGACTGGCATTTTAAATGAGCATTTAAAACAAACTCATTTTTAGATCATTTATTGAACAACCGTAAGAAGTGCATGATGAAAAGGATGTACTGCTGCCTAACACCTAGCAAGGGCTGGCACTAAAGTGGTTGCATTTCCTTTTCTTAAAAGAAGAAAAGCACCAGTCTTTTGGAACTGCCTTTTGATGTAGGCTGAGCAGAACTAATGCACTGCTCCAGATGTCATCCTGTATAAAAGGAACTGAAGTTCTCCAAAGCAGAGCAGTACTTAACTAATAGAGAAGACAATTCACTGCAAAATCTGAATTAATCTAAACTTTTAAGAAGTGATTGTTTAATAGGAGTTTTGCAATATTAAGGTGCATCTGTACTCAAATCTCAGATCAGGTGATCATAACCGGGCTACATATTGCACAAAAAAAAAAAAAAAAAAAAAAAATCAATATTCAGTCTATTTATTAAGAATTATTTCATATACCTTATAAACCAGTATAAGAGAAGGAGTTAAATTAAATCAATGTATTTCCTTTAAAATGAAAGGACCATGCATCATTATTTCTAAAGTCCAGGCTACTGAGCAATCTATTTTGAAAGACAGCTGCTGAACTAATAATTTGGCATGTACAAGAAAGTCTTTTTTAACAATTGTATTAGCAATCACAGAGCAGATTAAAAATAATACAAAAAATTTTTTCTTTTTTTTTTTGGGGGGGGGGGGGGGGAAGGGGACTAAAACTTAAAATTGCTTTAGTTCTGTTTCTTTTCACAAGGAAATTGAAAACAATTCTGAAGCCTTAAATTGAAATCACTGTAGAGAAACCAGTTCCCAAACTACTATCTGAATGCATGTTTAGACAGCACAAAAAGGCAGGGTCACACAAACCAATAACCTCAGTTATTTATACCTGCACAGATCAAGTTTTCAAGTTTCAGCTTCAGATACGAGCACATTAAAAATTTTCACTGATGAAAATGTATGCCTGTATTATATAATCTTTACTTTTTCTACCTAAAATAAGTTGACTTACATTTATCTTCACAGAAAACTTGCTGATAATTCAGCAGTTGCTGAATTATAGCACATATTACAAATTTACACCCTCAACATGCACATGGCCTTGTACTGACCTATACACCTTGTTATTAAGCCCTGTAATAATCAAAGTAAATATAGTTCTAAACACTGTATCTGTGACAACAGCAACATAAGGAGACAGTCTATACTTGCAAACTATTTCATGGTGGCAAAACAAGCACCACTGCAGATGATGGATGGTGTTCCATATTTAACATGCTTTAGTGAATTGGCCACCTGGCAACAACAGCACAGATCCTGCCAGCTTCCTTTCTGTGTGTTGACTTTATCCCCAAGAGACACCAGCTCCCGTCTGCGAGCATCAACTTGCCAGTTGCGAAACACTCTTCATAAACTTATTACACCATTAATAATGTGATCAGGAACAAACACGCAAACCCCTCATCTTCAAATAATGATTTAGCTCACCTCTATCTCCCCCTTTTTAGAGGGGTTCAAGAGAATTTCAGGTTGAAAGTTAATGTCTAGAAGAAACTCTCTCAACAGCCCTTAGAGAAGCTAGCACAGGGAGACTACCTACCTGTTTATTTTAGGTATTAGGAACACTGTAATCCCTGCCCGTGAGTATTTGCAGCTTTACAGTAAGTTTTACAAGAGAGATCCACCATGACTACCAAGTCTCAGAAGGAAGAGAATGACAGAAGGGGAATTTGAACGCCTAACAACAAATCAATGCAAAATAGAAGAGAAGAGAAGCGGGAATACTTACTGAGTCAAGTCCTGGCCGCATTCTGCGCACAGCCCTTTCATAACAACAGGATGGCTGCATCCTTCCAGTCTTATCAAGATCCCCCTGAAAAGACACATGTGTTTTAGCTATTTTATGCTGATTCCAGACATCTAGATCAATGACTGCAAACAGCTTTTGCACAAAAGTGGGAAAAAAAAAACATTTGATTTGAAATACTTAACACTTAAATATCACTAGAATATATATTAAGGTCAATCCTAACCTTAATTTGCAATGTACTTCAAGATAAAAGCAAAAGGAGCAGCCTTTGTCCAGACACAAGTTCCATGGAGTTAGATTCAACCTTCCATTAGGCCACAGCCCAGCAGCATGTTAATGAAAATTAATTGTCGAAAGTATTCAGTGCTTGAGTGATTTCATATTGGTTTAATATTTTCTTGTTTCATAGTGGAAACATTACTTGAATTTTCTCAAAAAGCTACTTTAAGTGTTTAACAGATGCTTAACCCTCAGATTGCCATATTTTAGAGGGAAGACGTGCAAATGGATTTTATTCTTTTTACAAACAGCTAAAACTAACAAGAAATTTAGAGCCTGAAATACAGAAGTGTGACATTTACTATTCCAAACTGCTCAGGACTGCTCAACTGCTCAAGTCTGCTTTTCAGATGACTGATCCAGCTGAAGGGCACCTTGTTCAAATTCTGTTCTCAAAAACTGATGTCTTGAAAATTACCATTATTTCTTTTAATTTAACTTCAATATTCACTACATAAGATACTTTGCATCTTCTTCAGTACAACTGAATGAGTTAACCCCAACACTGTGCCTTTCTTAAAGCTCTAATAGGTAGATAGAGCTCAGCTACTAAAAATCTTCCCAGTCCTGTGATAGGCTGCAGCACCTCTCTAATTTTTGAAATATGGAAAAAAAAAGTCAAGGAGCTATCTTTCACAAATTGTTTGCAGTTTTGATTCAAGGCTGGTTGAAGCATTAATTGGCTTCAAATTTTCATCACAACAAGCCAGCAACACCAGCACAAACAAACTGTTTTCCACACACAAACCTCTCTTTTGTATTTTAGACTATTGTGCATCTATTGTGCATTTGGAAGTTCCAAGCAATCTATTTTCAAACGACACACGGAATTGTTGGCTTCCAGTATGTCACATGTTTCGTGTTAACCAGAAGACAGAAGCTTGCACAAGCAAATTTGCAGGTAATGCACATTTTTCCCCCTCTTTCTCTTTGAAGAAAGAGATTCAAACCTCAAATGCATTTGAGGTTATCTCCTAGTAAGTGACCCTATTATTAATACTCTTATTTACAGCAGTGCAGCAAGGCAGCCATCCTTTGCCTAGCAATTGTGCCTACTCTTCCTGTGTAATCATTTCAGATATCTTGCTTAATGGGATATATATTTATGTTTCATAGAATGCAAGTAACAAGTAGTCAATCAGGTGGCAAGAGGACAGCACTAGAGATAGGCCCTTCTTAGTCCTTTATGCTATTAAATGCTTATTTAGTTCTCATGAATCTCTGCAATGCTTATGTAGTGCTTATGCCCATTTGCATTACTTCTTCACTTTTCTCTTTCCTCTACAATGTTTTGCTTTTCTCTACCTTGTCCCATCTCTAAATGCTTTCCTTATGGCACTGCTATCAGTTCACACACAGAAGCATGTCAGAATTGCTATATTTAATCTCTGGTCAGCAGATAAAAAACCTGGAATTACACAGGCACTTGAAAGGCTCAAAAGCCAATGCAAGCTAATATATATATATATATACACATAAGTGCTTGTAAGGATTAAGCATCCTCACTTATCCCAAATTATTTTTCCCTAAGTTACTGAGGAAAAACAAAACAAACACATATACACATTTTTCATGCCATCTTTGAAAGCCAAAGTGTCACATGCTTTTTCTCCCTTGCATCTAAGCTATCAACACAGGATGCCACACGAAGGGGCTGCATACTCCTGAGTTGAACTATGATTTAAATTTGGACACACACCAGTTTCCATTCACATATAGGTGCACGTGTCCTTGTTCTGTGATCTAAATAGAGCAGAGGTTCTTATAGTAAAATTACACTTTTAAATTAAAAAAAAAAAGTTATTTTTCTGAAGAGCACCTGTGTAATATACTAAACAGAAGCACTACATATCTGTTCTGTCCGTGTACATTCAAATATGATCAAAATTTTTAATTTTCTGATGCTTGCTGGAATTAAAAGGCACATGGCATAAAACCCTCTACCACACCATTCACCACATCGACGCTTAGTCCAAAGGGCAGGCAAAAAAAAAAAAAAAAAATCTAGAGCACAGGAAAAACTTGCGAGCACTGTACAGCCAAGATGGTCAAGCTCTGCCAGGCTTCTGAATATTTAATGATGCAGAAAGATCATCAACTAGTTCAAGACTAACATTCAAGGAAAGTGATTAAAAAAAAGAGCACCCTTTTTTAAGTTTTATGAATTGCCAGAACCGTGCAAGTGAGCCAGGCCCTGGGGATGAGCAGACAGAGGGGAACGGCCGACATTTTTAGGGATAAGTCATTCTTCCTCCAATACTTATCCCCATTCTGACTGCCAAAGCATCGCAAAAGATTATTGCTTTCACACAACAAAGTACAGAAGAATTTAGGTGAAACAAACAAGGAAACCCACTCTACCATCTTACAAGCACATCTGGAAAGAATGTGTGTAAAACAGAAACACTATGCGTGTCATTACAGCAAACTTTTATTTTTGCTACAACAGAGATATGAATAAATATCATATAATGATCTTGGGATGCAGCAGACAACCATAAGCCTGTCATTGCTCTCCCATCACTTCCACATTTTGTCCATTTCTAAAAACACCCCACCCAACACTTTTAACAGTATCTGCTTTTCAGCAGTAGCAGAGGAAGAGTTTTAAAAAAAAGGAAAAAAGAGAGGGAGAGAAATAAAAGCTTTCATTAAATCTGAGCACTTTGCTTTCATTAATAGATGAAGTCAACAAGTCAACACCCATGACAACTCTAAGGCCTGGTTGTTAGTGCTGAATCAAAACACAAGACATTTGTATCAAATGCAAGGGCTAAGGTTTCGTGTGCATTATTTTCGGTGGAAAAGCCAGTGGAAGAGGCCCTTCCTCATCTAACTGCAGCACAGTGGCTGTAAGGTAGCTTTACTGGAGGAAGTTTCCAGAGAAGTGCAGATTAATGGCACGGCCACACAGCACAGAACAGTGGCGGGCAGATCACCTTAATGACCTTGGTTACCTCTAGCAGCAAGAGAGAGCTTCCCAGTGTAACCAGAGTTCATCCTGGTCTTTCCTTACATCTCAGCTCCTCTTCCACAAACTGCCCACCTAACTGCTTGCTGACAAAGGAAGGGAACATTTCACCTTCACAAAAGGAAAAGCTCCACAGGTTTCTGAGTATGTTCAAAACTGTTACCGAAAACCTGGCATGCAGTGTAAATATCAAATGCATGTGAGCCAGATCCATGCTTATTAATACCAAGTCCTATTGAATCATCCAACTACTCAGCATCAGATATGACTGCATCATCTTTTAACAGCTGCTAGGATGGCAGACACATGACTAAGATGTGTCTAAGATGCCACTAGGATGGCAGACACATGAAACCTAGTCCAATTAAAAGCCTGCTTCTACAGTTCAACTGACTCAAAATTTGTGAGACATTGGCAATATTTTATCAGCTTACAGTAGAAGAGCATTCTGTGGTAAATGGGTGCAGCACTCAGATCCACTACAAATAGCCTTCAAGCCCAATTTACTGTATTATCAAACCACAACCTCTATTACAACCTCTGAACTTCCATAGCAAGCATTTTCCAGAGCCTTAATCACCTTGAAATCACCAAGAAAGCTAATTCCTTAGATGGTTAACCATCAGACTTGATCATTTAAAAACAACCAAACAAAAAAGCAACAACAACAAAAATCCATCAAGAAGTAGGTAAATGATCCTTAAATAATTGATTAAAAACGCCCAAAAATGACAAAACATACTAACACATGGCATCACACACCTTGCTGCAACCACAGCCTACAGTCCCCTTCTTCTATGCATAAGTCTTGACCAACACTAAACAGCAAGCAAGAAAACCAGGCTGTATTTCCAATACACAGAACTCAAAGGCCTGAAGGCAACTGTTTTGATTAAAAGAAAACCAAAAACCTATCCTCAAGTGATGCAGACACAAGGGTAGAGATGTCACATCTACTCCAACAATAAAATAACTGCCAAAAGCATTAGTTTGTAGGATGAATGGTTCAAACTTCAAAGTATCATCTCAACTCTTCAGACACAAGATGAATGAAAGTAGCTGAGACATTCTTCTGCTAAACTATTCACAATTAGGAGTTCTTGAAACTGTGTAAATATAAAAACGTTTTAGAACAGGTGAGATATCTGGTAGCTGTAGATACTGTCATCTGTACTATGTAGGTCACTGATACCAGAGTTTCTGGATTTTGTTATTTATAATCCAAAAGATATTTGAAGCATGAGCCGTCCATGCATTTCATTTGCATGATTTCCAAGCCATCAAGTTGCATTTCAGTCCATTCCTGAGGAATGGTTTGATGTTAGAAGAACAGAGATAGACTCCCTCTCAGCCTGCACAAACATTCCCCATGGTCACCTTGCATACTGCCAGCAGCCGCTGCTGGAAGCAGACAGTGGCATCCTAAAGTTCAGGAAAAAAGTAGTTTGAAAATGCAGTGTCCTTTCACACAATTTAGTTACGCTTGCAAGGAAAATTTAGAATGGCTTTTTATTCCATTTAGAATATTTACATTACTAAAATCCTATGACTCAGGAAAATTTTGAAACTACACTTTTGGTTAAAGTTAAGACTGTAGTTCTTTCAAAAGAGTCAATCATTTTACATGAAAAAAAAATCTCGTAACAATGAATGTCATGCGCAACAAAATAAACAGCACAAAGCTAATAGTTCATGTTTTTCCTAGTTTGTTTCATTAGTATGAAGTGGTGTATCTAACAATAATAGAAGAAAATGAGCTGCCACATCTCAGTAATTCAAGTGGTTCTATACTTTCTCCCTCTTCTCTATCATTATTAACTATTTGCTTTACTGTCTTAATGCATTTGTGTTTCTGTTGTTGCAGTCTCTCCAACTGCAGCATTACTAGTCACACGGCACAATTTCTATCTGTCACCCTTCAAGTACTTTCAACATTCAGCCCGAGTTCAAAGGAACCAATTCCTTGTTCACACACAACTGTTTTCTTAATCAACTTGAAATTGACAGGTAACAGTAAATCCAAAGTGAATATGCCCTTCAGCAATTTCTGGGCCTTGCTTAACATCAGACCTTAGCACCAGACTAATTCATGCTAGTTACCAATTGCAACTGGATTTGCATTACAGCCAGCTTTTCTACTACATAGCACATCTCAGAAAGGCAAGAATTATGCAGGGTAAGAAAACACATTTTAAAACAGTCAAAATGCAGTAGCTTTAAAACAATATCCAGATTTAAAAACAGAACCATACTTTCAGTTTTAACATACATACTCAGTATGTATGTTATTATGGTTTTATGCATGGTTATAATGCATTTACCCTAAAGTGTTTTTTCCCTCCACACCGCTTTTTATGATTTCTCCTCATTAAGCATTTCACGCATCCACTCGCATCAGCAAATCCACTATTCAAAGAACGTAGCAAAAGCAGTTAGTAATATGGGTGAGTTTTAAAAAAAAAAATAGAAATGACTTCACTCAAAAACTGACAGAAAACAAAAAAAATGCAAGAAGTGGTACGGTTCTTTAGAAAAAAAATCTACTTGTAGATTTTAAAATCAGCGTTCTTCCAAAACTTACATTACCCCAGGATCTAATTTTTAAACAACACTCTATGCAGCCTTTTAATATTTAGCATTTCCAAAGAAGTTCATGAGTTCAGTAATGCCCACCTGACAGCAGAATCAAAAATCGAAGTCATCTAAGTCTGTATTTAGTAGACATTTAAGAGATGTATTATGAACACAGCCAACTAACTGAAAGAATCAAGGCTGAAGCAGCAGCATACAGACTGTATCTACTTATAATTGACATAACAAACCTAACTTAAATTGGCAGTTTTCTTTTCTTGACTGTACCACACCTTACTTTTGCTGTCAGTTACAGAAGAATAGCAGTCATGGCTGAACTGCTGCAAGTCAAAGACACAGCAGTCTTGGCCTAATCCCGTCCCCGATTCCTTTTTGTTCTTTTCAGCTTTATGCCTCTTCAAAGCTGCTGCCCCTCCAGATAGAAGCTCATAATTTCCCCTGTATCTCAGGGCAAATTACCAGTGGCTCCTCCTTATCCCACCCAAGATCACCTACAACTACCTGAGCAGATCTGATTTTCCGGCTGTACCTGCAGGGCCACATCTAGAGAAACAGCAACAAATAACAAACAGCTCCTTCAACGCAAGGACAGCCGTGACACCAAAGCAGAGAAAGAGCACTCAGAAAGCGACAGAGCTTTACACAAACACAGTTGCAGCAAAACTAGATGTGTGCTTTTTAAGCTGCTTTTTGCTGTGCACAGGAAACAAGACACTTGTGTTGTAGAACAAGACACTTAACCAATTACGGTCCTTTCATCTATTACTTTCAAATGATGCACAAGAGAAGGTCTGTGATGAGATGCAGACTCCTGGAGTTCAACAATATTCTCGGACTTAGACCGTAAGGGAAGATTTCCAATTTCATAAGTCTAGGTTCAGCAAAATACCTAGACAGACTGCTTAAGTAGCACTACATGATGGGCTACAGCTCACTTTCCGGGAAGGCTCATGAAGCTCTCCTATATATTTTAATAGGTAACTGTCAAAAATTCAGCTATTCACACATGCTAGAGGACCTTATATTAGCCTTTAGACTTTTTCCCATACTCCTTTTGATTTAGTCAGTCCAAACAGTGGTTACCATGTTACCCAAGAGAAGTCTTACACTGGGTAACAATGACTTTAGAAAACTGAAGGACTAGGATCATTACTAGGACCAGCCCAATTTAAAAAAAAAAAAAAATCAGTCATCAAATCAGACAGCTCCAGGTAGGCAAACAAGCTGCAATTCTGAAATATCTTAAAGGAAACAGGAGAGAACAAAATAAAGTCAACACAGAAACTTTATAAAAAATAAAAAACAAAGCAAAAGCTCTTATCTCTTCTTTCCTACCTTGAGTCCCTTTCGGTTCAAGGGGCAGGCATTGCACAGTATAATAATCAATCATCCCAACCCTATTTTGTACATACATTCTCTCTTCAAAAGTGTTTTTGTTTCAAGATTATGGGGAAAAAAAAAAACACAAGAGTTTTAAAGAAATATACCATACAGCTTTAACAGCACAAAGCCTGTGATTTTCTGAACAGCTACAGCACTGAAGCTAGAAAAATGAAGTAAAGAATCTGTGCGGACAGCAATTAAATAAAAATTCACTACAGATTGTGAAAAGCAGAAGAAATTCCAATGCAGGCATCTGCAAATATACACTTTTTTTCAACGAACTAAAACCAACTGGTAGATCTAAAATGGGATGCCCAAAACTAAACGATCCATCTCACTGTGTCTGCAGGCCCACAGGATTCTGCACAGGCTCCCAGACAAGTGCTGAAGTCCTTGAGCTCAAATATGATCACAGATTTGTAGTAAGAACTCCAAGAAGAGAGTCTCCCAGTCTGGGAGAAGCCCCATAAAAATAAAAGTACTGTGTTACTAAACACTATCCTCCCATCCCCTTAGCTACACCAGCTTCTACACAACCACTTTCACCTGACCTAAATGCAGCCTGCTGCTGAAAGGATCATTCTGTCCTCCCTTTCCCCACATTACACTCATGTTAGTGCATATGACCCAGATGAGGGAATTGATTCGTATAGACTGTTTTGATGGAGGTCAGATGAGAAGGATGGAAAAGAAGGAAAGAGGCCAAGCTAGATCATTTCCAACATCCAACTCACTGTAAGCTGGAGGCAGGCAGACATGTGAGACTCCTTTTAGCCAACTCTCACATTAGCTTGAAACAACCATGAAACGGAAGTCTAAGGAAGCCACAATGAAAAGCACTACAAGGTGGCTATGTGTGTTGCACGACATATGAGCCCACCTCTCCCGGTAACTTCCAAGCCTCTCATCTGATTCCAGCTTAACCTGGCTGAGCACTTGATGCTCTGAGATAATGACGTTGCTACAGGGCAAGCTCCCAGCTTGTTAAAGAGAACTTCCAGACAATTAGGGAGAAGGCGAGGAGGAGGAAAAAAAAAAAAAAAAAAAAAAGAAAAGGAAGGGGGGGAAATACAAAGGAGATGAAAATAAGTTGTCTTNAAAAAAAAAAAAAAAAAAAGGCAATTAAGGAAGGAAACCCCTCATTTAGAACTCAGACCTTTTCCAGTATTAAACTCACCCAAATCCAAGACAGATGTGCTAAAAAATGACTTCCTTAGCCATTGCTACCAGTATATGGGCTGGGAGGGGTGCAGGGGCGGACAGGAGAAATACACAGGAAATAGGTTGGAAAGATACTTTACTTAAACAAAAATAATTTACTTAAAAATAAGTGGATAAAAAGAAAGCAGGTGAGAGAGATGCAGTAAGCAGAAACTGTCAAGTGTTACTCATGAATCCTGGGTGTTTAAAAACCATTTTTTTTTTCTGTAGGCTCTAATAAGCTTATTAAATATCTTACAGGACATTGTGGAAACATTTGTGTCTAACTGAATAGCAAGTTGTTTTTCTGTAGTTTATTACAAATGTCATCACTTCAAACAAACTGTAATTCATCAGTATATCATTCCTCCTGAAGGCTGCTAGATGAAAGGCACTGGGGCCCAGGGTTAAATGTCTTTCTCATCTTGGGTGGCAAACTAAGCCCCCAGGCTTAGTGGCATTAGATAAGCAAAGGAAGATTTCCTTTCCATATAATCAATTTTTTTATACAAGAAACACCAAGTAGCAATAGCAACACTGTGCAGTATTAAAGAACAGATTCCCCCCTCTTTCTTACTATCTTCTCCAAAAGAGAAAATATAAATTCGGCTTCTTTAGAATTCAGGTATGCTCAAACAAGATTTTGATACAACTCATGTACTTCACATGAATGTTAAGATTTAGCTGACAAAGCAACGCAAGATGACACAAAGGCACCCAGCTCAGACGCACAGGTAATAAATCTTTTGGAAGATTCTGCTAACATGAATCACACAAGACAATTTAAGCAGCCTATCCCATCATTAGGGCCTGAAAGGAAACAGCCATTTCATATTACAATTGCTTATGTAAACATTCCTATAAAAATACAAAATATTCCTTGAACCCAGAATCCTGACATACCAGTGGCTGCTTCAGAACCATTAACCTTGATTTGTAACTGGCATTAATAATATAAAAAGCATGGCAGCAGCTTTCAACATTTTACATGTTGCTGCTGCCACCAACAGAAGTTATGTTAACATCAAAGACCTTTCATTAACTGCTTGCCGTCATCCCTGCTATTCACCCTCCAGACAGGCCCAACTCCTTCCTCTCTCAAGGCCTGGCCGGGGATTAGATGCAAGCCTCCCTGTGCGAGTAACTCACAACAGGTACCCTCTGCCCACCCTGGGCTGCCAGTTCACACCATCCTCTTCCCTGGACTGATAGTCCTCAGCACTGCAGAACCTGCTGGGAAACTTTGGAAAAGCTTCCTCCTCCCCAGGCCACATTACTTGCACCAACTTTGTTGTTGCCAAAACAATTCAAAGTCAGACAGGACCATGCAAAAAGGAGGGGGTGACTGCTTAAGCCAACACCAAGTATGCCAACATCATGTCAAGAAGTAGCTAATCAAACTACAGGAGAATTAAGTGCTAAATATATGGTACATCACTTTCATATCCTGATATATTTCATTCTATGCCAGTTCTAATCATTTACCTTCCCAGGTCTACCTAACAAAGCAAAATAGTTGGACTAGGAAGACCTCCTGCAGTGTTTATTGCTGAAGTATTTGCATGCATCTTTAGCTTAGAGTGAGTTAAGGGCTAAACCGATCAGTCAAAAAGATTTCTTTTGAAGGCAGTGTATGACACCCACTATCATGGATAATCGTGATAAAGAAGTTCATCCCATAGCAATGCATTACAAAAAAAAAAAAAAAGCAAAAAGAGAGATCAATTTTATCAATATTCCCACAGTTCTTCTATTAGTACTTTATCACTACTATGTTTTAATAGTGTGTAACCTTAACACTTCTAAATGCTGCTCACAAGTACCCATTCCAAAACAGGAAGCCACAGACAAGAGATGTAACGCTCACAGAGAAAATTCTTAAGTGACTACACACAACCCGTAAGCAACAGCTACACTTCTGTCTCCAGCTGCTGAGCTAGCTCTGGTATTCTCAGGACATCCTCTCACCAGCACTTCTCCTGGACTTTGCTTTTCCGTTTTCCCAATAAATACCACTATAGCCTGCAAGCGCAAACGCTAGTTGGGAATTCAGAGTTCCAGAAAAGCAAAGTCTTTCAAGTCAATACTAGGAAGCTAACTTTTAGCCGTGTAAGAAAGTGTGTTTGGAAGCCACAAGCAAAACAGATGGAAAAGAGCATTCTTTAAATGTTTCAGTTTTCTATCAAGCAAATCTATGTTGAGAAAAAAAAAATCCAACATAAGCACTGCATAGAATTTTGTGGATAAAGCCCTAAAGTTTACATTTAGCAAAGCTAAAATGCAGTTACCTCCTTCCAGCACAATTTTCAATTGCTTACTACCTAATGCCTTCTTGCTTTTGTTTTTCACTCAAGTGCTTTGTCAACATAATGAAAACACACTAGGCCAACTTATCAGTCCTCCCACAAAGTGCTAGCAAGATGAACTTCATCATACACACACTGCTAGAATTTTAGTGTGTATTTTCTGATACTTTTGGTCAGAGTTAGCATTTATGGTACATGGGTTCTGAAGCAGATGCTAAAGGGCTGACAGCCTTGCACCACAGGCAAGAGGTGAACCGCAGCACAGCACAAAGAAAAAGCCATGGTCTTATTACAGGAAAAATAATGCTCTCCATAGTAAGGAGGAAAAAAACCCCACAGTTTATGGCTTCTCGGTATCATTTCACAGTACTGACTGATAAAAACTCACTGTTTTTGAACCTCTGAGAACGTCTCTGCACACAGCTGTTTTGCATATACTCTTGATTTTCAATCAGGAAAGTTTAGGCCTGGCTGCACCTACCCAAGAACCAAGAGCAGTGCAATAAAAGAAAATAACTCACTGTCATAAAACAGAGGAAGTAGAGGGTTTCAATGGTTTCCTGTTGAGAAAGAAATCTGCTTGAAGTGCAGGATAGCAAGCTATTAGCCCAATTTAACATAGAAATTCTGAGAGGCCCTATTAGCCATTTCAGAGTTTAGAAGCAAGTTAACCAATATGCAATTTTACCAGGGCTATTGTTGAACCACAGGGAAATGACATTTAATCTCTTACTCTTTTAATAATTTAAATTCCAACATCTAGTTTGTATTTGTAACACCATATGCACCATTAAAATATCTTTAATATTAACAGCATCTAGACTGCTAGTCTTACATGTTTGGCATTTATCAATATAAGTTGTTTTGAGGAAGCATTGAACTCCCTCTTATTAAGCAGTAAGTGATTCAATGCCTTCAGTAGCTGAGTTTTGCACAGACTAAACAATAAGTTAAGAAATGTGAAAAGAGTATCTCCAAGTAGCTTGGTTAGCAAGAGCCGTTTACACAGAGCTGTAAGGCACGTGAAGGAAATGCTCACTTCCCTGAAACAAAGCTCACAGGGAAGCACTGAGCTTTGGAATGATGCAAAGGAGCACGACTTCTTGCACCTCCCGCAACCACTTTCCACACGAGGTATAAAACTTCAGAGGTATAAAACTCATTTCTCACAGGATGTTAAATGGCTGTGAAACCCCGATCAAACACTTGGAGCGGCCCACGTCCCACAGGAGGCGATCGCTGCCCCCCCCAAGCCCAGCAGCACCTGCAGCCCCCAGAGGCCATCCCGGTCGTCCCGCCCCAGCGACCGGCCCGGGAAGGGCCCCGCACTCACCCGGGCGCGATGACCTGTCCGGGCCGCGCGCAGAGCTCGCGCACCACGCCAGGCCGCTCCGCCTTCACCTTGCGCTCGGCGGCGGCCCGCG
>VWPW01031942.1:33027-117262 GCA_013389825.1 Crypturellus undulatus
GCGGCGGTAACGGGCGCCGCGGGACCCTCGGCAGCCGCCGGGGGGTCACGGCCCCGTTGCGCAGGCGCGGCTGCCGCGCTCCCGGGCGGCCTTAAAGGCGCCGCCGCCTTCGCCGCCGCGCGGGGCCGTGGGGAGCGCGGAGTGGGGTGGGGGGGAGGAAATGGGGAGGTAGAGGAGGAAGAGGAGAGGAAGGAGATGAAAAAGTAAAAATAATAATAAAAACAAGACTCGCGCCCGCTTCTTCCCGCTCCGGCGAAGGGGACGGCGCTAAGCCCCACCCCCGCCCCAGCACATTTCCGGATCCGCGTGGGGTGAACTACAGCTCCCGGCGTGCAGCGCGGCGCGGCACCGCGGGGGGCGGGGGCGGCAGCGCGCGATGCATGCCGGGCGCCGTAGTCCCCCTGCCGCCCGCGGCCGTTGGCCTAAAACTATCATGAAACTACAGTTAGACTCTGATATCCCCTTGCCTGCTAATCTCCCTCACCTAATACTTGTTCTCATACCCAAGATCACACAACTTTATGAACAACTGGCATTTTTTTGGAAAGCTAACATATCATACCACTAATTTATATTGCAACATCACATCTACCCAATCAGCTGCCTGTGGATGCACAAGGGTAGATAATACTTGATCCCTCATTACAGTTTTGATCCATGTAAGAATTCAGCCTGACGCTACCTGGCCACGCAGGGCTCTGCTGCCTACACTGCAGAATTGGCAATGTTACCTCATGGGGAAGAGATGGGGTAAGAAGATCTCATCCTGACAGAGTGGCTATGCTAGTTCTTTATTTCTAGAACAGAGCAAGCTTCAGCAGTAACAACGATCTTAGAAATCCTGCAGATCTCTCCTTCCACAAAAGCTACTTTGTAGTTTTCTTTGCACCTGTACTTAACAGACAAAAATTTCAGCTTGAAGGGTAACAAACAAAACCTACGTATTGATTATAAGTATTTCTGGTCACTTTAGATGCACTGACACAAGGTTTTACAAAATAATTTCACTGACCAGTCCTAGATAGATCGAGGGAAAATCTCTGACACAGCATGTGTTGAGGACTTGGGGAGAAGAATCTGTAATTCCCTTAGGTAAGCATAATCCTAAAGGAATACTCTATTTTAAAATGCTTGACTTCATCTCTGCTAGGTACCAGATTGCTTCCCCAATCTTCCCATCGAAAACGGACACCAGAATTTAACTACACCTATGTATTTAACTACATAGCATGAACAAGAGCATTTGGTGTAGATACTACCTTCATATAACTGTGGAATGAAAGCACTGGGGTGGCGGATATAACCTCATGAAGAAGCATCTATTAAAAATGAAGAATTAAAAAATTACATGCATTAGGTATGGGAGACTTCTAAGAAGGTAAAGGAGATATCTTGCACTTTATTTTAAACAGGCTTAGCTAAACTTCTGGTAAAATAAAACTTTATGACACTACCTTGGATATTCCAGCTTTAATGAAGACTTGCAACGCATTATATGAAGCACCTTGCAAGGGACTCGGCTGACTGTTTTACCACCCAGACTGATGACTTTGATGCTGTAAGCCTGTCGCATCATGTTTACACCACGCAGATACCTGTACCACGCTCATCTCGGGGAGGCTGTGGAGCGCAGGAGGCCAACCTCGCGGAGCACACAGGCAGCCTCACAAAGCCTGCAGATGGGGAAGAGCCACTGAATTCCTTGTGATGCCCAGGAGAGCTCTGAGGGCGGCTGCAAACAGGACAGGATGGTGAATGGATGCTCGTCCACCTGCAGGCTGGGTATGTAGCTGAATCCAGTGTCACTCCCAGCTCCTCAACTGGCGCTTTGAATCTACCAGCCCTCTACTACTGGGTGACCCCAGCACCAACTGTGGGATGTAATTTTAATATGAGGACCCTATGGGAACTACTCCTGGACCGTACAAAAGTTCTCAAAAATCACAGATCCCTATGGCATGGAGCTTCTAGTTATTTAGCTATAATTTCTAAGTGCCAGAGCTCTGCAAGGCAATGTTACCTTTTAATATTTCAGCAAAATATGGAGACGTTCACAAGCCCTCACAGCTCTTCTAGGCTGTGTATGCCCAGACTTTGACCAACCCTGGTGAGAGACTGTATCTGGGAAGTGGCATAGCCTCATCCCATGAGCATTTCCAGTAAGAAGGGAAGTTTTATCCTCCTCAAAAGTCTGCAGGACTTACCAATAGAAACTGGAACAGCTTTTGGTGTATGGGAGCGCCCTGCGTAAAAGAGGTTTGGGTATTTTCCACTGTGGCAATCCTTTCCTCTTTCTAGATTCTTGACTTCTCAGCCAAGGACCTTCTGCCAGAGTTTCTGCTGGCTTTTACAGATGCAACTCAGGGAATGAATTTAACACATGGAATACAATAAAAACTACATTGGGACTTGATCCCACTAACAGTGAACTATCCGAATGTTAATTGCCTTCAAAACGAGACACTGCAAATTCTTAGTATCAAAATAATTATCAGGCAGCTTAAATGTGTGTTGTCCCTGCCATTAACATCACTACCTTTTTTGTGTTTGGAAACCAAATCTTTGTGCTCTGTTACCATCAGGGTTTCTTTTTCTTTTTTTTCTTTTTTTTTGTTTCTTTTTTTTTTTCTCTTTTTTTTTCTCTTTTTTTCTGGCAAATATCTTTGGCAAAACTATGCTATTCAGTGGAAATATAGCAGAGACTAATTTAGCTTCTCGATTTTTATTTTTCTTGGGCAACCTGAAAGAAAAGGATGTAAAAAAGAAATTGTCTGTGAAAGTTAGTTACATTTTCCTTACTACTGCTCTACAATGGGGTTATTTTTACACCACAGGAGCTACACAAGTATATTTGCAGCAGTGCAAATATTTTTGCATGGACATTTTTCTGTGGATTGCTGTACAAACTGGCTCACGTCAGTTCTTCTTTACAAGAGGTTAATACGTATACACCTACATGAGTGTGGCTACCCCTGCATACGCCAGTGTGGACACATGCTTTTGGTCCTGCCCTTGAAAAGCCTGGAGGAAGTTTTCTTACTCATAAAGTAACTCATTATTTACTTCGTTGGGGCTACTCCCCTGATGCCTAAAGAGTCATGCTTCAAACATCTCGAAGCTCACTTATTTTTGAAATGCATGATTCAGAAATATGAATCAACACTTCTCCCTTTCTTTAGCAGGGATGCATATGACTTTGCATCCCTTCCCTCCACTGCAGAATGAAAAAAATCCTCAGCTTGTCCACTTACCTGGGAGAAGAGATAGTAGAAGCTAGTGATGGAAACTCCTGTGCCATCACACGTTCACTTGTTCAGAAGTTTTAGACCATGTCGTTCAGGAGAAAGGACAGTCTGCAAAAGAATAAAACATGTTTAGCTTTGCTAGTCTTTGCAGTTCTGCAGGGCACAATGCAGAAAGCCCTCCCTGCTGACACCACAAAATGCCCAGCATCTATTGCACTGGGTCCAGGAAGACTGAGCTGGCAGTGACTGAAGTGTCACCTGCCTGCGAGCAGCCCGCACGTCTCCTCACACAGAGAGCCCTTGTAAAATTTAGGCCATTTCAGTAAGAGTGGGACACAGTTGTGAATGGTTTCAAAAGTGGAGAAATCCAGAGAGAAGGTCTTCATGGCTTTAGCATGCTTTGACCAACCGCTAGTGCTGTCTGGAGAGGCAAAATCGCCAGAAAAGTATGGGAGTTTTTATAATCGAAGCCATTTGTTCCTCTTGGCTGCAAAACTTCATCATAGTGATCTTCCACCTGCGGTCTGCTGGCCCTTGGGAACCGAAGGAGCCCACGAATGGCCATGAGGAAAGACACACTAATCCCCAGCGGTCTCCAGGCGTGACATCTTTTAAGGGGCACCCATCTCTGCTGGAAGATGGATAGAGATGCCAAACAGCAAACAGGTACAAAGTCCCGCCACGGCGAGGCGCGTGCAGGGCTGCAATGTTTACTGCGAGCAATCCCTCTCGCCCTTCCCTGCTCTGTGGGATCAGAGGCACGAATGCGGCGCAGGAGAACAGATCCCAGGGCCAGAGCAGCCGTGCGGGACAGGCAGGTGGCAGCAGTGCCCGTGCTACGGAGCGAGCCGGGCCGCTTGCCGCCTGCGCCCGCACGGTGGCACAGCCGGGCTGCTTGCGGCCGGTCACCGCTCCCCGACCAATGTCCCAGAGAGAGAAACAAGGCTGAAAATACTGAGTATAATGCTCTTATTTAATTGGGCGGGGGGAAGCACATAGAGCAATGGAGGGGGAAGAAGAAGCCACTCGGCCAGGGAAATGAGAAATGAGATGTTTCATGTGCACTGGAACAGGTAAAGTTTAACAGGCAGGACTAATCAGTTCAGAAGGGGATGCAGGAGGTACCTCCTTGCTTGCAGCACATTAAGCAAAGTTCAGAAAGCCGAGCAGAAGCAAGAGGAAAAGAAGACAAAGCGGCTACACTCTGGGATCTTTAATCAAAGAGAAAAAAGTCAGCGCACAGCAGAGGAGATAAGCCAAATCAAAAGTGATCACGAAAGGAGGGCAGATGGAGGCGATAACAGAAAATCATTTGGTCTAGTGTCTTGCTGAGGGAAGAAGTGCCTGATGACAGAATAGCCATTAGCAGCTGGGAATGGGCTGAGGCAAGCACCATTTTTTTTTCCAAAGCAGGGATGAAAACGAGTACTTCTGAAGCAGAGAGAGGAAGATGGTACAACCACATAAATGATCAAAGAGGACATACGATATACCGCGCTAGCATAAGAGACTGGAAGGGTGGCTTTATAAGATGATCTTACAGACCATAAATTATGTTGGTAACGTCAGTTGTAAGTGTGTGAACTGATGTGAGTGGAGTTTGGCGTGCACTGCTAAGAAACCCATAATCATACATTGAGACACCCGGAAACAACGTGGGTGTCCTCATAAGATGAGGCTAAAATCCTTCTTTTGTCTGAAAGCCCTCTGTATAGGTGGTGCTGAGACTTTCCTATATCCTTATTTCACAGCATCACAGAATCACACAATGGTTGGGGTTGGAAGGGACCTCTAGGGAGCATCTAGTCCAACCCCCCCGCTCCAGCAGGGACACCTAGAGCACGTGGCACAGGGTGGCATCCAGGCAGGTTTGGAAGATCTCCAGAGAAGGAGACTCCACAACCTCTGTGGGCAGCCTGTTCCAGGGCTCTGTGACCCTTTCCAGCTTATCTTCCAGGAGAAGAGAGGTTCTTCTCCTGTTCTGTTCTGTCTTCCATGTTCTGTCCTCACCAAGGCAGCGCTGGGGCTCACCCTGTTCACACCACTGGGCAGGTCTAGAGCAAAGTGGAACAAGGCTTGGCCATGCTGCACAGGGGAGCTTCTGTCAACACGTGCTCTGCTCTGGGTCCCAGCCTCTCCGAGCTCGTCATAAATGACTCAGGTGGAAGCCAGCTGCAAACTAGCATGGTCCTCGCTTGCACATGGCCTTACAGGAGTGAGCCCTTGAAGAAGACACGCTGAGAATGCAGAAGGCACAACATCCTGGGCTACTGTGCTGCTGTTTTTGCAGCAAATACACACATCTCATTTTGACTAAGATGCCTCTGTCTCAGAAATGCAAGTGAATAGGGTACGTATCAGGGGGGCAGTGTCCAGTGTGTTAAATTCCTGCTTTTGCAGCAGCAAATTAGCAGCCCAGCATAGTTACGAGCTCCAGGTGTGACAGCACACACCAGAACCATCCTCATGCAGAATTCAGTTTTGGTTGAGACCTTCTGTTAAACATTTTACTTTTCAGCTGCATATTTTGCACACTATTTACATGACATTTCTTTCTCTCTCTTCCCCTTGTTGGCTGACTTCATGCCCTTTTGGCTTGTCCCCTTTTTTCCTTTTAAGCCTGGTGGTGATTCACTGGAAAAAAATCCATTTAGCCAGTGAGTAGGAATTTATGACCTATTTACAAGTGAACTTCACTGTATTTTTCATAGGCCAAAGTCAAACCAAAAACTAGTCCCCAGACTGCCTTTCGTAGCTGACCGTGTCAGCTTCAGGTGATCCCTGAGGAACCTGTAGCCTATCTGTGCCTAACTCACTGGCCTGTCATCCCCTACATATTATTTGCTGTTTTTACAGCTACTTGCAGGGCAGAATGACACCATGAAAATTTCCTGTCTTCTGTTTTAACAATGGGTTTATTCTTGGGGATGGATGGCACGTCTTTGAAAGAGAGAGGATATTACATTGCAAAAGCAACTGTGAGAAATAACAGCAGCAGTCAAGACTCTGGTGTCCGCTATGCTGAGGCGATGTCTGAAGTCACCCTGAGACATGAGCCGAGTTACTCTATCACGACATAGAGCAGAGCGTGCAAACAACAGCCTGGAACATAAGAAATCTGCTCACTTAACAGCAACGTCACTTAACTCAGGAATGCTCTAATCCCAGCAAAGAAACTAAAAGACCTGTGAGGAGCTGCTTGTGAATTTATAAAACCAAGCCAAGGGTCCCATCTTCTTAACGTTTCCTATTTCTCACCCCCATGAGTGGAGCACTCGTTGCCATAATCCTCGTGTTGGTGCTGAGCTGCTGCTAAGTGTGCTGTAAAGCCCCCAGATTTCGCTGAGGATAAACCTGGTGTCTGAGAGCTGGGTAATGTCATGTTTTCCTAACTTCCACCAAAGGATGGCAGTGTGAGATTTTAATTTTCAGCCTCTGTTTATACTATATGTGTACGTGTCCTGTGCGTGTGACAATGTAGTTAGACAGAAAATTAAAAACAGTAAAGCTTTTTTCCATTCTGAAAATAAAGATATATAGCAGTTTCCTGTCAAATAGGGCTGGATTATGAAAACACAGCGCCAATAAGAAAGCAATTCTGCTGCTGTGCACGGGCTACTGCCATAAAATACCACATTTCAGAACAGTGGTTTTGTTTCTATGCTGACTCTGCTGTTAATTGATTAAAAACTTTTCACAGCACAAGTTACACTGGGGTGACCATTCAGACGCTGTATTCTGAGGGGCTTCCATATTCAAGGTGGCTGCCCTGAAAGGGCCGCCTGGGTTTGCGCGCTCGCGCTCTGCAGGGCAGTTCCCTGGGCGCTGAGTGGAGCTCAGACCCGCACGCTGTCACCACGGGGGCCCTTCTGCCTTTCCCCTCTGTCCCTAGCTTCGCATGCCCATTCTCTCCTTTGCCCTGGCATTAGCTTTCGTACAGCTGCATGGCAAAACGTACCAGAGAATTTGATTTGGCTGAAAATATAGCTGGCAAAACCAATCAATTAGTTTTTAATGTGATTAGTTCGCTGCTCCGGCTTGTTGCATGGATGCTAGTGCCAGCGCAGAGAGATGGATCGCCCATTCCAGCAGCATTTCATCCTTCAGTTTGCTTAACATGACTGCAGAGCTGAAGAAAACTTTCAGGCCTGGGCTCCACGGGTTGGTTCCCCTGACTTGCCTTTGTGGATGCTATTTCCTGGTATGGTGTTCACAGCGAAATGCTGATTATGCCCTCTACCATTTTGGTAGCAATATATCATCCCAGGCCAGGGGCAGTGCAGGACTTGAACAGTGCATTCTGCTTTGAACCTTTGCTGAAACACACCTAAGTGCCCCTTTTCCCTAATATATCTGTATCCATACTAGTGGATTGCACTGATCACAGAACTAAACCTGTACAAGAAGGCTATGCAGGCAGCCTACGAGACACTGAATGAATATTGACAACTTCGGTAATTTCACAGGCACTGTGATTATATGAGAACCTTTTTTTCTATTATAAAAATTCACAGTTAACAGGGAAGTCAAAAATATGAAGTTACTCTCTCAAAAATATGAAGTCACTTTTTTTTAAATTAATCATTTTTAGGGTAATGATTTGAAGCTGAGTACCTGATTTATGCCTTCAAATTCTCAGGAAAAGCAATCCTGTGATTTCTCTCCTTCCCCATCATTCCAGTGACTGAGGGAAGACGTGTGTTTGGGTTTGAAGACTGAGAAGTGAAGACTGACTGGGCATTCTCAGGTTTTTACTTTGAAATCATTTTCTCCTTGATAGAAGGAGCTCTGAAAGACACAAGCAGGGGCACGAACAATGTTTGCCTTTCATGCAAACTTTCACTGGAAATAGATAGTTTGAGTTTTTGTTGTCACATTAGGGTAATTCTTCAAGTGGCAGCTCTCTGTCAATGTTGCTAATTTTTTGAGATTAGGTACATGTGTTTAATAGTCCCAGTAGGCATGTTAAGTCCACTGAAAGTTAAATAAAATACACAGTACCAGCAGCACTGCTAATGTAATAATAAAAGCTCCACATAAACACAGCAGAGCAGCCCTTCTGCTTTCTCCCCTTCTCATCAGAGGACAGTTTTACATTTCAGAAGATTTCTGTGATGACTGAGATATGATCTTGCTGCCTCCAGTACCAGCCTGTGCATAGCATGAGTATATGTTGGAAGACTTAATGGAGGAAAAATGCCTTTTATATAGCTAAGATGTGCTGCTGTAAGAGGTGCTGCTTTTAGATTGCCTGTCAGTCTTAGATTTCAGCCCACACCAGAAACATTTCTGAAATCTGGTATTTTGCTTTGTAGGGTCACTTCAGATAAATCTCACTTGTGGTCTATAATGAAGAATTCTTTTTTCTTCAGGACCTGTCTTTCTCTCCATCTCTTCCAATGGGGTAACAACAACTGAAATGGTGGACAGAAATGTATATTTAAAATGAGAACTGGCTGTATGCTACATTGTCCAAATAAAACTGAGAAAAAAACCACCTATCTATTCACCCTAAACTATACAAAAGTTTTTTCCTTCTCTTCCAGATGTGATATAATTAGGACTGCCTCCCCTTATATACAGAAAACAGTAACTCGCAGCACAAAGAGTCCATGTTTGTATGAAACAACTATTGTAACCCTTCAAAACACTCCCATCCAAGTCCAGATCTACTCCTTTGAAAGGGGGCAATGATACCGAATATACCATTCTGCACATCTGTTCATCCATATGCATGTTTTACAGTTCCTATTTCAGAACATGTTCCTTGGGCAGGGGATGGAAACAAGAAGGGGGAGTTTGGGATGGAGGAGGGAAGAGGAAGAGATGGTTGAAATTAGAAAAGAAAGCAGGCAAAGGGAAGAGGAAAATGGACAGAGAGATATGATGCCTGATGAGGCCCTACAGCAGTGGCAGGGGGACTTTAAGAGAAGCTACAGTCGAAGAGCAGCGGAGCAAGTGGCATCACCTAGACACAACCGCATGCTCACGCATGTCAAAATAGACGAGAGCATTTGGGGATGAAGGAGACTACCTCATGTAGAAGGAGGGCAGGGTTAAACCATCTGTTTTTCCTGGCTAAAGCAAAATGAGCCCCCAAATGCCTCCTCCTCCTTGGCACCCAGCTAAGCTGGCTGGCGAGCCCCAAGCCTGTGGCCATGTCCATAACCGAAGCCTCCTGCCAGGGCAGCACCAGCGCGGCAAGGGAGGGAGATACGGAGGGAGGGAGCAGGGCTGGCGTGGCTGCGGGTGCTGGCCGGAGCCTGGAATAGAGGCCAGATTTCCCGCGCCTTGGCTCTGTCCGCAAGGGCATCGCGTCCCCACGCTTACATTACAGAACGTATGGCAGCGCAAAGCCACAGGGAAACTAAATTAAGGGAGCAGTGGGCGTACGTCTTGCACACAATGTTTCCCTTTCGCTGCGCATTTCTCGTTTACTGTTATTTTTGCATAGCCCCGTGTGACTGAATTCCCATCAAGTGGCCTTCCACACCTCAGGCAGTTATTAGAGAAAGAGGCAGTCGCCGGGCTGAGCTGTGCCTGAAAATTAGAGACAGACAGACACACAACAGGCGTTTGAGAAGGCGACTGCAGCCCAGGAAGGGATATATGAACTACTGTGGCACAATTCAGTTGTTAGGCAAATGGTTCAAGCTAAAAAGGAGGAAAAATGAACCCCCTTCTGAGTTGTATATATAAGCCGGACATTTGTGGAGAGTGAATGAGTGGAGTGGTTATCAACAATAAAGGAGTAATAAAAAGATAAGATCTTTGCATTCCAATTAAAAGAAAAATCATTGCAACAGAATCAGATGTTTTCCCTAGAAGGACCCAGTGAGGCAAAGAATTTCTCTCCAGACAAGAGACAAATAATACCTTTCTCTTCCATTTTATCAAGTATTAACCCATAGGCCTCTGATAATAAAGGGCACAAAACCAACACAGGGACTTCTACTGCAGATGAGAAAACACATCTATTTTTCTGAACAAATCTGAAGAAAGATTGGCCCAATGAATCAATGGGGTGGAGGGAAACCAAACCATTAGATTAACATCAGGGGAAACTTTAGAGCACGATAGCTTTTCTGATGGAACCATGTAAGAAATTAAAGAAACAAATATCAGCTTTGCTTCCCCTTCCTGCCACCCCCACATTAGCCACATCTTTGCAAAACATATCATGCAGCTTGTACTGCCTCAATGGTACGGCTTATTTCTGTGATAAAGACTTCCCTCACTAAAACTTTCAAAGCTTCAAACAAACAAACAGACAAACAAAAACAAAGTATCAGATTAGATGATCCAGTGACAAGTCTTCAATATTATAGGTGAAATATGTAGAAATGACAGAGTCAATGGGTTGTCCTTTTCTTTATCATTGTTTCAAAATTGCCCCAAAGTAATTAAGGTGATACCTAAGGGTTAAACACACATATTGCTGAAGAACTTGGGTCAAATTCTGTGCTTTTGCTCTCTATCAGTATCAGGCAGACAGATAATCAGAAAGCCATTTTCACAGATTAGCTATAAAAATCCACGGTGGAGACTGCTGCTTTTTACAAAATTCAACTTCTGAGAAAGCCTGCTAATTGAATAACCAAAATTTCAGGAATTATTTCAAAAATAGAAAGTGCTTCATAATCCCTTATCGAATATAATTTTGGATCTGACTAGTGGCTGAAAATTTTCAGGTGGAAATCTGAGGGTTTTGTGTGTGCTGAGTAGATATAAGAAAAGTGTCTGCTTACCCTGTTTTTCAAAAAGAAAGGTGTAGGGAAGTGCAACATTTCAGCTGCCCTATTCAAGCTAAAATATCTTCATTTGAATATGGCACAGTAACACCTCCTAGAAAGTATAAAACAGTGACTTGGTTTCCCGGTTCTCATCTATGAACAAGCCTCCCACCCTGTGTTGAGCCTACTTTTGGGCTCCCTTGAGGGCTTTTGTCCATGAAGGTGACAACTGTAGTGTATCACGGGACATGTGGTTTGACGAGGAGGCAGACGAGAACTCTGACCTATAATGAGATACTGCAGTTGCAGTTTCTAAATCAGTTTTGAAGTTATCAGTCTTTTGTTGAAAGATGATAATTTTCCAAATTTCCTGTCCAGAACTTATGTTCATCAACCTTTTAATTCCCAAACCTATTCTCCAGTACTTCCTTTCCTTTGACATTTCACTAATAGCTTCATTCCCTTCCCTATCATTGGCTCATCTTTCTTCTCATGTACAAGTGTAGATCAGCTGAAACATGTATATCGCTTGTCTCTGGTAAAGAATCTGATTCTTTACATTACCTTTAAATCTCAAACATACCGAAGAGTGAGGTAGAAGGTGTTTGTAGCTGTCATTTGTTTCAGTACTGCAATTTAAACAGAAATTCTCTTTTTGCTTTTTCCTTATTAAAATATTTTAACAGCGTTTGTCAGAAGACAAGTTAGCTACTGAACAGACCTTCCTTTCAAAAATTCGAATTTGTAAGCATTAGGCTGACGTAATATATACACTTATTGCTTATGTTAAGAGAGATGCCTTGAAAGTAATTTAGCAAGCTTCTAACTATAAGGGAATGCTTATTCTGTAATCCAGTTCTCCTCCCCCACAAAACAGGGACATATATAAATCCAGCCACTGTCCCAGACCAAGATTCCTCAAGTAGGTACCCAAATAGTGCCTTATACTCATTCCTTGTGGTCTATGAGTATGATGAATGATGAATGCATCCTTAGTAGAAAGATGACAGTTACTTCCTCAAGCCAGGGGGAATACCCAGAACAGCACTAATAGAGGTCACTTGCAGAAAAATTGACTGACCCATTGAACCTTTATTTTTTTGCAGAGCAGATATTAGCTATATTTCTATATTTCTTTAAATATGTTTTAATACTGCATGTTTGATGAGGTATATTTCTTGAAAAGTAGTTTCCAGTACTGAGCAAAGGATTTGTCTAAGCAACCCATTACCAAGTTAACAAGACTAGAAGAACATAAAGATACATTTTAAAATAGGACCACAGCTGAGCTTTGGTTTCAAACAGGGAGTCAAACCTAATCTCTTAAATTCTAGCTGGATGACCAGGCTACAAATATGAGATAAATCTCTCTTATCCTCTCTTGTGAGGGTGTCCCACTTAATATCAATAATTAAGTATTTATTTGAGGAGGTATTTGAACTCTCAACTCCACTGAATTTCCCAACTAATGGCTAGAGAGTCAGGGTGTCTTCTCTTTTCTTCTCTCTGTCTGCTCTCTTCCCCCTAGAAATGGAAGCATTTCTGCACCAAAGTCTCGTTAATAATTCATACAAAAGGGAACATTTCCCATACCAAAGATGGAAAGAAACAAATCCCTTGATACCCATCTCACCCCCAAGTCATACCGTTAATTAAAGATTTGGGATAATGACTTTGGCTGCAAGAACCATTGTTGGATGGTAAAGAGCTCGGATCCCACAAACACTCTTCTTTGAGTTTAACTTTTAACCCTTTGTGTGTCTGATATTTAACTGCCAATTCCTTTACACTACACAGATGAAAACAGAACAAAAAAGGGGGACAGAAGAAAGACTGAGCCATAATGAAATACTATTAAAAATATTACAAAAATATTACAAAAATATAATGCCGAAGTGCATATTGCAATTCTGTTGACTTTCCATCAGCTTTGAAATCTATTATTAAACCTGCTTCCTTTAGTCCATTCTGAATATTATATTAACATTCATACTATATTAACTGTATTTTCTTAATTTCAATTTAAAAATACTACCTTTAAATATTAAAAATTACAGTTTCCATTCTCTGTTTTTCTTTACCCCACCTTTTTTGATTTAGCACAGATGTACAAGAAAATGCATTCTCAGTCTTTACTCGCCCACTAGCTCTAAATATTCTGTACTAAATTAAGTACAAAACCAGTCAGATACCTGGTACTCTGGAAATATGGCTTTAACCAGCAGAATTGTGATAGCTCAGGAAACTATGCACTAACAATCAGCAAAAAGTCTATCCTGATGAGTAACGGGAAAGATTTGTCATGACCTTCTCCCTCTAAAGTATTTACAGATGAACTCTACATTCAGGAACAGTTAGACACCTTACACTTTTGCACACAGACCCATTTTTCCTGAACAATATGGGAAGGACAAACTTTTGAATTAAAAAAAAAGGAGAAGTTCAGATCAATCATGCCTATTTTCAGCTTGTTTTAAACGTGCTGTTTCCCTTTTTTCTCTAAATAGTTTTCTATGTGATTGCTGAAATGTCTTTGTAAGAGAAGTGACAATACTCAGACCAGGAAAGTCCCTGGTGATTTTCAAACACGATTTTATTGAGATTTTTTAATTAAAAAAGAGATCTAGTAAGCACATCTGTCATAGAAACCCCTTATCATCATGACTGCAGTTTAAATTTTATGGAAAGTAGCAAATGACTACATAGATATCCTGGGTTAGTCTACTGAGGTCTCTGATGTTATTTAGGAAGGTATATTTTAAAGAGTAACTTTGAGTTTGACTTAATCAAACAAGGAAACAAGCTATGCAGATGATTGTTTTCTTGTAAAATGGTTAGTGTGCAGAGGCACAGCAAATGAAGACACACATACAAGCCAGCATGCATGTGTTAATTATTTGCAAGAATCATAAACCTTTCCTCAAAATATTTTATCCAAGCAATGTCCTAATGACTAAAGCTGACAGCTCTAAAACCTGCCTTTTTTATTTATGCACAGTATATGGGTACAACATGGATAGATCTACTTGAAGATCTCTCTATCTGGCTATCTAATTTTCTCAGATCCTTGAGAAGAACTTTGGAGGAAGCAAAGAAGAGATTTTTTTCCTTGGAAATACATTCAGAGCATTGCACCAAACCTGTCATAATTTTGGAGAGGACATCAAGAAGTTAGTAATAATAGTTAAATGCTCAGATAGTGCAAACATGCACGTTATAGACCTCTGTTATGCACCTTTAACAGGTATCTGTAATGTGCAGAGAGGATTTGGGGAATTTAAGTATATACTTTAGGTAGCAGATCGGTTCTATCAAAACATGTTTCTTATAGATAGGACAGAATGTCAGATTATCTAAATTATGCCATTTGTCACTTTCTACTGCAGAAATCACATCAGGAGACTGGAGAGCTCCCCGTTCCTTACTTTTATGGTCAAGTGGTAGAAGGTGAGTAATTCCAGTAGACCTGGACAAAACAGGTTTTTTCTTGTGGACTTCTACTCTGTTCTCAGACAATGGTCTAGCAAAGAAAGGCTAATGACCGGGATAACTTTGTCTGGCAGGCAACTTTCTATAAAGGTAGTACCTAATCTATTTGGTAGCTTTTCATACCACTGACTATGAGATATTGATATCCTGTCTGCATCAATTAGCTAAGCTGGACAGGATCAATTTAGAAACCTTCTTCTTTCTTCAGAGGAGGCTTCAGTCAGCAATGTTCAGTGATAACACATACACCCCAAAGAGTCCTGTTGTATATAATAATGAAGCCTGATTTCACCATCTCTGCTTACTGTACACGTAAATGTGCCGAGAGAACTGATCCAGTGTCACAGCCCACGGAAATCTTTGCACAGCAATGGCAACCAGCCCTGCACTATAATCTCTTCTGACAGTTTCCTCTTTATTCTGTTCTGCCACTAGCCTGAGACCAGGCAGTGAGTGCCAATCATCTGAATTCAATCCAGATGAATCTGAGGAATAATTTAAGGGGGACAGCTAAAGCTGTTATCTATATGATGGCAGACCTTCTGTTGCAAGTGGTTTGATGCAAGGGGGTTTCCAGCTTCAGAACAGTTAGTTTCGTGGCTTCACCTATCTATCAGGTGAACAGTCAGATAACATTTTTTTCAACTTGAAAATTTTAAAAAGTACAACCTGTATTCCAGAGTAGCCTCTCTCTGCACTCTGTGTTACTGTAAAGCAGATTGCCATAACACACTGCATGTCTCTACGGACAGCGGGCCGTGGCTGGATGACAGCATGTAGCGTGTTAGCCATGAATCAGCAGTGCCAGAGCTACCTGGGGATCTGCACTAAGTAGCTGCCACTAGCTGTGTTGCCAGCAATCAGAGTTCATGACCATTTTAGCATGCAAAACTGAAAATAATATAGGGCGAGTCTGTGGTATTGCCTGTTGACCTACCTCTCACTGAGGTGATTAAGATCAGCCGAGTTGAAAGAAGATCCAACACTGGCACAGTGTCACCCTGAAGAGCAGGAGTCTGAGCCCACACCGTTGACTTCCAGTGATTTTAACAGGCCTTTTTTTCCACATATGTGTACAAGCAGCCAGATTCCTTTCTGTGTCCCTATGAACTCTTTGGAGTTAGACACCAAGGGTATTTATATATGTTGTAGGGTTACTAGGAGTTTATTCATACTGAGATGCCATGGAAAGGTTTTGCGTACCTAGACAGACAGAATGATTTATGACCATTCTGCTCATTGGACAAAGCTTTTTTTTTTTTTTTTTTTTTTTTTTTTTCTCTTAAAGTTCTTGGTTTTAATGATATATGAGCTGAGTTTTCAAAGGCCTTAGGGTATGACTCCTTCTTTACTAGCAGTAAAAACTGGCCCTGATTCTTCCTTTTTGTGTCTGTTACAAGTAGGAAGCACAGAATCGATTGCCTTCTGCAACACCTGGGTGCATCCTTTGACTCCTCACAGAACAGTCGATTCAAATATATAGTGATATGCCACCAGAAGTACCCTTATTTAATATTAGAAGGCAGAAACTAGGCTGTTTAGATATTAATTTCCTATCCCTCATAATTACTGAGTGCCTGCCTCAGCTCACAGACATGGTGGTGAGTCACCTTTTCAGGCCTTCCTCTTCCTGTCACTCAAGCCCCACACTATGTCACCCTTGGTTTGACAAGAAAAAAAATCGCTAGGCAAAACTGACTTTCAGCTTTGACTTCTTTGGCCTTCCTTTCTGTCTGTGAACAGAAATCATAGTATTTTGCTTTCTGGTGTTTCCTTCACTACAAAATCTGTTGCCCTCCTTTAGCGTGTAAATTAAGTCTGGCTCTTGTGGTTCAGCGTCTTTTTAGTGTGGCTGTAGCTAGCAGTTGGCTGAACACCCAGCGCTGTCACTTCATTTCGTAGCTTTGTCACCAGTGAATAACAATTATAAACCAATTGCATTAGTTTGTTCCCCAGGTGCCTGCCTGAGACGGACACCCAGCAATTGAGTGAGATTTTTCTGAAAGAAGTATTCTTTAAAAAAGAAAGCAAACAAACAAAAAAACAAAAAGCACCACCACAAAACATTTTTGAGGCTGGCTGTTCCAGCTTCCACATTGTGGTAATTGAGAACACCCCATTAGGACAGAGGCAATTCAATAGACTGAGCTAAGCAGCCATCATACACCAGCAATGGGAGGTGCATATTATTTTTTTTTGCGTGCATTAGCAGAGCATTCATGACAAATCAATCTTCTAAGGCATTTCTAGGCACTGCAAAATTTTACGGCCCACAGATTTTTAAGGGTAATGGAACAATTATCATCATTTCATGTGACCTCTAAGCCAAAGGTTTCACCTATGTTCTTTGTTGAACTCCATCACTGAGGTTGAACCTCAGTATTCACAGGCACATTTAAGACTTAGAGTGCAGAACCAGGAGGTCTCCAAGCATCAGCAGAGAAACAGATGGTTGACTTTTCGAGTCAGCCTCTGACAGCTGTCTCCATCGAAGTACTAGAAGACAGTTCTAGACCTAAATTTCTACCATATAGAAATGTGTTGGGCCACTTGTGTTGGGCCAGTAGTTACAGTTGGGTGTATGCTAGCCTGGCTTCACACAGCAGAGAGACTCTTTCCATGCAGTATAACTGTATGCACACCATCAGTTAAGCAGGTGCAGTCTAAGCTAACCTGTCCCCCCTGCTTCACTCATTTCCTACTGCTCCTCGTCTGAGGTATCATGACTGACAATATGAGGACTCCGTGCACTTCAGTGCAAAAGAAGAAAATGAGCTGAAATCACGGTGGCTGAACATGACCATACAATTAATAATTTCCAGACGGTGCTTTCCAATAATGAAATATACACATGACTCATCTACTGGGCCATCAGAGTTAGCTGAAAAGGTTAGATTAAAAGAATAAAATAAAAACATAAGCAAGCACATCAGCTTCGAGCACATCAGCATTAGGAGATTTGATGAGGTATGATTAGAGACCTGATGAAAGCATTAATTCCTTGAACTGATGAGAGAAAGGACACACAACAGACGGCATGTCTCTCTCCTCTACATAATCTCTTCCCCACAAAAGACTCTTCCTCTCACTATCTGCGATATCTGTGGGGGTGGGGAAGGGGAAAGGCTCAACTTGCTCTTCCTTTAAGCCCTTTTGAGAGAGATACAAGATGTGAAAAAAAAATGCAACACCTACAGCAAATTTAACCAGTCCAACAATACTAGGAAATTTAGATGCATTTTCTTTAGAGTTATCACCTAGTATCTTCTCTCCCACACCGCCCCTGCACACAAAGCACACGCACACTGACTGCTTGCAGTGAAAGCCCTGCCCTCTTTGCCCTGCAGAGGCCTTGTCCTCCTCCAACGCAGGGTAAATGCAAGGGCTTTTTCTCCTGGGCCCGTTATTACAATCTTTATGGAATAACTGACCTGCTGCCTCACTCCTCTCCTATTTCTCTCATCTTTGGGAGACAAATTGCCCTCTATTCTGTTTTTTTTTTTTTTCTGGTGTTCTTCAGATCTTCTTGGCTTTCACTGCTTCAGCTGCAGACTATACTTAATATTGTGCAATCTCTGAGTGTATGAGGATAGCACCCTTTAATATGTATTTCTGAGTGTCCTTGCACTGAAAAAGTGAATCTCATTGGTGAGTGTTGGTGTAAGAAACATGAATGCAATTTCCTGAAGTTTTGCATGAGACATGTGGGAGCAAGAACATACCTTTCATATCCTGCCAACTTGATTTCATAAGGTCTTGGAGAACGTAGACCCTAGGGGCAGCTGATAGCCAACTTGTTATTTTGTATAGCTAATATTTGTTAAGTGACCTTTACATGAGCAGGTCTTGCTGTATATTGGAATATTTTTGTGCCTATTCCTCTGCCCACGGCCTACATTTCAGTTAGGCCGTTCCTAACAGCAGTTCCATTACACCATATCCTTCCTTTGGAGACCCTAAGAGTCTCCAAATTATGAACTGTCTAGCACAGTAAAAATGCTAATTTCTAAGCATGGATTGTCTCTCATCCTGAGAGTCTAATAATCTTAACCCCAAAGCCTCCACTTCATCCAGTATCAGAAACATTCTGTCATTTTGTTCTTACACTGGTGACAGTTAAAAAAAATCCTGAAAATAAAATGGTAACAAAAGTTATTGGGTACAAGGTAGAAAATGCTGCTGTTAGCATACTTATAAACAAGGTCAAAGTTAGTGTAAAATGAGTAACTTCCATTTAATATCTTCTTCCCACTCCCCTCCAGTGCTTTACAAACAGTTAATAGAGTCTAAATTCTTATAGCATCCTTGTGGATACACATAGTTATCACTATGAATGGAGGCAGACTGGACTCTGAAGCTATGTTTATGCTAATTATTCTATTACCATAGACATAGAATAACTAGTATACAGTAATTCTATACTAATGAAAAAAATGGGGCATTGCGCATTTCCTGTCCCCGAGAATGACTGTCACAACATATCTTACATTCATATAGATTTCAGCCAAAACAGGGTGGCTACTTTTAAATTACCTACTGGGAATGGTTCCCAGTCTGTGTATTCCCAGAACATGTGTAAGAATCATCTAGGGGAGTGTGAGTTGGCCCTAGTTGGTTAGTTGGTCAACGTGTGCAAATGATAATTTCACAGTTTATGAGTACAGACATAACCAAAGGGCCATGCACAACCAAATTGCAGAGCTTGGCTTGTAATGCTGTACTTAAAAAATGATACTTTGGTATCATCTTTTGCTTTTGTGAAAACTCTCTCATGCCTTTTCTGCCTGTTTCTCTTCCTGTCTTCCAGTCTGGCTGGGATGGGCTGCCACAGCTGCAACGTATCTACAGCAAACATGTTTGCATCTTCCCAGGTCACCTCTAAAGAAGGAAAGAGCTCTGCTAAAACATCGATGTGGTGTTTTGAAGAGTTTTCTGAAAATATTCATGTTATGATTTCCTGGAGTTACTGCTTAAGGACTAGATTGTTACCCATACAATCTCCAAATAAAACTATGTCGACTGCCTGTGTAAGGCTCTGTTGAAAGCAATGGGACAAGCTGCTGCACCTCTTTAGAATGGGTGGCAGATTCTAACCATAAAGCCTTATATTACAGAGGAAAATAAAATTGTGGACAAAATCCAATGCAAAGCAAAAGTGATGCACAAACAAACACCCCTGCCATGATTGCTGCAAAAGCCATGAGTCTGAGCAACTGGCAACTAGTGCAGCTCTGCATTGAACGCATGGGAATCCTACCGTGCTGTATTATAAAGACATTTAATATCCTTATTAAAAGGAAGTATACATACTTCATTTGAAGAATGTGGGCCAAATTAATCTCTAGTCAATTATACCCTATATATTCAAATCCCTTGTTTTATTAATTAGTCCCAGAGCTAGATATTTTTTCCACCACTCTGTCTACCACTACTGAAGCAGCAAGATTTTCATTATTTTTCATGCAACGCAGCAAATTGCTTCCTACAATTTAAATCCCCATTTATCTTGTAAAAGTTGTGGGCTTTGAAGACTGTAGGAGTTGAGCCAACATTACTGGGGCATTATATTCCAAAAGGCTATATGTAACATAAGATACACATTTCTATATGCAACTCATCTACTGCTGTGAGCAACATATACAAGGCTATTAGGTTGAGTTTTACACATTTTCTGAGCATCTATTCTAACCAGTTGGAACAGCAGCAGCAATCTGCTACTGAGATATAAACAAAAACTGTTTGTTCATGCTTCAGACAAGAAAGATGATGCAGTAAAGTCACTAGCAGTCCTGTGCAGAACCAGGATACCTTTGAGACTGTAGGTAGGGTAAGAAATTATAGATATGTATATACAGATAGAGCTAACCTGTAGCAGTTGTAGAAAAATTAAATGTTACTTGTTTCATCCCAAGAATGTTTAACATCAAATCACTTCTGTGCCCTCAACAGCCTTCACTCACATGTGGTGCATTCAAAAGGTGCACACACATTTTAATTTCCATTCCAGAATTTGTCGTCTGCCTGGAATTTAAAAAAAAAAAAATCCTTCTAAGTAAAACTTCCTATGCTTTCTCACAATCTTGTCACAGCAGGATTAGACTCCCGTAATACGCTTCACTTGAGGCTATCGCTCGAGATCAGAGTGTGAAGCGGGTCCAGAAGGCAGCAGCCACACAGTAACCAGCGCTGAAGCCGGCAGCACCCGGTGTCGGTGCCGGCCCGCAACGCCCTGCACGCAGGCTCCCTCCTCGCCACACAGCGGAGCACCGGAGGTGTCTGGGGCAGCTCAGCTGACAGCCACGCACACCGGCAGGGCCTGGGGTGCCAAAGCCGCCGAGGCCCCGGGATTCACTGCACCTCCCTGCCAGGCGCGCAACTAAGTTTGTGTTTTTTCCTGATAATTTGGAGGAGGATGGTCTGAGGGATGGACTGGCTTTTCTCTTTTATGAGCTAATTAGGTGTACCTAGTTTCACTATGTTTTATAAATAAGCCTCCAATCTCAGCAGCAGTTAATATATGCTTGCAGTTAGCACCTGAGATGCTGGCTTACTGTACTTGCGCGTTTGACATACCCCTCTAAGCAGAACCTCTGGTTTACCTCATAAAGAGCAAATCTAATTACTGTGCTTCAATGAGAAATGTCTGCATCAAGTCAACAGGACACCAGAGACAAGCACTGAATGCTTGTTCCAAGCCCGACCTGTGGAAAAACAGAGTCTGAGCTAGTTAACGTAAAAGTCCGGCAATAATGCACTGTTTTCTCTTGGGCACTAGAAATGGCTGAACATTCAAGCGTCCGTATGTTGGGCAGTAAATGAATTGTGTAAGTGACCCCCGCACTAACACTGGGCTTCACCCTCCACAGTGCTAATAGAAAATGCGCTGATGTCCATTAGTGAAGGAGAGTCCTGACTATGAAGTAGTAACAGAGTTAAAAAACAACTCTCAGGCCATAATACAAGGCAAGAACTGATAGCGATAATGGAGTTTTCTAATCCCTAAAATTGGCTTCTCTGCAGTGATAAGCTGAGTGAGGTTACGTGCTGAAGCATGTAATGGAACCTAGTTACAATGATGAAGCTGTAAAAAAATCCCATTTGTAATGAAGTACAATCGAAGTGTGAAATTATTTCATAAGCTCTTTGCCTAGTTTGAGGGAGATGGTTCACATAATCTTATGCTGCACGTTGGGAAAAGTCAGGAGGAAGGCAGTGCTTGTTCTGCCCCTTACCTAAGTGATAGTCATGTCTTTGAAAAAATAATCAAGAATTTTCTGTAAAGGGAAACCACTGCTATACAGTGCTCTGGTAGGTGAATATGCTATAAATTGGTAAGTGATCATAATGCTTCTTACACATTCACAGAAGCTTGCATCAGTATGTTAAAGATATGCTTTTAGGGGAAAAGAGTGGAATGTGTTGATGATTTTTATAATTCCTGCTTAACAAAGAGTTATGTATTCATATATTCTGAGAAATAGTGGGTAAGTGAGATATTTCAAAATAAACTCACTCGCGGTAAATTTACTATGTAATGACTGCCTATTAGAAGTTATGTCATTCAAAACAAATGCCTGGCAGTGATACTAGTGGCCAGCAGATCTCCTTTTACTTTGCTATATTGATCCACTTAATATTTTCCGCATTATCTATGCCCAGCCTTAAAGACTGCTTGTCTAGTAAATAGTCTCTCCATTACAGAAAGCAAGAAGCAGGTATCACGGCACACATCCCCTGGCCCTCGGTGTCCATCAGAGCGGCCCTCACATTCATAGCTCCCCCTATTTCGCAAATACAAGGCCCATTACTACAGCTTTTACTCTGCCATCTGCAAGTCCTTGGGGATTCCTCAGCAGGTAGCAAATGCAGAAGCGAGCCCCAAAGCTGGCTGCCTCTGCTATGAAACGAAAGACATGAGACACGAGGAAAGGCACCGAATTGAGCTTCTGGGTGAGCTCCCCACCTACCTAAACGGAAGGGCACGGAAAGCGCTCTGCACCTCGCAGGATTAGACGCTGTGGTACTGTACGGTGCTGCAGCAGCTCGTGTGAAAAACTGCCCACCTACACATCTCTAATCTGATAGAAAGGAAAACACCTCATTCAAAAGCACGCTGTTTTACTGCAAACAAAGCAAGGTTCGCTATTTTCAGGTCAAACCACTGTTCAACTACTGGCAAAATGGTGACATTTCTCAATTTTAGATTGCAGCATAATTTTTTACAGAAATGTTTCCCTATTTTTGTAGCTAAGGAAACAGCCTTTTGTTTCTCTAGAAATAAGCCAAGAATTAGGGGCCAGGCCACAAAATACTTTGTTTTATTACAAAACCACCAAAACGTGATTTCTCACCAGTTTAGCTGGCAGTGAGAATATTTCGCACAGCAGTACCATGTACTGATGCTCTCCTGGGGAAGCTAAGCAACAGTAACTTTGGCTGAGAGTTAGGACTATTTTTGGAAGCTTCAAAAGTATCTAGGGAAAGTACTTTTCACTTTTATTCATATAAACAGTATCTCTATTTATTAAAAAAAAGTGAGAAATGGCCTCTCTTCCACTTCAAATGGCTTTGACAATAAAATTCTGCTTATATCAAGGTCTTGGGAGACACATGAAGCTTTCTGATAAATGGGGAGGAGGAGTCGGATGATGAAGAGATAACTTGACTCAGGAAAAGGTGCTTTAGAGTCCTGCCCCTGGAGCCCAGTGAAGTAAAGGTGAATTCACTCTAGATCCCAGCTCTCTGTCTCCTACCCTATACTCTGACATCCCAGCATGAGGATGAACTGTGATGAATTTTTCCCTCTCATATTAATAAAAGGCTAAAGAAGTCATTTCTGCATCAAAAAGAAGAGAAAAACCTCCCTGAGTATAAGCTTAAAACTCATGGAAGCTCAGAGAATTTAAAGACCATGTTCAAATGCTTTGCTGAATACTGAGCCATGGCCAAGACTTCTTAAGTTAAGGTTCTATCACCCATAGAAATATTAATATGCTCAATATAAATACAATAGTTAAATGCTTTGTTGAAAGCGAATAGATTATTTTTTGTGGTTTCTGGGTCATTCTCTATGGGAACATCTGGTTAGGTTAGGGATTCAGAATAAATTTATTGAGTACAAATGCTACAAAATAAAAAGCCCAACCAGAACAGGAAACTGTGGGACGAGTCAGGGCAATGCTCCTCTAGACAGCTAAGCTGCTATTGACAGTTCATGGTTCAGTACATGTTACTGTGCTGCTGCCTCTCATTCTGCAATGAGATCTTCTTTGAAGAAAAGAGAGAAGAAAATACTAATACTTGGCGTAGGATAAAACTAAGGACAACTTTCTTGAGTATGGATCATCTTCTTCACTGGTCTATGCTGTCTGATCTCCATCCCCCTGTGCCCGTCAGCTAACAGCATGCCCATGTTAGACTACTAAAATACACGGTTTGAGCAGGAAACAAAGTAGTTTAACACTGTCTGCCACTGCAAACTAATTTTGAGTAGCCTTTCTAACTTTCTTTTTCTGTCTTCCACCACTTCTGTAGCAAACCGTCTGCTCCTGCAGTGCCCTCTGCTACTCTTGCTGCAAACTCTGGGCCAGCGTATGTGTTTTAAGCAGATGCTTACAGGATTTACTGGGTACGGCTGGAGCGATCAGACAAGATTAAACAAAGATTTCTAAAAAAAAACATCAAGGAGTCTGCAGACTCTGAAGATGGACTTAAAGAACTGATGTTAAACTTCTATGAAAATCAGGTTGGGTTCAAGCCTTGCCCCTTATGACTGTTCTTAATCTGCCAAAGAAAGCCACTATGAGGTTTTGTTCCTTATCAAAAAACACCAGCCCAAATTGTGTGACAATAAATTTAACCACTTTAGTGGGCACTGTTTTTTGCCTTCAGTTTCTCTTATTTTTAGCTCAGACAACTTGTTAGATCTGCCAAAAAAAAATATATCAGGACATAATTATTGAGTCCAATCCATTTTTACAAGTATAACTAAGTGGAAAGCAGAAGCAAATGTTAAAGCAGCAAGAAGCATTACACAACTGCATAATATGCATTAGAAATGCAAGAGGGAAAACCCAGAGCGCGTCTGGTGACTTCCAGCCACAGAGCCCTTGGAGCAGAAGCAAAACTCCTCGATGACTTTGAGAGAGGCTCCCTGCGACCACTAGGGGACCTGCAAGTACTTCGGCATGAATGTAACTTTGGCACCTATATGCAATAAATTATTGAGATGTACTTTTTAAAAGAAGAGACACAGGGAAACTGCTGCACTCCAAATCACTGCCAGCTACTGTCCTCACAGCATACACAAGACTCCCAGCCCAATCCTGCTTTTCCTTGCGTGCTGCCGGGGGCCCGAGTACTTTTTGTCACTCATTCAGGAGCTCTCATTTGCCAGAAAGTAACAGGATTTAAAGATAAGTATTAAAAGTGCCCAAGAAGAAAGCAACAACCGGTACACAGAGATAGACATCAGCATGAAGGACTTTCAGGCCCCAGCCACACAACATGTTTAAATTACAGAGGGATGTGAGGGGAGAGAGGGGAACAGAAAATGTGTATCCAAGAAGAGATGGAGCGAAGGCTCCCAGCCAGAGCTTGGAAACCCCATGTGGTTCTGGAATGCCACAGCCACAAGCAGTTTGCACAGGAAAGCCCACTGCACCCAAAAGCCACATCGCTGCGTGTCCCTTTCGCTTGCCAAAGATGAAAATCGGCCTGAAAGATTGATGTGCTGTGTCTGACATCCAGGAAGCAAAGGTGGCACATGTGTCTTTAACTCCTGGAGAGCGAAAGAGGGAAAAATGGAGTTTTCTTGATGTGATACTGAAGTCTAGCCTAGGAATAGAATAAAACACTTTATGTTCTTGGAAAATGAGAGCTTTGCTTGATATTCTCTAGATATATTTTCTGCCATCCACTATTCATTTCTAGATGGCAGCTCTTATATCTGTTGTCTTCCCCGTTTCAGTCCTCCCCAGTCTAAATGTCAAGTCACTATTATTTTGAGAAAGGACTTCATAAATCTGGAGAAGACAGACACTTTTGCAACAGACCGATGTTGGGGAAAAAACCATAATAGTGAAAATAAAAGACCTTGTTCTTTAGTGCCGTTTGGCGGTTTGGGATGCCAGGAGTGGTGCAGCAGGAGACGCGCGTGGCGGGCTGAGGGCAGGTAGAGTTGAGGGCAGTGCAAGCTGATCTCAGGCGCCCGAGCTGCTCCGCGCTGGCCAGCCCTGACGGTCCATGCAGGCAGGAGCACCAGGGCCTGGCCAAATCTCCCCCCACCATTTTATTTTCCCTTTTACCTGCAGACGCTAACACAGAGAGTCAGAGCCATGGGCAAATTCAGCTTAGCTTCATGCATGTGGAAGCGGCAGCTGGCAACAGATACTCTCTTTAGCACACATCATTCTCAGGAGAGGTTCTCTGAAGAAAAATGTGTAAAGTGCTTTGGTGTTTTAACTGCTCTGCTATTAACACCAATGGGATCTCCCCTCCAGATACTGCTCTCATCCTTTATTCTAACATAAGGGCCCCAGTGCTCCACCACCATTTGGCAACTGCCGCCTTTTGGGCAATTACCTCGGACTGGTGAAATTGTTAGGATTATCAGGGGTTGAGGCTGTAATGAGAAGCCATTAAATGTGGTGATATAGACGTGGTTTCAACAGCAAGGCTGCGCCGCTGTGCAGGTCCTCCTGTCTCGTACATGTCCAAGCCTCAGCACTGCTGCAGACCATGGGGCAGATAGATAGGGAGAAGCTGCTGCCCTCCAACATGCCAGCACAGTGAATCCTATTTTCCTAGACTTGGTGAGGCCCAGAGGAAAACTGGAACCATCATCTGTATCACAGGAGATTTATCATGTGCAGACTTTGACTTTAGGTACAAATTTCATGGAACAACAGAGAGTTTCATCTGATTCAGAGAGCCATGTGCTGTGGAAAAAGATTATAGGTTGCCCAAGTCATTCCCCAGTTCAGATCAGTGCTGTGATGAAGAGGGATGGATGCCAAACAAAGAACACACAAAACCTGTGACTTCCTTCAAACAAATAAAAGTAAGAAATGGAAAAAAATAAGTGCCTAGTTAAATTCAAGGACTATCATAATGAGAAAATATTTTCATCTTTGATCAAACAAAAATGCTACCTTTCTGTTCACAAGAGACACAAGCTAAGCTTGCATAGCATCCACCTAGACAGAAATTCTTTAAAAAATCATCACTGTTGTCCCTACAGCCCCTTTCAGTCAATACAGTTCTATATGTCTGAAACAAGACACTATTTTTTTTCAGAAGATAATTCAGCTAAGTGATTTGCTGAGGATCACACAAAAGCTCAGTGGCTGATGCCATCTTGGTCCACTGATTGCCAGGACCATGCTGGCTTTCCAGTTCACTCTGCCATGGAATTACGTTCTCTGATCTAATGTATTTTGCCCATTTTTCTCCAACAGAGAAAACATATTCACTATATTAAGCACTGAGGAACAAAGACAGAAGTTAATTCGCTTATTTTTTATTTTTTTTTTAGCTGTAAATTACTTTATTCAATTATTTGGAGTATTTTTTCTTTCTTAGACTCGCAACATTTTTCACCTAATCCAGTCTCCTGGTTTCAGCAGAAGTCAGTGGCAAAAGCAATACCAACACTAAATGCATTGTTGTAGACTACAGGATACGGTTTTATTCCTGTATGAGCAAATGCAAGTCACATAAGCAATTTGTGCATATTTTGTGTAAGACAGCAACACCTAATTTAGCTTTATATTAGCTCTTAAACTGTAGCTGCATGGAGTGCAGAGCTTATGTTCTGTATTGAATGGGGTCCTCAATACTTATGGTGGATGAAATACAAAAATAGTAACATTATATTGTAAAACACTTTTTGTAAAATCTTATTTTACTGAATGCTCCTAGACAGAGTTGCTAGATGCATGCAAGTCCTGCTTGACTCTGGAAATAGAGAAATAATTACAGTGAAAAAATGGTCATCAAAACAGTAGTCAAATGTTTCAGAAAACCAGCATACACCTCCTCTCCCTCCCCTTCCTTTCAGATCCTAATTAGTACGAGACTAAGACAAACCATTGCTGAGTAATGCACTCATGAGGATGCTGGAAATACTCAGTGCTGCTTCATCCTTTGCTATGCACCTATGTTCAACAATATTCAGCATAACCATACAGAACCCAGCCCAGGCCACTTTATTGCCAAGCCCTGTGAATGACTCACTCACAAAGTATCTCATTAAATCTTTCAAGCAGCAGATTATCATTCAGCTTGAAGCCCTCTTGGCTTCATTTTGTGGATTATATTTCTTCTTCTCTAGAGAGAAGCAGGATGTTCCTAAGCAGCCTTAGTCCACCATCAAGGACCATAGGAAACCAACTCAAAGCTTACAAAACACCACAAGGAGAAAGACCAACAGTAGTCCTTGTCAGACAGTCTCCCAGCACCTTCTGACACATTATCTATGGCATGTTAAGATGGACACGAGGAAATCTGAACATGGTGTATTGTCAAGAGAGTATTTGTAAATAAGCTGCAATAGTTTCAATTTTCCCAAGTAAACTTTTAAATAAATAATTCCTCCTTCCTATGAAATAAGTAAATAAAACGACCAAGTTGACAATAGACTTCTTTTAAAAACACAGTAAGGCAAAATATATTTTTCTGTCAGATACACTCTTTGACCTTAGGAGAAAAGGCCAAGTCTCTCTTTCTCTCTGTCAAAATGTCCTGTTACAGTGTTCAGCTGGAAACCTGCTGAGGTACATGATTTAACAAAGTTGTTTTACTCCCATCAGGGAAAACTCATATCTGTACTGTAGGTCATAAGAACTCCTTGAAAAGAAAACAGACATAATGTTTTCAAGTGGTGAGAAAACACATCTAATAATTTTTTACGAGCTCACCAAGATAATTTAATACTGAAGTGATAATGAAATGACCTCATAACTCTCTGCTCTTGGGTTATGACAGACTAGTCTAATAAATTAAATAGTTTTACTATCACATGTGAAACAAATCCATGCATCATACTAACTGGAAAGCAACACTATTATTAGTGTTCAAAATAACTACAGTTCTCAGCAAGTAATGTATCTCCAGATATAATGCTTTCCAGCGGAAGATGCAGCCTTGGTGACTGCCTCCCTCTGGCCTTGTAGGTGGTCTTTCCTACAGATCTAATGATAGGTCTGTCAGAGTGATTTATGGCATCTGTCCATGCCTCTGTGTTTGCTCCTCAGCTTTGGGTCAGCTCTGGTCTCCAGTGCTCTGTGGTTGTTCTTAGCACATATTCAGTAATCTCAGAGACCAAGACTTTGTTTTTCTACAGTTACATTTTCTTTCATTCTGCCTGTTTTAGAGTTTTCAATAACACTCAGCACCACAGGATTCTGCTTCCATATTTTGTCTGTCAGTGAAGCTTGAGCTAATCTACCACTGGCAGTCCTTTCTGCCAGCTCACACGAACTAAAGATGTTCAGTCACATTACTGTTGGATCCAGATCCTTGTGCTGCATCCGCTTGATCCATATCCCATTAAAACTAGTTTGCCATAAACGTTAACAGAAATTTTAACAAGTCCACTCTATCTCATGTGAGCAGGGACTGAATTCTCCTATATACGTCTGGTGCAGACGAGGAAATAATATAGACAGAACACCAACTTCCCTGCTTCTCCCTGTGTGCAGTCATGCTAACATGAAGAGCTGGCCATCAGCTTCTGAGAGAAAAACGCCCTACGCTACGCTGTGGCAGGAAGAAACCCTCCAGTCCACATTCCTGGGGCACTTTGGTCACTTCATCATAGTGCAAGTCAAAGACCTCTGGGCCTTGAGGTTGCACATCCCTTCAGAACACGGCAGCAGCAGCAAGTAAAAGTCATGGCAGAGTCTCTAGCATGAGGCGGCTTGGGATGACGATTGCCTCTTGCACTTTTCTTGCTAATAATAAACCATACATCACTTACTGCACAGATGCCAAACAGGACACCACCCATTCTTTCTTATTGAGCAACTTTTTTCCTGCTTTATCTCACAGTTTGCACAACCAAAACATCTTTAAGATACTTCTTACAGGTTCAGTAAAATATTTGAGGTCTACCTAGAGTGGTCTAAACTATATTCATTGAAAAAAAAATCTAGGTTCCAGTGAAGGAACTGGCAAAAGAAAAGAACTTGGAAAACTGAGATGATTTTAATTAAATGGGAGGAGAAAGGGATGTTTTATTTGTTTTACATAGTGAATAAATTCTGATAGCCTCCATAGGTAAAAATTTTGTCAGTATGAATTTTGCTCTATTTGCAGGAAAAAAAAAAGTACAACCACACAATGACTGCATGCTTAAGCCTATATTTCATGATTAAACATACAGTATGAAGAATAGGAGCTCTGTCCAATTAGGAAGGTTCCAGCTCTCAGGAGAAATTGCCATTTCTGCTCATCTTTTTAGAATAATAATTACTTTGGAAAACAGCAGCCATGAAACTATTTTCTAATAAACGAAAATGCAACCATTTTTGTTGCATTTTCTCCAAGATGGTTCACCACCATCTGACAGTCAAGGTCTAGAAGAAGTGACATTGACATAGCCAGTGACAAATAAACTGCAGCTCAGAGCAAATAATGAGTTTAAAATTTCCGGGAAGCGCCTCTGTCATGATTCATGTTTTAACTTGGATCTTAGGACAGGCAGCAGGAAGTTTAGCTAATTTGCAATAGGCCATAAATGTTTGAATTGGTGTAAAAAAAAAAAAAAGAAACCCAAAATAACGAAAACAGGCTGCATTATCTAAAACTTCTGGGATGTCATAAGAGCCCAGGGGCAAAGCAAGGCCTGCTGCCACATGATGTGGCCAAATGTAGCCAACTGAGGCAGAGTGATGTGACATGTTCATTTGGAAGCAGAGGGCCAGTGCGGTTTTTCTCAGTTTCCACTCAACTGACGGTGGTCACTGAACACTAGAAAGTAACCGAGCAGAGCAAGCCTCCTCACGGAGCAATCCCACCCACAAACTTTGTGCCCTTTCCGTCCTTATTCCTCTTCTTGCTTGGGAGATGGGAAATGTCAATATTTCCCTTCTGTGAGGCCCAGCTGTCTCAGCGGCCCTGGGTAATCTTCCTGCAGGTGTAAAACAGAGACTCCCCCCTCATCTGAACCCTTTCCACATCCGATGTTAAACGTCTCTCTGCGGGACTCAGGAAAGAACAACACAGGAGAAGTCGGGGGTTCCTCTGCACAGGACTAGTTGAGTCTGAGTGAGAGCCCAGCAGCTACACAAACCGTACGGAGCGCAACATTGCCTGGTAAACCTGTACCATGTTCAGCCCTAAGGCCTAACTCATTTTTTTTCTCCATCAGACCTCCACTCGGAAATGAAATCTAGACAGGGCAATCAGGTAGTCACAAAAATTTATCTCAGGATTTCTGTGTATTTCTGTTTCCATCAGTAGAGGCCCTCTAAACTCACCAACTTCACAACCTCTACTGTCAAGCAAGGGTGACCTCACAAAAATAATGTACTTCAGTATTGCTGTGAGTTTTCTCTAGCCTCCATTTGCTAATCTTTCGGAGCTGAGATCATCTCTTGGCACTGGCAGAATGAAAGGCTTTGGCGGGATGGTGGGAAGAAACCCAGCAAGGAGGTAACGTCTTCTCTTAGCAGAGATGATCAAGAACAGCATCGTCTTGACTTACAGGAGCCTTCTGGGATATACGAGTTTTCTGAAGCTGGCAGAGTTAGAACTCAGATACAGACCTTGAACATCATGAAAAACAGATCACTGCCTTTATTCTGTGATCCTAGGTTTGATTCAGCTCCCTCTAAAGACAAGCCTAGAGATCAGAGCCAGAGACGCATTCTGACATGTTCCTACTGGACTGACTGCTACTTACTGCACTACCAAGAATGCCTGAGCACTAGCAAGTGACGGACTCCATAGTAACATTGCTCGATCCCAGATTTCCAAAAGGCAGAAACATACAGCCTGCTTCACTAGGTAGCAGTTTATTTTGGCTGAAGGAGACTATGCAGTTAAAATAAAAGTGACATCAGGCTGTCACCAAGAATGCACAGTGTTAGAGAGATTACAGAAGTAACAGATGCTAATGGGGTTTTCTTTAGCAAAATGTTAAAGCTTATCTGAAGAAAGAGGCAGGCATCTGTTCTACTGCCAGTGAGATGGGGTGGGAAGTATTTGCTGATCGCATAGCTTTAGCGATGTATATAGCCAAATATACAACCAAATATTCACTGCTAGCCAGAGGGAGTGAAAGGGGCATCAGTGACAGAGGGCAAGAAAGCCACGCTGGTCCCTCCAACAGCTGTCATGGCAGAAACCAGTGGCTCCAAGGAGGACTTGGGAAGGTTAAAACAGCAGAAGTGAGAAGATGAAGAGCAGGCTACAGAAAAGGCCAGGAAGCCTGGAGGGTGCAAGAGATCAGAGGCTAGTTTGGGGAAGGAGACTGCGTATGGATGGTCCAACTACATTTGTCCTCAGACAGAGATTCAATCTCATTATCTGTAGTTATCAAAAGCATGGGTGTCTCTCTGCCTGCCTCCAGTTTTCTGCCACTTGCCATCTAGAGAGAAACTTGGTGCTGCCTATTTCCTTTTAGTTAGCTGCTGTTTTGAGAAGTCAATGCCACATCAGTGACACCCACAGCAAACATCCTGTAGAGCAGCGCCGGGCACGGGGCTGGCTGCCTCACTGTTGTTCTCTGCACCACCACCCCTCTGCACAGCTCTTCCCATTCTCTGACACTGCTGCGCCTGGCACCAGCAGAGCTCTGTGCATCTGTCATTACTCCTACTGCTCCCGCCAGTGTAGGATGCAGATGTCCATAATTAGAAATATACCCATTCTTTTTCTGTCTGCCTCTCTTACTTCACTATTACTGCAGGAGTTCTTGCTAGCCTTTCCCTGCAGTCCATGTTCCGAACTTACTTTTTCTTCATCTTTTCCCCCTAAATGTGAATCTAAATATTGCATTTCTGCAGGTTGGACTCAGACCTAGCATCTATTCAGGTGACATACCACTTCCAAAAACCTCTAACAGAGCTGCCCAGATTGAAAGCAGAACATGGTTTGCAAATATGAGACCTACTCTGCTTTCTTGTATGTCAGGAGCAAAACAAGCATTAACATTTGTATTTGCAGCCTCAGAACCTTAACAACTTGCTGAACTCTGCATAATCAGTTTATGGCAATGAAAGTCTTGTTCAACACATCTGGAAAACACTTCTTTGGAATAGCTTGGTAGCACTCCATAATCTCAGTGAGTCCTATTCACTGCATTTGCTCCTGCGGTCAGTAGGAAAACATCTGATGTGTGAGAAAAAAAGACACTTTTTCCCTCTCTTCTAATACATTCAACTTATCACCTTACTTTAAGGAGATCTGCACTCCAGATGAGGTTGGCTCTTGGGGCTGCAAGTCCCCATTTAGTGGCTCTGGATCTTCATAAAACTACCACGGAGACTAAATTACCTGCTGTGCTCAAAGATGCAGGTGCCTGTGTGCTCTCCTCTTTGAGAGGTTACTGAGAGGACAACTAATAATAATGGAGCTACTTATGGACTGCATCTGGCATATGTAATCATACAAGGTTTTGTGTTCTACCTCTTCTTGATATCTAGGAAGCACTGGCACTTATTCCTCACAAAGCAACAACAGCAAAAAAAGATATTTAAAATTTTTCTGTACAACAGAGTTGTTATTTTTCTCCTCTTATAGAAGAGACAGAGCTCTGAATGTGCAGATCATAGCAGGTCACAAGTAAACAAACTGCATGAGCCCACAGAAGTGCTGTGTATCATGGCCTGAGAGAAAAGTGCCAAGTATTTATCTTTCTTCAAGTGACACTTCTGTCCAAGGAAAGAATGGAAAACATACAACATTTATAGTGGAGTGAGGGAAGAAAATGCATTTGCTATGTGAAAGAAAAAGAATAAAAAAGAAGTAGAAAAAAAAAGCTTTAGACTGGCCATGAAAGGTGTCCAAATAAAAGGGAACTTTCATAGCTTGTGTTGCGTATCAATTTTCCATTTAACTAATATACTCTGAAAAATGTTTGAGGATGTACCAAAGTATTGCTATGCAAGACATCCACTTTGGAAGAATTCTTAATCCTTCTTGAATATCAAAACTTCATTTGGAACCAAAACTCCCAGCATCCGAGTTCGTTTTTGTGGTGTCCATGTTGGGCTGGGTAGTAAAGTATAACTTACATTCTAAAACTGCTGAGTCTAGACCATGACTTGAGGAGACTCTGTGTGGAAACACTAGTCAGCCCTGGCTGTGATCCTGTTCAGGATGGAAGAAAGGAAAGCTGCATGAATCCAAGAGACTGAATAAAGGTTTCCCTCTCATGTGCATTTCAGCAGCGTGTCAGGGGTCTAAGTGACTCACACCGTTCTGCCTTTGCAAAATCAGCAGATATGCTAGGCTTTTCTCACCATGACCTTAAACGTGGACTGCAGGGGTCCTACGACTGTCTCTGTGTGTGTTGCATGAGCATTTCCATAGGTGAGAAAACACTGAACTTAGCCTGATCTCATGGGTCACCAAATACTCAGTTTGTACAACTGTAGACATGAGCAAGTCTATCCATTCACAGAATTTTCCTGGAATAAGTAGTGTTTGAAAAAATAATTGTTCCTTTTAAATTACTTAAAAAAAAAATTGTTATGAACTGCTTTTTTATGACTCTGTTAATGGTTACAAGAACAAATAAATAAGACCAGAAATGTAAGGTTAAGTGAGGATGTGAAAAGGGGGAATCCAATACAGAGTGGGGAAGTATTGGGTTTTGTGGCTTGTTGCAATGTGATGATGGGTCACAGTGAGTCACCGTATTGTCTACGGACAATAACAAGTGCAATAGGAGGACAACACTGGGAGAACACCCTGAGAGACAGTAGGAAACAAAGAAGAGGCAGTGGGATCAAAGGCAGGGATGGTACTCGAGTAGCAATGGAGTGAATGGGTGCGGGAATATTAGAAGAAAAGGATAAAGGGGAAAATGAAGTGGAAGCTCCGCAGAAGCAGTAAATTAAGAACAGAATTTTCAGAGTCACAGAGAGTTGTAATTACTTTCCCATTGACGCTGGCAACAAGTATAAGAATTGATGGCAGACTTAGGTAAGCAATGAGCACTCAAAAAATGAAAAAAAATCTCACCTCAGGATTGCATCGCTTTCTAACGTCTCCTGGAACATCAATGTCAAGCAACACTCATGGCCACTAAATTACAGCGAGTGTCTGCTGCATGTGGATGCTCTGGAAAACCCCAGATGTTTGTGGGATTAAGAGAGTCAGTGGCAATTACAGCACAGGAATTTTTTAAAGCCTTCAGAGGTTGGTTAGCAGACTCAGTCATTTTAAATAATGTAAAAAAAAAAAGAAGTGGAGTTGAAGTGGGTTTGTTTCTCACAATTCAAATGAATTCAGCAAAAGTCAAGTTGCATTAACTGGCAGCTTAAGCTTCTACGCGCTCTTGTGTTCTTGGCCTGGTTTGCTAAGCACAGCGCCCCGGGAAAGCACCGAGTTGCTGGCTCTGTGCCCTGATGCTCCCCCTGTTCATGTGCGGCAGCTCAGAGAGGCAGGAGAGCAGAGCCCTCACTGGCAAGTGCCCCAGCCCTGCGTGCTGGGGACCTGCGCGAGGCCGAGCAGGCAGCCCAGGCCCCTCACCTCTGAAACCCTTGGCATCTCCACTGGGTCGGACAGGGAAAGAAGTTCGTAGTGCTGGCAATAGTTGCAATGTGCACTTTTATCCACTGGGGACTACTGCCTCTCGCTTCATTTCGTGTTTGTGCACACGCTTAGTGTCTCACGTTGAATCTCTGAACTCCAACGCTTAACACGGACGAACCTTCAAGTGGTTGCCTAGTGTATGGAAAGGGGAGAAGATTTCCTGCTAGCATCAACCCTGTTGTGTTTTGAGACCTACCACATATTCCTTGACAAGAAATGAGACACAACCAAATGAGTCCTACATCATATTTCACTTGCAGTTCTATGCAGATCAAATTTTAAGACTAACGAAATATCTGCCACTGGATATGCTGGAAGATCAGATTCTTATGTTGATTAGTTCAGAGTGCAATAATTATTAGCTAGAGAGAAACACAACTGCAATCCAAGAGAAAGCTAAATAAAACCCACCTACACAGATTTCTCACACTGGGACCCGGGCATGACTCACTCGTTATGTATTAAGCATTGTGGGTGGGTACTCTAATTTGTATGTGTTCCATTGTTTAGATGTGTTTTGCACGGGCTGATTCTGACTTGGTGTTTTGGCAAAACCTTCGAGAAAAAAAACACCCTCTTGGGTCGTGCTCATGCAACACAGCTGCATTACCTCACCTGACTATCTGGGAATCAGGGTGGAATCCGCAGGGGAGAGGAAGACAGGGCTTGCTGGGTTCGCCAGGCAAAGGAGGGATGCCACCCGCAACCAGCAAGCAAGCGCAGACCCTACCTGGCCACCAGGGAGCCTTTTTGTTTCTTTAAAAAAAAAAAAAAAAAAGTTTTAGTCATTCTACAAAGAATCCTTCTGCATGGTTTTCAGGCTGGATTTTCAAAACTATAAAAAATATTTTGTGCTCTAAAGCGTTCACAAGAGACATAACTAGGCTTGTAGTTTGCAAGGCATTTCTGAGATGAGTATAACAAGGCTGCATGCAAAAATGTGTAGATGGGTAGAACTTTTAAAACTGAAGCAAAATGACATATTTGCAAAACATTATCATACCAGCACACGCCTAAGTACACACACACACACACTAAAAGGTTAGAAAAAGTTATGAGAAAATGATTCGAAAAAGTATTTTCTTGGCATTCGGTCATCACTAACCATCTTCATTTATGGAATTTAGATTATAAACAGAATTGCAACGTATAAATATATAAATCATATTATGGATATGCCATAAAATATAAATATGTATATAAATATTTTTTCTATAATGTTAAGATAGCTTATATGGCACTATATGTCAACATTAAGGGAAAGGTTAATCCGAATAACGAGAATAAAGTGCAACCATGAACAGAAGAATATTGTGATATATCTGGGAAGCTGACTAGAGCTGCTAACCAGGTTGGTTACCTGGGAAAACTCTGAGACTCTCTCCTACTTTTCCCTTAGTAAGTGTCTGCATGTTATCCTAATGCATGTCTCCTCATTACTCTTAGGATAGGTCTCCTGGCTATGTTGTGAGGCTTGGCAGACACCAACAGCTGTGTAAATTACGATCACCTTAATTGGGAGTGGACATATAGCTTGGATTCTAATGATTAATGCTTAATTTTGGGATAGCTCTTTATTCTAATGATAGGAGGAGCTGTAGGAAAAGGTAGCACCATAGATCACAGAGGGTCTGCCATCTGCTTGGCATGCTCCACTTGGCCATTTGCCAAGCAAGAGGCCTAATCTTTTGTGCCTCTTCCCATCACATTTCGAAAGAGTTGCTCCAGAACTTGTTTCATTGCTTGCTGGCCACCCAGAGGAAGACTAGCTGTGAGCGACTGCACAAGCCATCTCTGCTCAAGACAGCGACTGGAATGGCGGTAGGCGACAGCCCTCTAGGGAGCCACCACAACCCAAGAGCTGCTAGTAAAAAGGACGTGATATTTCTGATGGTGCTCTGTTAACGGTTACAGAAACAGAGGGGAAAGGTCTGTTTTCTTCTCACAGTTCACGCACTTGCTACACTGATGGCCTATCACAACACAAGCAAAGAGCTCAGAGGGGTCAGAAACCTCCTGCAGAGCAGAAAGAGCTGGCACAGAAATCATGCGCAGAGCAACGCCCTGCCTGAGCATCCCGCTGCAGACCCGCATGGACCCGACCCGAGCGGCCTCAGCTGCTCCTGTGAACCAGCTGCCCCTGTGCGACCCCGCGTCCCACTCGTTCCTCGGGCTTTGCAGAGAGATATCATGGCCATCCCTAACGACAGGGAAGCCCAGCTTTGCAGGTGATAGAGCCTAAATCAGGCTCTTAAGCCTTAATATTTTTTAACTAATATAAAGAAGGTAATTAACACACCAACATTTCTTGCTTTCCTTGTTTACTTCACTCACAAAATATGCAACTTTCTTGACCTGAAGTACACTCCTTAGGAGTGTTCAGGCTGAAAGGGACTCCACACCAGCCAAAAATAAGCATGGTTGACCTTAATAACTACTTTCCTTCAATCACAAGGGAAACACCAAGACTACACCATTGTGTGCATCACTTTTTCTTAACAACTACATTTGCAGAGAAACAACCGTAGCATTTAACCCACTTGTTGCTGGTGCACCAGCACCATTGGCTTATAGATTTGAGCAGGGTCCTGAGGAGCCTCTCAATTTGTCTTCAAGGGGATACTTGTGGGATATGCAACTTATTCAAATTTTCCACTACATCACAAAATGACACTTATGCCTGTTCCCACTATTTGCTTAAATATGAAACAGCACTCAACTTTCCAGCAGCAGTTTCCTGTTTAACAAGTATTTAAATGAATGGCTCAGTAGGTTTTACCAAGTGCACTTGGCAGCACTAGAGGTGCACAGTTCAGAGACTAAACAGCAAACAGTGCTTGCGGGTGCTGATGAGAGAAACAGCAGGTAGACGGGGCAGGGCGACTGCGCAGTCCCGTGTGCACTTCAGACGGTGCTTTCTGGCAGACTGTCTGCAAGGAAACAGAGCAAAATGCAGAAACATAAGCCAGGAAGATGATATGGCCCAAAATTAATCTAGGAGAGGAGCAGCAGGCTGTCTCCTTACTCTTTCTGAAACATGCAGCTAAAGAAAGAAGCTGGCTAGTTGCTCAGACATGCCCAAGCAGCTGAATGAGAAGAAAAAGCTGAATTTTATCTTGCTGACACCTGTGAACTTGGGGCATTGGTTTCCAAACAGGACCCTGAACTGTACTAAATAGGCAGGGTGAGGTGGGCCTTAGGCCGAGGGAGATGATCAATTCTGGCTTCTCAGGGTGAGTCTTGTGTGTCCTTCATTTTTATATCTGCTGTGATTTCTGTGAAGTCTATGAAATTATGCCAGATTTAGAGAGATGCATCTCACAGCAGAACTTCATCTTTACTACTTAGTAGTGATTCTTCTCAGTTCATTCATTATGCCAGGACCAAAAGCATGCTCGGTGCCTATAACATTCTCATTTGCTTTACCATTTCTAATAATTTTATTTTATACTGCAAAACCATTTCCTGTAATTGGACCTCTGGATACGTATCGAGTTTCCATAACATTGGGTTAAAACTACCACTCCGTTCTCACATTTTCACTGATATTTAGTCTACTGTAGGTTCCTTACTGTTTTAATTGTGCAGCAGCTAATATATATAAACAGCTCTCAACAGGAAAACATTCTTCCATGGTATTTCATATCAATGAGGTTACTACCTTATGATGAGATCAACAGCCTTTTTTGAGTCATATGGCATTCAAATGAATGCAATGTACAGAGCATTATATTAACTGTCCATATCGCAGGGAAAGAGCACAATATAGAGTTGATGTCAATAATAGAAGCCCAGTCCAAATTAGGATAAACTGACAGAACTTCTGTAACTGAAACTAATCAAATGCAAGTACCGCACAATACTAACAATAAATTGGTACAATCAAATATTGGCTTTTCTCCTTTTTTAATTGCATTCATCACTATAGAATCTGAGCAACTCACCACCTTAATGATTTGACATTCAATGCCCCAAAAAGCAGAGCAAGATTTTTATTCCATCTCTCTCATGAGGAACTTCAGCTGCTGGAAAATAAAGGCCAATATTTGGGGAAACAACCATTGATTCTGGATGTCCCTGAACTGATTTGATGCTTTTTTATATTTTTGGTCTAGTATCAGTAGATTTAGTCTTTAGGGCTTAGAATTCTCCTTTAAGCTGCTAAGAGCAAACCACATGGGACACCAAAAAGCAACCGGCACTCCAAAAGTGCTGATCACACGGCTTGAACTTGTAAGATAGAGGGCACCATGTGCCAACTTGTCCCTAGCTCACTTTGCGGTCAGCAGGCACTAGATACTGCTTAAAATCAAGCAGTAATAAGTTAGTTGCCACTAGTTGCATAAACCTAGAAATAAAACTCTGATTGCCTCCAGTCCTATTTACGCTATTTGAATTTCTCTTTCTGTTGGGCTGAACTTTCTGCATTGCTCTCTGGTTAAAACACATTCAAATCTTTGTGCAGAGGAAAAAAAAAGTCCTTAAATGAGTATTTTTAAAACCACTTTTTCCCTCTGTTTTAAGTTTTCCGTAGGCTGAGGTATTGTTGATGTTTTGCTCCAATTGCGGCTCTCTTCATCACGGGATGCTTCCCATGACAACTCATAGCCCTGATGGTTTAGAAGATGGAAACTTTAGGTAATGGGGCACCAGAAATCATATTTCACAGAGGATTTTTCAAGGAGATTGATTGACAAATATAGCTTCAAGTGCACTGTGGCTTCCTGATCAGGAGGGACCCACTTGCAAACAGTAAAAGACGACTAAAGTGCTTGCTTGCCAGTGAAAGTGTTTTGTTGATTCATACATGACAGGTAGCTCATCTTAGATTGTTCACTATTATCCAAGGGATATATTGCTGTCATACCTTTAAACTCATTGAATGCTTGATAACCTTAGGGTTAAGAAGTTCACTATTAGCTCATGCACTATCAGGGGAGACCGAGGGCGCTGATGGAGACCTGCTGGCCTCATTACTGCTCTGCCCCTTGACGGGGTGCCCTTGCCTTGGGACGAGGAGGCCTGATGCTGCTGTGAGGAAAGAGTGGAGATATTTCCTTGTAAAAGTGCTAAGATTTGGAAAGAGGGCAATCAGGATCAGGCTTTTGGGGATGTTCTGGAAGATTTGCCATCTGTAGTTAAAGAAATAAAAGTAATGCTTGTGTTCGGAGCTCTGGCAATGAGTGTCCAGCTCTACTCTCTTTTAGATATTAAGTCTTAACCAATAAATGACGACAGATATGCAAAAGAGAGAACTGCAAACCACACATGGCAATTTGGATGATGAACCCTTCTCTCTCCTGCCCTGGGATCAGCTCTTTCGGAAACTTTCTGGTTTCCCCATTTAACCTCCAGTTTCTGGTTTACCCATTTAACCTCCGCCATTTTTAGTGAAACCATTTCCTCACAAGAGGCACCAACTCGAACCAGAGGCCTCTTGGCTGGCAACATGAGGCTGTCCCCAGCAGAGCCTTGGTCGCAGTCCCCACCTCACTGCCCCTCTTGCCCTTGCTGGTTTTCAGCTGCCCTCCCGGCCCGCAGTGGATCCTGGAGTTGGATGCTGTGCACCCAGGGCACCCGAGGCCTTGGCTCGCGCTCCTGCGTCGCTACGTGCGGCTGCCTCCAGCGCCTGATGTGCCCTGCACGCCTGTGGTTTTAGATGCTGTGACATGGGTAGTCAGGAAACCAAACTGCCTTTTTGAACCACAGAGTCATTTAAAAACAAAAACACAAGAGAAAAACCAATGCATCAGAACATAGGAGCACAGCTGAGATGCATGTCTGCCTTTTCCCGGAGCTGTAGCATTTCCTGAACCTAAAGAATGCCCCAAAGCCCTATGCAAGACCTAAAACTCCCCAGCGTCTCACAAACAGGATTTGTCCAGGGTTTAACAAACTTAGAATCTCAGCTGTTAACAAAGCAGTGCATGTCCTGCATCCTCACTGCAGTCCAAAAGCCTGACTGAGCTTACCAGCTTCCCTATTAGCCTCTCATACATAAAACTGTGTCCCTCTCTGCAGAGGGGTCGTACTGGATTTCCAGCTGTTCTTCCAGCAGGCCCCCTTGAATTAAGGGCACGCAGGCATAAAACACTCTGATAACTCCTATTATACACCACATCCACTTCCTACATAAATGACATAAATGAATGCAGCCCATAATCTTTATTGTTGCAAATCAGCTTCACACCTGCCAGACATTACCTTTGGACAATATATATAGAGAGAGATCCTGAGATGAAGGTGAGATTCTTAGTGAAAGCATTAAAGGCCGTGCAGCACAACAGAGAGTAAATGAAAACCACAGAGGCAGAAATATGTAGATTTAGAGAAGGAAAAAGTGAAGGCAGAGAATGAGCATAGCTAGGAAAGTTGCTTAAGTAAAGAATTTTAAGTTTAACTCTACTCCTTGCACAATGCTAGCAAAGAAAAAGTACTGGCTTGCATATACACAGCTGACAATTATTCTTTTGGCAAATTAAATCAAGAACTTGCTAGACTGTTTCATTTTTGTCAAATAAATCAGAAGTCTATGATTCACCAGCAACAAACTTAAGCCATTTGCTTTTGCCTGCCACGTGAAAGAGAACGCCTGTCTTGTTAAATTAAAAGCAATCAGTATAAAATCTTGTTGGTTAAAAAAGCAACGGCAATAACACCGGTGTCTCCTTGCACAGTGCACAACTAAAGAAATTGCATTTGAGCAACTAGATCCCAAATAAGCACATTTGAACACGTCAAGTACAAAGCCTCAGCTATCCATGCCCGTCACCTCGCCGCTGGGCTCAGGGCCTTCCTCAGTGGAGTGGGAGCAGCCACCAGGCAGCCTGCAACTATTTAGAGACCTTCCCAAGAAAGAAAAGGAACAGGATGGGTAGCATCCAAAATGCCAACCCTGCCAAGTCCCTCTGGCCTTTCGCATTTCCCTGAATGGTTTACATTCTCACAGCTCACAGCTTTTTAAATCTCTCTAACTCCTTTGCTACATTCAAGAGAGAGACACCAGAGAGACGAGGGAGAGCTGGCTGCAGAAGAAGGGCTGTGAAAGCTCAGGTCAGCAAAACAGTTTCAAAAAGTAATGCACTTTTTACGTTGACTGCTTCCCTTTGCATTATTATTATTATTATTAAACTTGTCACGTACTGCAATCTGAGCCAAACTACTTTTGTTAAACATTCCTGCTCTTGCAAAGGCAACTGCACTTCGCTTGCTCCCTATATAGGGCGCTGGTGACAAATCTGTGCATTTCCTCTCTGGGTAGCAAGGGCAGGAAGGAGCCCGGCCACCACCACACCACAAGACTGACCTGCCTCTGCCATGGGCAACAAAAAGATGCCGCAACCAGAACCGACTTTCAGAAATCGTTCTTTTTTTTGGCCAAGCCGCTCAATCCTGCGACATGCTGCCATCGGAGTTTAATTGTGCCTTTAATCACAGAAAAGTGGCTAATTTGTGCTATAAATCATATCCCGACACGCAAGGTTCTGGCATGCCATTTTGTTTACGTGAAATTATTTAACACAGCCGACTTTGAGGCGAGAAACTCTTTTATGTTGTTGATGCTTAGAGAAAGATTAATAGATTATTTGTTACTGTTTTAATAAATGCGCTCTACGAACAGCAATCAACTGTCTCCAATTCATTTTGCAGCTGCTAATTGGTTCCGGGTACAGGTTCAATGTATAGTTTGAAGCTCCAAGCTTATGTCTATTAAAATATAATTACTTTAATGTAATTGTTTTGAATTATTACATCTCCACCAAGTAGGACATCATTAAGACAAATAAAAATGTTCCTTGATCAAAGCTGATTTTTTAACCCAATATGGAAATGACCACAGGGAAAAAAACCCAAACTCCACACTTTAAATTAGGTTGCTTTCCTCATGTGGATTAATCACAGTCTTTGTGCCTATATTAAGGCTGTACAAAGACAAAACTACTTTTTCACACATATTTTCTGTGTGGCTCCACACAGAATATATATACCCAAGTTACTGTTTTAGAAGCAGAAGTTCAAGGTCTGCCCATTACTTACAGAGCTTTAATAAACTTCAGTTTTACAAGACTAAAACAAAGTGAGTGTCCCATATTTTTTGTGTCACCAGCTCCAACCTCAGGCTCAGGTTGACATTAGTAAGCCTCAGATTCGGAATGAGCATATTCGGCAAGAACGGGTTTAAGCAGTTCAGAACATGAGGGGATCCAAAAGCCAAAACTAACTCCAAATGTGCATGGTGCAGCATTCTCCTATCTTTAATAATGTCTTTGCAGAGGCCAAATCTTTAATAGATTGGCAGGAAGGAGAAAGAAGAGAAGATGATCAACTATGCTAGAGTTTGGACTCTTTCAAACTTGGCTTGCAGTGGCTCGGTTTGAACTCATTTCTAATTTCCAGGAAGCTTGTCTGACCAAATTCAGTTGCTCTACATAAATTTAACCTTCCAATTAGGCTGCATTTGAAGGCCTGGCTGAATTTTAACTTACACAACCTCAGAAGTAAGATTCACAAGACAGCCTGTCTCAGTGCCAGTAATGAATCCACTTTATTGAGACTTCCAGCACACTCAGTTCCTCTGGATAGATATGTATGTTCAAAGTGGGGGGAGCATTAAGTTTTGAACACATTCACCTTTCCTCCCCGCCTATGCCGCCACATTGTTTTAAAAAAATTCTTTGCCTTTCTCCAAACACGGAAAACTATGAAAGCAAAATATTTTTACACTCTCCACACCCACATTGTGATAGCTGGAACTGTGTCATAGCATTTCAGATATTGAATAGGGTCTTCACATTGCAGAGACAAGCATTGAGGTTAAAAAACAGACTGCTCAGAAAGAAATTTTCATTGAGCAACATCTCACATTCAGGAATGGATCTGGGAATGCTGTGATCTATTGGGACACCACACAGACATCTCTTCTCCAACCTGGCTTTCTTTTCCCAGGTTCAATTGCTCCCATTGAAGTTGGGCACTAGTTAACACACCCCACACCCCAGTCTACACACCCCTGTTTTATAGCAATATAAAGTGCTGTGATTTTAAGGCTGCCATTGCAGCTCCTACAAATCTCACAGTATTCAGTGTTTTAATTAAACCACCAGCTTCTGGATTTACATCTGCTCACAGTCCTTATGGTTATGGAGAAGAGTTTTGAACACTGATCTGAGAGCCATAGGAAAGTATAAAAGTGAGATGATTTTCAAAAGCAATTAAAAAGAAACTCTTGTGGGTTGTTATTAAGTCTCATGATGATCAATCCAGTCCAGTGATTTTGAAGCCCTGATTCATGAATCAGGGACATAATGAATTTTCAGATCAGATTCATGAATTTTGGACATACCGGCATAGACAAAGAACAGCTATTAATTAGATCTCCCAGGTTAAGCAGTCTCGGTTGTGCCTGCATAACATACGCTTTCTGGGGCTGATTCAGTGTAACTTAAGGCTAAGCTGTGATAACTATCTAGAGCCCAGAAAAGGAGGGCTCAGTGCTTAAATCAAGCTACCATGGTATATGTGTTGGCCAGGGGACCAGAGGCCACTCTGGAAAGAGTGCAAGGCAGACCAGGGCAAGGAAGCTCTTCCTGAATGGAAGCTGCAAGGCTGAGGGAGAAAATGGCCAATTGCTTTGCAGTTGCGGTTGCCACAAGAGAAGGAGGGACTTTCCAGGTTGCCTCTGCTAAAATGCGTTCAGTAACCACAGCAGTTCCTTGCCCAATAGACTCACTGCAGCTTGCAATACAAGAACAGGTTTCTAAATCTGTGCGCCTCTCCGTTATTAACATCAAGAAAGCAGAAAGAATAAATCCTTATCCATTTGTGAGTTCTGATTTTGTTTTTTTTCATCAACTCATTTTTGTTACCTCATTCTCTAGTTTTTGCCTAGCTATTTGATTGCTGTGGTTATATTTCGTCAATTGGTGAAGGTTTAAATGGCAGCAAAGGATCATCTTGCCTTATTCAGCATGCATATGGGCAGAATCCTCATGTCTATGGGCACAGCCCCCAAATTTAGGCTCCTGAGCATAATACCAACCAATCATAATGTTCTTTGTTCTTTAAGCTGCAGTGCAATTTAGAGATGCAAAAATCAAACTCTTATTAAATTGGGGGTATTTATCCTCTCTTGGGCACTTAAAGGCGCAACGCACTCCAATGATGCCCAAACTTTACATCATGGCAAGCAACTTAGCCCCTCGTTCCATCTGCTCTGGAGAAGCTGCTATCAGAAGAAACGCCTACACATAGTGATAACACAGCAGAAGGCCTACAGAAGTCCCAGCAAAGGCAGCAGCTGGTAGTGAATTACTTCCAAAGAGATTTATGTAGCTTGTTTTCCTGTCCCTGAGCAGCCGTGGAGAAAGAGATTGGTTGAGAGAACGATGTGGACTAGATGAGCTGACCTAGGCGATCTACAATAGCTCACTGATCCGGGGTTCGACATCCCTGCCACACGTTTTAGTATTTGTATTTTCAGGGAACTCTTCAAAGCTTTTGAGGAAGATTTCATCCACGGTCCGAAGGGAGTTTCTAAAACCATTTTCTACCTACTCCCTCACTTTCTCCTATTTTTTCTGTCTCCTTCACCCACCAAGGCGAGGGAGGATGGCAGAGGTGCACACAAGGGTGGAAGGAGACCTGCCACCACCAAAGCTCCTCTCTGGGAGAGGTGCACATCCATCAGGGGCTGGCAGGTTCAGGAAAGCCTGTCCGCTTCCTCTCAGCTGAAGTATGCCGGCTGTGGCACAGCAAGAGTCGGGAAGCGGGAAACAGTGCAACAGTGACAACGTAGCTGGCGTTCGGCTGGTGAGTCTGAGGAGATCGCTGCCCAACAACTAATGCAGCACAGGGGTGGTTTGTAATGCCTCCAACTCTCACTAAATGAAAACCTATGGAAAAAGCTTTCATTTCCTGCTCAAAAAACAACAGGATATACTTATCACATGTGCAATCTACCTAGACAGACATAAAAATATAATTTCCTAAATGGCTGTTGAGTTCTGGACTCAAACAGAACTTTCTACATGGCCACCAGTGGTACTCTGAAGCAACAACAGATGTGGATGTGCTTTGCAAGACACACAGATATCTGCATTTCCAGGGATCTAAATGTAGTAACTACAGGCCCCTAATATTTGCTGGAAACTCCACTGTAATCTACTAGACCAAACTAAACCAATAAACCTTTTGCAGGAAGCAGAAATTAAGTATTCCTGTGGTTTCAGTCACTACAGCACCTGGCTGATCTGCTCCCAGTGGCACAGGGAGGACACCTCTGGAGAGCTGAATGAGAAAACAAAATCTGGTGTAAATTCTGCTCATAATGAAAAGGATAAAACTGTGAACTCAGCCAAACTCCTCTGGTAGCTGCAAGGCTAAGGGTAATTCTAGGAACCAGAATAACATTCAACTCAAAACCACAGCCATCCACAAGAAGGGTCATACACGGAGGCTGGCAGAACAGGGGTTTGAGGCTTCCTTCTTCTTAAGAAGGATCATTAACAAACCCCAAGGAAACTGATAACCAAGAAGATCAATCATCATCACAGAGATCTGAAACTGCATTTTTTAAATGACAATAACAAGAGGAAAGCATAACAAGACTTAATACAAGCAATCTTCTAGAGGATTTAGGCATAAATAATAAAATTTCTAGTCTTGTGGAAATACAAAGACCCGCAGGCTCCAATGCAGCAATAGGAAATCCCCTCTAAACAAGGACAAACCACTTGCCCTTGCTATCATTTTTTCATCAACTCTCAATTAAAAAAAAAATAAAATTAAAAAACGGCCTTCAATCAGAGAAGGAAAGTGTCCAGAGAAACCGGAATGGCCAATACCTTCATATATGCATAAATTATCTAGAAGGAGAAAGGAAACATCACCTGGGCTAGCTAAAGAATCTACACATATGCTCACTTGCTGAAAATAGAAGAAATACGAAAAACATGGAATATCTCAGCTGATCATCATGAGATTTTGTTTTAACTTGAACAGCTTTAAATTGGTTTGCTGTAAAAAATGAAACTATAGACCTATTCTTAGCAGGAAGCATGGTTGAAATTTACTTAGAGGTTACTATTGTTATTTACTTATGTTACAGGCAACACCTTTTAATAGTAGATTTGGGAACATTAGTTTTAATTTGGAGAGGGAGCTTTGGGAGTTTTGGTTGCTGAGGAAGTGGTTTTCCAATTGCCTGGGACTGAGTACTCAGGTAATGACATTCTGTCCAACTGTTGCGCTGCACATCAGCTACCGAGTGCCAGACCATGAGAATCCGCCTTACAACACAACGGGAGAACAGAGGAAGGGCAGAAGTGCAAGCTCTGGTTCTGCAGACTTGATGGTGGTGAGGCGACCCAACCCCTTCAGAAGGAAATCAAATTTTAATTAGGTGAAATCTATCTAGATTAGACTGTTCTGCCAGTTAAAGAAACTACTTATCCCCTGTGTGTACCTCATAGACCTTTGTCCAAATTATTTATGCTATCTGCCCTAAGTGAAACAATTATTATATTTTTTCCAAAGAAACTGTAAAATCATACACTTCATAAAGACCCATGTCACTCTTGAATGTGGATGGCAAAATCTTCGCCAAAGCATATACAGATAGCCTAGCACTTTTTCTGATATGCATTATCCATACTGACCAGTCAGGGTATATCCCTTAAGAAGCAGGCCAACAATAACATAAGGAGGTTATTAAATATTATTCATTACCTTCTGTGGAACAAAATAGAAGCCTAATTCGCAGTCTTGATTCCAAGAAAACATTTGATAAGATCCCAAGAGATTTTTTGTTCTTTACTTTAGAAGTTTTTAATTTTGGCTCTGAGTTTAGATCATGGATAAAAATGTTTTTCCAACAAACTATGCCTTGGCGATAACAACTTGAAAACCCTCCCACCTTACCCTTGATTTAAAGAGAATGAGGCAAGGATTCCTCTTCCTCTCCCCTTATTTTTGGCACCCTAGTCACACTCACCAAGACATAATTGAACGACTAGGAGGCATGAATACCAGATTTTAGTCTTTGAGAATATCTTTAAAAACTACCTCAGCTCTTCCCAAAGCACGTCCCAATTTCCAGTGTCACAGCTAGGACTCAAAACCAATTCGCCATAAATCAGTGGTCATTCCTATTACTCTATTTTATTAAAAGTATATATAATCAGTGACTTCTTAGGTGAAATGGGTTAGAAGTATTTTAAAGACTCAGGTAGAATTATGCTCTATTTTTCAAGAAAATATACCAACTCCATTAAAAAATATATAGCTGAATGCAGACATCTGGCAAACGCCTTATAACAACATTTGGCCTTATATGCTTTTGAAATCAAAGTGTTTTTTAACCCTTGCTCCTTCACTCATTCAAAATCACATATAAAACCACAAAACACAACATGGGAATTTTTGTTAAAAAAAAAAAAAAATCAAGATAAAGTATAGTCAAGAGACCATACTTGCTATACTCTTCCCTTTTCTATTTTTTTCATTAAAAAAAAAAGAAAAAGAAATTTTTGTTATTGTTATCATTATTTTTTTTTTTTTTTTTTTCTTTTTTTTTTAATGAAAAAAATAGAAAAGGGAAGGGTATAGCAAGTATGGTCTCTTGACTATACTTTATCTTGATTTTTTTTTTTTTTTAAAAAAAAAAAATAAAAAAGGGAAGAGTATAGCAAGTATGGTCGCTTGACTATACTTTATCTTGATTTTTTTTTTTTTTTAAAAAAAAAAAATAAAAAAAAAAAAAAAAAAAGAAAAAGAAGAAATGAGCCAAGGACATTTCAGATGGCCTTCCTAGTCTTTCTCTCTCTTTTTTTTTCCTCTGGTTTCCATTACCAATATTTTCCTTTCCTAAAATAAGATGCCCCTGCTCATTTGTGAAAACCCAAACGAAAAAACAGGGAAACCGATGAAGAGCTTGGTCCTGCAAATGTGAATGAACTGCAGCAGCTCACACGAATGAAGCTCCTCAGAGCTGAACGTGAGCCAGCATGGTCCTCACACACTGCAGGCTTCACTAGGAAGCCACAGAGCCAGCTACACACAGATGGATCTTTTGTTGTCTGATCAAAAGAAAACCGATGTTTTCCTCTACTGGTAATGATTCACTTCAGTATTGCTTTTAACAACAATAGGAGAAGGGCAATATTTTGCCTCATCTCTTGAGGACCTCTCTAATTTTGGAGCCTAAGATAACCCAAGAGCAGTGCAGTGGAGGCTTGGAGCTGCCAGACTCTCCAAACCCCCCTTCCAAGTGACACAGTTACAGGAAAGGATTCAAGGCAGACACTCGTCTGCGAGGCTGCACGCTAACTGTAAGGTTAGCTCAATTCCAGCGGACCGCTCGCGGTTACTGGAAAGAGGTATTCAGCTGGCGCTTGGAGAACCTGGAGCCATCTCATGCTGCTTCTTGATCGATTTGTATCAGCTATGCAAACTCCAAACATGGGTGAGGCAAGTGATCCAGGGGGATGGCTTTGGGTCCAAGCGTTCATTATTGAGGCAAGAGTTCATTGCTTTTTAGCTTGATTCTGCTGGTCATGGAAAGTATTTATAGAAGAAATGAGTTCCATATTATTGATTCTTTCTAATGTTCACTAATTGATATATGTCAAGTGACTGATTTCAGGAGTGACAGCATTAAATATGTACATGGAAAGATTCAGAGGGTGAATAGATGACACTATCTTCTCAACTCTTGCCTTGGTAATAAATTTCCAGCATAGAGCCACGAAGATGATTAAGGGACTGGAGCATTTGTCATATGAGGAAGGACTAAGCAAGCTGGGCCTGTTTAGTCTAGAGAAGAGAAGGCTGAAAGGAGATTTGATCAACATGTTCAAGTACCTGAGGGGTGATTGTAGGGAGGATGGGGCCAGGCTCTTCTCTGTGGTGGCCAGGTGACAGGACAAGGAGTAACGGGTGTAAGTTGAAACACAGGAAGTTCTACCTCCATGTGAGAAAGAACTTCTTTCCTGTGAGGGTGACAGAGCCCTGGAACAGGCTGCCCAGAGAGGCTGTGGAGTCTCCTTCTCTGGAGACTTGAAAACCCGCCTGGATGCCACCCTGTGCCACGTGCTCTAGGTGACCCTGCTGGAGCAGGGGGGTTGGACTAGATGATCTCTAGAGGTCCCTTCCAACTTCAACCATTCTGTGAAATGTGGATAGATGGAACAATTTGATTACCATAGTGGGGCTTTTTCTGCTAAGACTGGTAAACCAGAATCAGTCAAATCTGGTGTAGAATTCACCTCAGCTAACTTACTGAGATGTCAGCCATTATGTTTTAATTAGCCATTTTAGGCTCTGTATACAATTAGAAAGAGATCTGCAAAAGAGATAAAACTCCCTTAGAGCGACTCCCCTTGGCAAACGCTCATAAGATGAAGGGCACTTTCAGGCTTCATTTGACTAACTGCTGATGCCTACTAAGCTACTCACCATAGCTCCCATTGAGTCAATAGCCACCCAGGCAATATAGCTGATGATGAGTCACTTCAGCGTCATAAAGCTGGCCTAAAACTGGGGAGCTGGGAACGACCACACCAGCACCTCAGCCAAGATGAAACCCCATCCTTGGTGAACTGCAAACCTCCTCACCCACGGGGCCACCCCTGGGGTCAGCACTGTGCTCACGGCAGCCCAGCAAGTTTTGATCCTCACTGGGATTCCTATGGCCACAGGTAGCTCACCAAAGCCTGGCTGCTGAAAGCTGTGTGGGGTTTAGAACCCAAACCCTTAAAGCTACCAGAATACCAGCTACTGTAAAGACCTCTCATGCATATTTACCCTTGCTTCACCCACTACGTCTGTGCTGCACATGTGCTCTTGACATCCATTTGTGATTACCCATTACCTAGCCTACTTACTTTCATCTTCTGGAGCCCAATCTACTGCTTTGGTATGGTGATATGATGAATAGGAAGGATATGCCACAGGCTTTATGCAGCCTAATTTTGAATGGGATTAGCTCTTAAATGGAAACTTGAACTGGCAAAAGTTCAGATATAAAAGCAAGCAAATTTCTGCTCTTCTGAAAGCAATAGCAAAGTGCTGCAATGTTCATGTCATTACTGATGTTAACATTCTATAGTGGGGCATCCTAGCAAATTCTAAGAGAAAAGTTACCTTCATTTGGAACACTTGAAACTAACATACTCTACATACTCCCTGTGAGTCCACTGGTGGAACCCTTTATGTAAAAGAAACCGTATAAAACTACACTTCTACTGCACAGAGGTTATGTGCAGAGGTAACCTGAGAAGTAGCCTAACTCTATGAGAGTGTATCGATAGAAGGGGCAGTCGAGATGATTCAGATCTTAGCAGAACATGAACAGGGAGCAGATATTAAATCTGTAAATGTGTCAGTAGGTGGATGTATTATTGGCTTGAACAAGCTTTCAAAGAACAAAGTTTCACCCTACCAGTCAGATGAAGGGAAGAGGTAATTTCCCTTTGGAAGCCTTTTATGAAGTGATCTGTTCAGTGACTTGGTGTAGACAAGGGGCAGACCCACTCCAAACAGTTTTAGAGAGAAGGGAGGAGGGCAAAGATGGTGGGGGGAAAAATAAGAACATTTTTAATTTAAGAGTTGAATGTAAAAAAAAAAAAAAGTGGGGGAGGATAGTCTGTGCATAATAGTAGCTTGGTTATACTTTTCGTTCCAGTGTGTGCATTAGTCGGAGCTGATCAGGAGCTGAAATCTCCCCCGACCAATCGCACTGAGATGTGCGGTGTGTTGACCGAGCCCGCAGTGGTGGGGAGCACCAGGCATTCATTCTCAGAGAGTTACTTCATCCTCTTTGGCCCACCCAAACTGCACAGTCATCAGCTAGAAATTTATACCTCACAGCTAACTACTGTTTAGCAGAGCAAACACTGCACTATTTCTTACCAAGAAGACAGCTTGTGATGATACACGGCTTTTAAGATCCTGTATATATGATAATGTATTGTTGGCAGCTTCTCAAGGAGAGAATTGCAAAAGCCATGCTGTTGTTTTGAGGAAGAGGCAAAGATTAAAGTTTGGTTTCTGTGGCTTGATGAAGAACTGACATGCAAAAAAGAAAGTTATGAAGCTGAGTACACAGTTGATACAGAGTTACCAACACCTTGTTTATGTATCCTCCAAACAATCGCCCAAGATCTCTTATTTACTGAAACAGTTAAAAATAAAACTTCGAAGAATATTTAAAGCTGGCCACAGGCATTTCACGGAAACTGGTGTTTCCCAGTTCCCCACATGCCATTAGGGCTTCCCTCCCACACTTTGACAAGCTTCAGACAGAAGCAGCTGAAAGCACTGAACGTTTTTAAACAAGAGGATATTTACACACAACTTTTCCAATGGAGATGGGATAGGCACAGCCCTGGCAGCTTAAGTGCTGCATTGTGTCTCCCCGTTGGAGATGCACCTGTGGTGGATGGAGCTTGAAAGGGAGGCAGCTTCCTAGAGCCTGCCCACCCCACATTGCTGTGGGTGCACGGGACACTGAATTAAAATTTCCCATTCACTAGTATTTTTATGATACTGGCTGGGAATGTCTAGCTGCAAACAAAACAATCACCAAAACTTTGTCTAAACACATGCATTTCTATGAGTCACTACAATTCCTCTGACACTTCTAGTTTAGCCACTGAAGTGACCTGCCTCGAGGGCCATTTTAAACATTCGATGGGGTCCCCCCTCGTGGCTCATGTCCCAGACTTTTTTCTACCCTTCAAGGAAACCTAATCAAGGTGGAGGTGAGCTCCAGCCATGGCAATCAGGGTAGGAAGGCACATGCACTCTGCAGCCTCTGGATAGCTGTATCATCTCTTTTATTACTCTGGAGCAACCATGCAGCAGACGCGGCAGCCATGACTTTCTCCAGCTCCTCAAACTAAGCAGAAGGTGGGTGAGGAACTGCTGAGAAACTGCAGAAGGCAGATGCTGCTCTTGGCCTGGCTGAATGCTACTTGTGCACTTGCTCTGAAACTCCCTAAGCCTCCTGACACAATTATTTCTACTTCTGGCTGCAGAGACTGGGACAAGCCAGGTAGAAAAAAAGGACTGCAGGGAAGAGACATAGAAGAAGGATGGAGGTCACAAACAGAAAGAAAACATGAGGTGGGGGGGAAAGGCAGAGGGAAATAGGAAGAAAAAGGATTAATACAATATTCAGCAAGAAGAAAAATTATGTGGAGGGAAAACAGACATTGGAAAAGACCCAAGAAAGGAGAAGAGGAGGAGGTAGAGACTTGGCAAGAATGATAAGCAGCATGAAAAAAAAAGAAATCTACTGCTTCTGTTATCTTGTAGAAAACTGCTGCCAAAGTAAGACAGTACATGTATTAATAACAATAATGATAGCTAAGTACGTGGACAATGCGAAGGTGAAGAGGAATGTGCCAAGAATGTGATGTAGGCTAGATGCCAGGTACCTAGGAAAACTTCAGGAAGCAAATCTAGCAGTTTTCCTAAAGGGGAATGGAAACTGTTTGAGGCAACCTGGGTAGAAGGTTTGGAATGGAGGGGAAGCCCTTTGCTCACCAGCGAGGAAGAGAAGGAAGGGCCAAGCAGGTCACCAGAGGGAATGGACAGCTCTCTGCCATGCTTGGGCCAGAGAAACCTGTTTGCCTTTGCAGTCTGCCTGCTGATATTGGGGATAATTCAGTAACACTTCTGCATGATTTTCAGCTGAATTCAGCATTTGGAGGTGATACAATCCAGTGCCTGCAGCACTGAAGCAGGAAGGTTTTGGTGCTATTCCTGGCTGGCATGCTGGGCAACCCTGAGCGTGTGAAATTCCCAGCTTGTTCCTCTGCTCCCCATCTGTAAATCAGGTAGTGACGCTGACTGATTCAGCAAAGCATGTCAAGATCCACAAAACAAAAACACGAGCTAAGACCTGGGTGTGACTGAAGTTACCCTGAGGGGAGGGAATTCATTTTTTATCCCTTCATTTTCAAGTCTTGTAAATGTATTTTATATTCCTTCTCTGTAGCTTAGTACTCAGATCACGTCAATAGATTTATCTTCTCACGTACTTTTCTACTTTATCAGAATGGTCATATGTTATAGCCTGGTTCCAACATAAAAGGGAGAAAAATGTGGAGTCTTATGAGCGAATTAGAGAAACGTCACCTAAGTGGCACCACAAAACTTTCCTTTAAAGGCAGGCATAATTTGCTAATTCCTTTTACTCCACCTTAGAAATATACACTGCATTGCACGATGCTTTAAGGAAGATGTTGAGAAATTGGAAGTCATTTAGAATATACAGTGCATATCCCACATCTGTCTGTCAGTCCCTCTAAAATAAATATGTTAATAGTGTAAAATATCATGAAGTACAAGTAACTTAGGTTATATTTTAAATCTGATAACATACTGCTCTAGTGTTCTGAACATATTAGCATGCCTAAGGTGTTTTTTTTTTTAAGTTATGTACAGCAGGCTACCAAAACCTCTCCTACCTGTGGCTGGGACTTCTACATACTACCACAGATCTAAAACACCCTGCCTACTTGTCTTTTATATTGACAATCATTAGTGAAATCTAGTGCCCTCAGCTTATCCAAGTAACAGACAAATACATCTTTATATTCACCTGTAAAAACAGAGCTGTGTTCATCCCAATAGGTGCTGCATTTAGTAGGAATTTCCCTAACAGTGGCTAGCAGTCCCTAGCAGGAGTATCAGATTCCCCTTAAACTGCAGGAGGAGAAATGAAATATGTTTATCAGCAAAACAAGAATCACTCCTGAAAGGGGAAGATGAGCCCAAGCAAGTCAAATAATAACAACACTCCATAATATGTTTGTAATTAAGAAGTTACGAGTGACTTCCAGATATCAAAGAGGAAGAAAGTAATTGCTTATATTTGGCTTGGTTTTCAAAGATGTCATTGCACTCACAGGTTCTTATTGAAGTTGGTGTAAACTGCGGGTACGCAGCACTTTTGAAAGCCTCGCCAAAACTGCCTTTAGACTGCAAGCTCCTTAGGGCAGAGACCTGTTACTCATTTGGCAAATTGTATTGCAAAGGCCTAAGCAGGGCCGTTTGCGTAATAATAATAATAATAGATAACAGATTTGTGCTGGATTTCAGAAATATCTGATGTGGTTCTACAGCCTTCTTATTAACACAGTATTTCAAAACATTAAATAAACGCTCATTTTATAGGCAAATCACCAAGGAAGTACAACCAAAGGAACCTGGCTGAAAACAGCTTTAGAACAGAGAGGTATTTGTCTGGTCAAACCTGGAACTTCCCTGCCATTACACATTTCAGTTTTAAATTATTTGACTCATAGGCTGTCAATGGGAGCCTTGGTGAACAGGTAGCCCCAGAAATGTGTGCTCACCTCCAGTTATTTTAGACCATGGAATCTGATCCACATAAATACGTACATCAGGGCACACACCCTCAGCCCTCGGGATGTTGCTACACTCCCCAAATGCATGTGCAATCCCTCTGACTACCCCGGTGACAGCTACAAATGCACATTTAGTCGCTCTGCCTGGGAGCCCTAGGTTTCGGATTCAAAGGGTATCAGCACAGCAGCTATTATGCTTTGGTCTTGCTTCAGAAACCTTACTCAGTTCAGCAACACTCGGCTTTTAGTCTAGCTTGGCAGGGTATTTTGCAGCATAAATTAGCAAAGCAGTCTAATTACACACCTTCTCAACACAGTTTTGAATATGCCATGGTGACAAAACCTGCGCTTTCACCCAAAGAGCAAGAAAGAAGCTGCAAAGAGTCCACACCTTCACAAAACTGTCTCCTTACTTCAGCTCCACTTTCCCCCAAGCTGTTCCACACCTGTAAAATGAGGATACCAATACCCTCTTTTCCACCGGCCTTGGAGATGGTTAAGGAAGAGAAGGGCCCGAGAAAGGTGCCTTATGTCCTTACAGGAACATCTGCTGCACCAGTCAATTAGCAGCACCAGGACGCCAGGTGCTGGCTATGTCATCAGCCAGCAATGCAAAGCCCCTTTTACAATATTATTTAACCAGAAGATAGTTAGGAGAAAAAAAAAAAAAAAAAAAAAAAAAAAAAAAAAAAAAAAAAAAAAAAAAAAAAAGGAAAGAAAAGAAAACCCACCAGCCCTAATAAATACCAGCCCTTTCAAGAATGAATTTGAAAGCTGGGTTTTGAGGTATCGGATGATAGGACTCGTAAAGTTAAAACAAGCACTTACTGAAACTAGTCAAAGGTGCTGTCTGGAGTGTTTATTTATTCACTAATTTTTACTTGAGCAGACAAAGTAAATCTGACCTTGGTTTTCATAAAAATCTTTCTAGCTACACTCTATTTAGTTTAAACTGGCATCTATTTGGTTCTACCTGGAAAGCCCAGCCAACTCCAATTAATGTCGTTGAAACTCCTGAGGTCACTTTAAAAAATATAGAAGAGAAAAAGAAAAGACGAAGAAAAGTTTAAAAAGTCGTGGAAAAAGAATTCCAGAGCTCTGAATTTGAAGCTGTTCCCATTTTTCCCTTGCAAGGGGGGTAGGGTGGAACAGAGTAAATAACAATAATGTCAGGGAGTGAAAAACCTGGCTGTGGAGCCCATTTTGCTCGTCTTACTGGCTCCCCTCCCTTGCTGCGGCGCTCCGTTTCTCGCATATTTATTTATTTTGCTCAAGCATCACCCGCAGCCCGACCAAACTCCTCATGGACCCGCTTGCTACTCGCGCAGCCCTGCGCAGTTTCCTCTCCCTCCTCTTCCTTGCGGGCCCTAATTTGCCATTTATCAGCAGGCTCCATCACATGCATCGTGGCCGGCGGAAGGTGCACGGTTTCTATCTCCGGGATCTTTCATCTATGGCAATTCCACATGTTTCTTGGAGGCGCAGGCTCCTCCCCGAGGGAATCACCTCTCCTTTCGCTATAAATCAGGCACTGCTGGAACGCCAGTGGTCTGGAAAGGGCCCTGCGAGGTAACTCCCCTTCGCTGCCGAGAACGGCGTGAGCTCCGCTGCCGGCGCAGAAATGAAGCTAATTTTGCTCACAAGAAGCCTTGGTAGCTTATTACCGAAAAGCGGCCCCGGCAAAAATATTGTTAAAATATGAATGTTTTGCCGCGGTTGCCACAGAAACCTGTGGAGCATATAATCCAAAATAGGACGTCTAGACAAACTCCTACTGTCTGACCTTTTATGTATTTCCTAATCCAGCCGATCTTGCCAAGCAAATCGGTGACTAAGCAGCAATTCACTTTACACTGTGTCATAAAGGCCTGACAAGGCCCAGGTCGCCGTTATAAATTTCGGTCTGGCTACTCCAGCGCCGCGCGGCTTCCTCCACCGGCGCGGCTCCCCGGGGGCTCTCCGGGCTGTGATGTGTGCTCTGGATCATCGTGAAGTAATTTCGGGGCTGTAAAAGCCCAAAGCCGCAGCTCTGCTGAGGAACAGAGAGCGCTTTCATGCGGGAGGACCCCAGAGTTTACATAAAACCGTGCGAGGAAGCCCAGGGAGAGTCTCGGGCGAAAGCAAAATAAGAGGCCACGGCGGCCGCCTCTTTCTGGGGGGCTCAGGCTTGGCAGCCCGCCCGCGCTAAACGCTTAACTACTGCCCGGGCGCAGTTAATAGTGCTCGCACACGCTAATCACGACGGCCCATGAAGCTCCCCAAGCTCTGGGTCCCTCTCGCCTCCTCCCAGGAAGGGGCTGCTCCTCCCTGGGTGCAGAAGCAGCAGCTCTGGCTCTTCCGCGCGGACGCTGAACTTGCGACGGGCTCGTCGGACGTGTGGCCGTGATCAAAACGTTTCGATTCCTCAGCCGTGAGTCAGAAAAAATGGCTGTGGAAAAAGAAAAGGAGGAAGGGGACGCTGAAGTAGTCTTCAATACCTGCTAAAATTTCCCGTTCATTCAGTTGTACGCATTTATGTATGTACAGTGCATACGCACACACACATATGTATACCTATAGATGTAAGCAGTGACTTCCTTATTTTATTTCATTATTTTTTCTCCTCACTGTCTGTTCCCTGCTGCACCCCAGAACAAGGCTTGGGGTGGTGGTAAGGCAGAAAGCAGTACGGTCGTCCTGGTTTGGAGAGTCAGGCACAGCACTAGGATCGACGCTTCTGCGATAAGTTGACCTCATGTAAATGTTGTGATTACCTTAAGGAAATTTTGTATGTACTGCAGCGAGAGGGCTACATAATGCATGTATTCTTACAGCGAGCAAGTGTGAGAGGGAGAGGAGGAAAAGAGAGCTATTGTCAGAAGGAAATGGGAGGGAGGACCATGAATATGTAAGGAAAGAAAGTGAAATAAATTACAATTTGATGCACGTTAAAAGAATCATGTGTTGCATAATATTATATAGAGGTAATTATAGACCATGCATTATACAGTGGTAAGAATTAACGACTTAATATCTGGCCAATCCACAGAGTTTGTTTCTGAGAGGTGTTGGATTTTATATATATTTTCTGTGAGGTTTAATTTTCCATGTGGTATTCAGTCAGGAAGCAGAAAGCCCCTCAGGTGGGACCCTCTGAGGAACGCTTCCGAGGAGGATGTGTGCTCAGATGTGCCGGGGGAAGCTCCTGGGGGCTAACGTTTCTTCTCCTGAGCTGCTTGCTTTGCTCTAGGCGTGAGATGTTCTTTCTGCCTTAGAGGTTTCACCCTTAAGAGATATTCAAGAAAAAAAAAGGTGGCGGGGGGGGGGCAGAGAAATTTCTGAAGTGCATGGGAATGCCTGGATATGCACAGAAGAGATTAACAGCTTCTTGTTAATTAGAAATCAATAGCAGGCCACACCAGAAAAAGCCCTGTACCGAATCCACGTTTCATATTCCTGGTGAACAGCTGGTCCTTTCATTGTGAGGTTCAGGAGTGTCTTCCTGCAAGGGTCACTCCTGTCATTACTTTACCCCTCCACATCTCTTCTTTCTGCACCTGTCCTGTTCCCTCCGCTCCTCTGTGCTGGAAGTTCCTCTTCCCCCATGTTGCGCAGCGCCTACTGCAACAAGGCCCCAGTGCAGAGGCCATTAGGTGCTACCACAGACAGATGACTAAGCCACCACAACTGTTAAAATCTGACAAGCTTCTGAGCTTCTGAAGGTTTGTTTTTTAATGGGACACATTAGGCACCACACGCTTTATATACAGCTGGCAGCTCTTCCTTCTTGTCTGCATAAACGTACAAAACCAGAAGAGCACTCACTGGCGGTCTGAGCTGTGTGAGCTGTGTGTAAAAATAAAGGATACGATAGTGAGAGTGACATGGAGGTCATGAAGGTACAGAAGGAATGCCTATTAATTAAATGGATAGCGATTACCAATTCCAGTTGTACAGAGAGAGACAAAGTAATGAAAGAGGGCTACGGCAAAGTTAGCAGTCTTACACAAAGGAAAATCTGTAAGCACACGTGGTTTGAGACTGTATCAGACTTTTTACCTTAGAAATCACTTTTTTCATAGCAACCCCCTGACACCATTTCACTGGCCAGATTGTCCTATTTGCGGTACACTCACCTGTGCTTGAACCAAAAGGGCCTAAGCTTGGCATGGTTCCCTGCTCTGGAGGCATTTCGGCTTGGGGTGATGGTGAGTTGTGCTCCGAGAGCTCAGTGCACCTGCGTCAGGCCCTAGCTGTCAGTCTATGCAGTACAGGACACTCAGTGAAGCCATTCTGCCTACCAGCTGCAGATGCAGAGAGCACCACACACGGGCTCATCTGCTCTGCTCAGAGACCAGTCTGCAAGGTCGGGGGACAGGTTAATCTAATATGTTAACCTAATGGGTTATATCATCTCTCATCCACGCTCTGCTGTGCTCCTCAAACAGGCACTTATATTTTTTGGAAAGAAAGATTGTTGTCCTTCACAAATTTAAACAAAACTATATTCAGGCATGGTTAAAAATGGTCACAGGGAAAATGTCAGCCTGATCTCTACTTACCTCCTTTACACACAGTTTATATATATATATGCATACACATTCATACGTAATTATATGTATGTTCATTCCTGTACATGTTCTGTCATATGCCACTTACTCTGACATTTGGTATTGTCTGAGCAAGGGTGGAGTGTGTTGCTTTACTAGCAACACCGGCAGGCTCTCACTCAAGCACAGCACTCATCACCATTCCCGCTGTTCCCCGGTGATGGTCACATGATGGTCTGGTTAAGAGATAACACTTCTCTGGAAAATATGTTTAAGGGAAAGGCAAAACAACATGCAAGGGCATCTGTTAACTCCAAAATTAGCAAGCTCATAGTGCTCAAGGATCTATGACTTATTCTCCTTCTTTTTTTATTTAGATCCTTTTTGTGTGAGTATGTGGGGGGAGAGGGAATTAATTTTCTTATAACACAACAGAAAATGTTATTGTGCTAAGTGCCATAGGATGCTTTATTACAGAAAGCATGAAGTGCACCCTGATGTATACAGGGAGTGCACCTTTATATTTGAAAATAGCAGTGAAGCAGGTGGCCAGCAGGAACAACCCGCACCATCAGTCTTTCTCCTCTTTTATATCTTAGAGGAAAAAAAATGTTAACACATACTGCAAAGCTGCAAATTTTATATGCGGTCTATATAACTCTGTTTCCTGTCACTGCTAGCCTCATCATTTCTCTTGCACTCCCTCTGCTCATTTATCACACCAACTTGTTGCATCGTGCAATAATTTTGGTTTTCACCTCCAGAGAAAGTAGCTGTCTCTTGGTATATATTCATAGGATGGTGCCTTGAGCTAATGAGAATGCCAGATGAAAACAAGTAAGAGAGAACACCAAACACCACCACGGATGCCACAGGGACCCAAACAGAGACATCTTGGCTCCATTTTTTTTCTTTCGATTAGGCAAGTAATGTTTGTTTCCTGTTTGAAAAATTAATTTTCCCTATACAGGCAATGACTACTCATAGCTCAGTTTTTGTGGACTACACAACAGTCAGCTGCTCAGTACTACTAAGCGATGTTAATATTGCTTTGGACTAACATTTCATTAGCCAATGATCGGTCCAACCAACCAGTGCTGACTCCATCCCACAAATAAATGCAAACTTTAGACTGACTGGAACTTATGAAGATGTTAACATTAACTGCTCCCCTGGGACACCTCAAAGCTGTCTGCACTTTGAGCTGATCTCACTTTATGTGTTTCCCCCGTCTGAGAAACAGTGAACTGGAGGCAATCGAGTCAGCAAAAGGGAAGCAAGCCTTGAAGTGAATGCACACAGACGCAGTACAGCACTTGCCATGAGTTTAAGTTCAATGGTTATAACCATTCCTATCTTCCTAACACTATTAGAGATTAAGTGTCTTTTGTCTGAAACTATGTGCCTGTATCCTCTGAGGCTGAGGAGACTCTCATGCAGATTATATATCATCCAGTTGAATTGTTCCAGTACTTTTTGATATAGGCCAGTAGCAAGCACACACATTTCACCCCAATATCATAAAAACGGACTAGACTCAGGGGCTAAACTGACAAGACTCGAGGATGATGAAATTTGCAGAATAACCTTTTCCCTTTGAAATAGCCAACATCTGCCATGGATCTTTCAAAATCTCTCAATCCAATCTGTGTCATCACCATCTGCATTCTATAACTCTTGTGTTACCATGCAAACAACAGGATCATCGTGTTTTACAGGACAATTCCCTGGTGAGGAAATGTATTTGATCTCTGGCCTTTTTGTGTGTACAAGTTCAGGATGTTTATCATTGCTTTATAAGGTAGTGTAACAACACCATTTCTTAAGGGAAAATCTCTTGCCATATACTTGCTTATGGCAGTGCCCTGCACACTGATGTTGTCAAGGATCTGCTAGCTGAAACTCTCAAGTGAAAACAAGGAAATTAAAGTTTAAGAACTGGCACACTTTGTGGGTTCAGAGAGTTTAAGAATGGCTTTGATCTAGAAAGAGAAAATGGAAACAGCAACTCTTCTATTCATTTATGAGCAAATTAGTCATTTAATTACTTTTGATCTTTGACACTAATACATAACTCATTGCAAGGGTGACTGGCATCATCTTCCTTATACTGCAACCAACTGTCGTTAGTACTGCTTCTCGTGGAGGAGCATCTAGCAGCCTCAAGCTGGCACCCCCTCCTGCATGAAGTAATGAAGTCCTGGCGAGATGTAAACCAGGGTTGACTAAGCTAGGTTGGCAACTATGTAAATTGTTTTTTTCAAAGCATTAAACCATGTTTGCCATCAAAACCCATTTGTTAACAATTAACTTTAAGAAACAAACACAAATGAGAAAATATTATCCCAAATATACACAACTCTTCGCCATAAAGTTTTTGCTATATCACTTTCTGGGAATGAAGACAATTAATAAAGGGGATTTAGTTTTTCTGTGTACTATGATGGGGACTAGTAAAAAGAGCTTACAAATAATAGTTCGCTGCTCTAGTCAAGGAAAGAAAACTATTTCATAGAGCAAAATCAGGAGAAAAAGCAATGCTAACGAACATATTGAAAAGAGTATCTGCTGGGACTCACAGCATTGTTTGCTATCCGAAAGTCCCAGCCCCAACCCACGTGAGATTCCTCTAGTCCATGTACAGTGCATAAAATGGCCACGAGGCCACTTGCCAAGCTCCATCCAAAGGGAAAGATCCAAGAGTAAGGGTAAATAAAGACGTGGCATGTTGTAGGAAACCCCTCTACAGGTAGCACTACAGAGAGTCCAGATGCTGTTGCTAGCTGGAAGACTGCCACAATTTACAGAGGGTATCTACGTGCTTGCTTACACACACAAAAAAGTGATTATATGGATAATCTGTATCTATCAGTCTATCTGTAATAGACATAGCCATATCTGCAATAGACGTCTTCCTAGGGACCTGAGCACAAAATCTTCACAGACCTTGATTCATATTTTCATTGCTGGGTTGTATGGCGGTCCTTACGGCTCTTACTATCTATGCTAACTGGCTCTGGTCTTGGACAGATGTCAGGCTTTCAACATCCTGTGCAGCTAGGCCAGGAATTTATTTTGTCCCTAGATAATCAGCAAGCACAAAAATAGAGGAAGCTCCCATAGCCACACACATCTTATTCCAGATCTTCGTTTTAGCCTGGAACAGAGAATCTACAAGGAGCTGCTTTCATTTAAACTGTAAGTTTCAAAAATTAATGTCTTCCTTTACATTTTACATATGTGTCTCTGAAAACTATGCAGGCCTTATTCTGACCATACTAGCTTAACATTGCGACCACATTTAATTTCTTAGGACAACAAAGAGCAAAATCAGGCACTATACTCAAATCACGGTATTGTGCTGAGCGAAGCAAAGTCATTAATTTTTCCTTTTCCATTTCCTTATTTCTAAACTTGAATAAGGAAGCTGTCCTGAAGAATCTTCATCCCCTTTTGCTTAATGTTATAATGCATGTTCCTCTTTTATGCATGAGTAGTTTTCTCAGACTGATGATTTTCTGGTATCTCCCCAAAATGTTATTTCAGAGCTGTCCATAAAAAAGCCACATCCCCCAAAAAACTAAAACAATATAGAACTTGCTTGATTTCAGGATGCTACAAATTCAACAGCCAGATTCTGAACATTTTAAAATTTGTCACTTCAAGTTTATTCAAATCTAAAACTCAAGTCAACAGGACAGAGTGCAGAAAGAAGGAGAAGGTGAACCATACACACTGTGAAGATCTCAATATTTGTATGAATCACCTTATGGTAAAAAAATACAGAATTCTGTGTAGACTCAGCTATTCCTTCTATTACATTGCCTAGAAAATAGAGCTTTATAACATGCAATTTTGCACACTATTATGGCTCTATTCCACTATAGAAGCTCATTATTTACTAACCTGTAAAAACGTGCCTCTCAGGTTATTCCCTGGTCTTCCCTCTGATCTGGCTGAATGGCTCCACCAGTCTGTAACATCCACAGGGGAAGACAGAGTGGCTCCCCCTGGCTTGGCAGGGGCTTAGAGATAGGAGCTGACATGACTTCTTCCTGGCCCAAGAGGAGTTACCAAGGTGATGTTGGATGCACTCTGCTAGGACTCCTAAACTAGCCTGGTCTGATGAAAAACGTTAGCATTTTTCCTTAGCAGCATTTTCACCTCCTTCCAACTTAGCCTAACATTAGGATGCTTACTGCTGTTCTCCTCTGTGTGAATGTTACTTGTGTAGAAATCAGTTGGCTTCAGTGAACCCTGCCTGACAAAACCCCAAAGTACAGTTCAATATGGAGAGTACTGATCATAGGCAGGAGGGGCATTTAGACCCAAGGCAGCAAAGCAGAAGACCCCAAAAATCGTGTATGCATTTTACAGGGCAGGTGACAAAAAGGCATAAACCAGTAAGGTGATAGCTCAAGATAAGGCAGAGTTCAAAAGGGGGCTGCCAGCCTTTGTAGGGGGAAGGTGCCACCGCTGTCGCCTCTGGTTGCCTGTACTGCTATAGCACTTCCCCTGCACCGCTTTGTTCTCTCCTTTTTGTTTGCACCAAGACTTCAGAAAAAAATCCCCTAAATAACCACTGTATTATTTTATAGATTTAACCTTGTAACTCTTTCCTCTTATTTCCCTCTAAGTCATACGTTATCTCTTTCACTGCTAAATATTTCCTGTCTGTTCATTCATCGGCTTATTTTAGCTTCTTCCTTCCTCTTTGTTGGCTGCCTGCCCCCTATATGTCAGCCCTACATGTTTATACTCTTACCCATTGTTGCCTGTGTTCTTGGCCACTGTATTGGTTCCTATTCTTTGCCATTGTGAAACTCTCAAAGAATAACCACCTTACTTGACATTTTATTTTTGTGAATCATTAATTCTCATGGCCTCGCCTCTTTCATTACAGGAGCCGTCTCGACCTTCGGCAGCTCCTTGAAGACCAGCTCCATACTAGTAGTAGACTCAGCCCTTGCCATAGGCCTTGACATGAAACTTGCTTTTCACAGGTAGCTGCAAGTCTCACCTACCATTTCTTCAAATTCTGTAATTTCCTGCTTCTCTTAAAAACAAGCAAGAATTAACCTTCCCTCCTTTTATAAAATTCATACCTGGTCCCCAAGGGGACAAAGCTAACTTAAACTTTGGAAAGCTTTATGCCTGCTACTTCCTAGCAACCCACTGAGAGGAAGCAACAACTCCCACACACCATCAATCACTCTCCTTAAGTCCATTGAAAGGTCCAAATAAATAGATAATGTGTGAGATTCCTTATTGCCCTGAAGTTCTGTGTAAATACATGCGAACATTATAACACTAAAGGAGTCTGCTGTCTTGATTCATGCTGATCTAAGAGGCATGAGAATTGGATCCTGAACCAGAATTTTTCAAAAATGCCATTTCCTTTTCCTATTCCAGTTCCATTTTTGATATTCTTTCCTAGCACTTACAGCACACTCTTATTTAGGTGTTCCCTTGCTGCTGTTTACCTTAGGGATGCTGGAAAGAAAAAGCAGCAAGAAAGTGAGTGGGAGCTCTTCTTAATTAGATTTTTTTTATGAGTTAAAAGTACCACAGAGCCTTTGAGAGCCTCTGAGTACTCCCAGGAATAGGTGGGATAATCCAGGATTAGATTTCTCTACTACTTTTTGTCTTTTTTATTTTTTAAATGAAAATGGTTGCTATGAGTCAAAAGTTCATGAAGAGATTGAAACTGTAAAGAAAAAATATGTCCATTATGACTGAAATACAGATCACTCAGAGGGAGTGGAGATCCATCTTGCAGCCTTACATCCATAGCTCAAGATAATACTGAGTGGACAACTGGGAGCCATGAACCGCGTGGGCCATAGCACCAACCCCACTGTGAATGGGGTGAGTACTTAGGTTTTACTGTTCAGTAACAATAAAAATGTCAGTCCACTATGGCATGTGTCTTCACTTTAAAAAAAAAATCAGTCTGATTGCTATTTATTAGTATTTCACCTTGTCTTAGCTTTGTATTAAACTTACAAACTTGCTTTTTATTTATCTGAGTACAAATCATTTTAAAACGGTGAGGAAAACATCATTCTTACACCACAACAATCTGATGCAGTCTGTTGCAATAAATAGCTGTAAGGGACAATCGGCCTTAGAAATCTTGGATGCATTACATACTTTTCTGACAATTTTTGAAAGCACAGCTTCCTGTGGATCTTCCGCTGAGGAGACTTATATCTGCATGGTTACAAAGACAGACATTCCATATACATAAATTTTGCCAAGATGTGCATGTATGTGTATACTTATGCCTGTGTACTTGTGAAATAAATTAATAAGTTTCGTAATTTTTGAAGAGCCTTCTATTTCCTTCTTTTTCTCAGCCTAGCTTCAGTATTTACTTGTGGCTTTTCTCCCCGGCACTGCATTTGAGTGGTGAAGTGCACGTATTTTTCATTTTCTCACATGAATACTGTTTGACATTCAGAGCACGAGAGCCACGCACTGCATGATTTAGTATGCTGAAAAGACCAGGTTCACTAACCACTTCATGGGACATCATGACCAGCCAACACAGGGCTACCTCTCTGGTAAGCATGCACATGTTTCAAAAAAATGCATTCAGTGGTAGTCACAACCATAAAGCAGCTTGTCATATAGGGCACATGCACTGAAAATCTTCCATCTTTAGCATCTGTAAGCTGGAGAGAGAATTCCTCCTTAAAAGAGATGCTGTAAAAACTCAGCAGCAGTCTAGACTTCCATGCTGATCGGTTTTCGTTACAGGAGTGCTTTATATTACTTTATTGGTAAATAGCTGTTAATAGATAAAATGCCGGGAGATAGAAGCCAGTAATTGGTAAAACACACCATTGTGTATGGCAGTCTGGCCTCCTCTAGCTACCCTTTACATCAGCTCTTGGCCTCTTATAATAATCTGCTAACCCCAGACCTGCTGAACTCTCATTTCCTTGCAATATAGGCTCTTATGGCATGTCTAGTGCAGATCTCAGCCCCAGCTCATCACAAATCTCTTCTGCAACACACCACCCAGCAGCGTGGTTGCTCGTATTAGTCCCTGCATGCAGCTCAGCAGACTGCAAAGTACACAGAGATGAAGGGTTAGCTCAGCATCAGTCTGTTCAAGGCTTTTAAACTGGTCATGATCCAAGTGCTGTGAGCTGCCCTCCACATTACCTCTACTTTGATTCTTGAGGCTTTCCCTGGCTCCTTAGAAGATAATGGAGCACACAGCAAGCTACACTCACAAAATGGGAATACACCTCATTCATTTTTCTATAGGCCTCAAAGGGAAGCTAATTCACTGCTCTAATAACACGGTCTCACCTCATGGAAAGCTCATAGCACATCCTCTTTCACTGCTAGCTCATAGTGAAGGTCAGGTTTGTCCCTGGCAGTTCCTGGTCATAGGAGACTGCCTTCACCAAAGAGGTACCACATTCGTTCTGATACTGTTGTCTCTATGAATCTAGTTCTAGCGAGGTATTACTATGACACCAGTGCTAGCCTAGTGTTCCTTTGACAACACCCAAGTCGATAAGGCCACTGATTTCTATTTTACTGTGACATTCTGGCACAAAATGTTCTGTCTTGGCCATCCTTTTCAAAAGATGAGGAAGTCACTTTCAACTGACTTCTATCTTCTCTTCACATTTTGTGCTGCTAAATTAGACAACTAACAGGAAACCAGGATGACCTACAGAATCACAGCCTTTAACATAATTCACGCTATTGCCACATGATGGAAAGAAGCAGTGCAAAGAGGGAAATCGAACTGCCAGGGATCTGTCCAGAGCAGGAAACTAACTTGAAGTCTTCCAGGTTTCAGGCTAGTACTTTAACCTGACAACCGTCTTCCTTCTAACCCCATCAATATAGGGATGGGTTTGTACATAAAGACTGCCTTACCTTAAAAAAAAAAAAAAAAAAGAAAAAAAAGAAAAAAAGTAGTACTGGATACTTCTGGCAGAAAAATATCACATAAAACTTCTTAAGGACTGAAAGTTTGATTCAGACTCAACTTACTGATCCTTATTCCCTAAACACTGTGAGTGCTACCCAGCTATATCTTTTATGCACTCCAACCATGATGAATAGATGTATTCAACACAATGTTTAGCATTTTCATTAAAAGCAAATAAACACATTCTGGGGAAGAAAAATAACTACAGTCTTCCCCCTTCCCACAACTGCTGAATGCTTAATAGCTACAAAATGTGCATAGGACATTAATAAAATGGGAAAGATGAGGAGCTCATAAATAAGATGCCTCAATACATTCTCATATGTAGAGTCACACATTCAGACTACTACTTACTTGTACCACTTCCTTCAGGCATGCAATTTGAGTGTCATCCAGAAGTCCAGGTTCATCGTAAAGGAAGAGTGAAAGGTGCCTTCAGAGAGCAGTGCAGAGCATAAACAGAGGCCTAAAAGAAGATTTTCTTGGTCTCCAATTATACTACAAAATTCACTGATGTTCACAATCTATTTTGGGGATCAGATACTTTACTGTTTAGGTGGAACAGATCAAGCTAGTTCTCAAAATACAGTTAGCTATCAAGATGCCTTAAATCCAAGCAGCTACTTGTACAGAAGAGGCAAGCCAACCATCATTGCAAAAGTTAATTTATTCAGGTTTTTATGTGTGCAACACTAATCAGTACTGGACGCTTACAAATTCATAATGCATTTCCTGTCTGCTTGCCAAAAAAAAAAAAAGGCAAGTAATAACAAGTCAAACACTTTGAATGTTAACCTTCACCAAGGCGGAACACATGCAGAAGAACTAAAGCACATCTTCTGAGAAATGCTGATTTCCAAACACTATATTTGATGCTCTGCAGGCAAGTAGGAAGGGTTATCTGAAGCTGGCCAGCAGTGCCCGTCGTATTTTGCAAGTAGCTAGCAGAGTCTACTTTTCACACTTCATTTGTGTGGTTGTGCTGCACGCAGATACGTCATGAATGGGCGAACAACAGTTCCTAGACCAGCCGGCTTCTAATAAGTCTAAAACATTGCTTTGTTCCAAGATCATGGAACAAGATATAATCAAAGACTTATATCTGATATGCAAATGTAAAATGTGGATTCATACATATCTGAAATAATGATGAGCAGTAGTTCTTCATGATCTGACATAACAATGAGCAGTTTGTGGACAGTTTGTCCTGCTCCTGTTCAGGACTCACAGTATTAAAGCTTATCTGATGAACTGTATGGACTGTACTTTGATCACTTGATCAAGTGAGTAAGTAAGTGATCAAGTAAGTGATTACTTACCTTGAGTAAGTGAGGTGAGATGTTTCTAACCCATTTAGGGAAAGGGTTCTTCAATATGCATCTAAGGTGTCAAAGATGCTGCTTTCTGTGATGACAAAATCCACCCCTTTGCTCTGAAACTTTGCTCTACGATGCTCACTGAGGGCAAAACATTAGATTTATGCTGAATTAATGGCTGTCCTCGAAGGCTCAAACATCCATCTTCTTTTTTACAAAGGTAATGGACCAACAATCCTACTAGGAAGCCATCATGAAAGATCTCAAGAGCCTCCTCAGCCACTTCAACTGATCACTGTCAATGGTGGCTTCTGTATCCCATGGCCTCACCTGTCCGGAAATTGCTTTGACTCTGAGAAACATGAAATATCTTCAGTCATCAAGTTAACCTGTTGCTATCTGACCCCTGGTTTCAAACCACAGCTCTGACCAAATAGTATAACTCCAGAGTGACTTTAATCAGAGAATTTCCCAACTCTGGAAACTTTAAGATGCCCTTCCAGCTTCAGTTATTCAAACTGAGAACTAAGTTGTTCAGCTTAGGTTGAAATTCTATATGTTATAGGAGAATGAAACTACTGCACCTAAACTGAAAGGGAGTTTCTGCAGGTTGGGAAGGAATATACTTTCTTCTGTTGCTTGAACCAGCAGTAGCAGGAGTCACCTTTCTTACCTACTATTGCTTTAAAAGACCGTGCTTGCTATCTAGATATTGCTCAGGTGGAAATGGGATTGACTCAGGATAATAGATCATCCATTAATTTTCTAAGTTTTATTATCCTGGCATGTTTTCCGAACTGGACATTTCCAGGGGCTTTAACCACCTCTTGCTAAAACCCATAGTTTCTGAAATACCTACAGCAGCAACAGTGAATAGTTTATTTTCTGCCAAGTGACTCAGAACACGAGTTGCACAGGGCAAGTATAACGTAAGAGTGGACTACATGTCCTGCAAGGCTCTTACCAGCCCCTCCCAGTTATTCTGGTAGGCAGAGAAGTGAACTGGCTTTTCAGACGAGCAACTTTCCATCGGAAGACTGCAGTTGCGGCACTTAGCATCAGGGTGAAATCAATGTTCGTTTACTTTCTCAGAGTAAACTGGGGGTGTGGAAAGAGGAGGAGCCCCAAACCTCAAAAGCCAAAATGAAAAATTCAAGGAAATCCATGAGTTGCACCGGGCAGTTTACCATAGCTGATGGAAGAGAGGAGTTTTAACTTGGAGAGAAGGTGGGACTGTCTGTCCTATCACTTCTTCCATCTTTGCCCTTGGCTTCAGCAGAGTTATTCCCAGCTGCCAACATGGAGGAGAGGAGTCATCTCCTTTGAGTATGCTTGCTGTGGCTTCAGCATCCTGGGATCATTTAAATCCTCTGCGTTCTTTAAAAAAGGTCTTTTCAATCCTTGACATTTCAAGTCAGAAGTAAAAGCAGGCAAGCACATTATTAAACTCAGCCTCCGCTTCAAGAAAGGGATGGGTGTGGGTGTGTCTAACCATGACTACACTGGGGAGATGATAACTGCTCTAGGAGAGTGTCAACTTTTATTTTTGGGACAGCAGAATTGGCAGACAAGAGCTCTTGGCTTCCACCACACAATTCATGTGAAATGAAAAAAATAAAAGAAAGGAGGGGAGAAAAAAAAAAGAAAGAGAAAGAAATTTAACTGGCGCTGCCCAAGAAAAGCAGACAGACACACACAAAAAAGGAATGATGTACCATATAAAGCATTAAATACACACACGCACACACACGGGCAGGACTCTGCTTTATAGGATTCGAACCATATGGGCATATACACATACACATGCACTAACCCACACCCGTAAATCATTTAGCCAGACTATCTGTCTGGAGTATGGAACAGAAACACACTTATGAAATCTATTTTCTTCTTTTAGCAGCAGGCTAATAATTGATAAAGAGCCAGTCTGGGGGCTCTGAATTTTATTTGACAGATATACAAGGCTGCAGTTCTCCTGGTGCGCGCTCTGCCCGTGCTCTCAGCCGCAGCGGTTCCTGCCGGCGAGCAAGAAAAGCCCCGTGCAGCCTGGCATGGAGCAGGCTTTCCTCGCAGCTGCCAAGTAGGCCTGTGAGGGCAGTTCAGATTGCCCAATTTAGCTAAAGAAAGAAAGAAAGAAAGAAAGAAAGAAAAAAAGCGAATGGGGTGACTCAACCGCTACAGGAGCCAGCCGGCAGCTCCTGCTCCCTTTCCAGTCCTTGAAGTTAATTCTGGAAGTAGAGGCAAGGTTGCAGCAAGCTCCCGAGCCCCCAGCCCTGGTGGTGGGAGGGAGCTCCTTGCTGCACGGCCTTGCTGTACCCATGGAGCGGGAAAGCCTGGAGAGACATAACGGGCTCTTGGCCCTTTCGGGAGCACTCCCAGGTGAGCTGGGGGAGCGTGGAAAGCACAAGCGAAAACAAGCGGAGAGGCCACGTAGGGGCCTGGGGTAAGGGTGCTGCTTCACTGTGGGACCACCCGTCCCACCACAACGTGCATGTGAAGACAGCAGTCCCACCGGTGCCGGCACCGCATGCGGCATGGATACGCCTTCCCGCGGGAGCAGGCCTGCCTCCAGCCTCTGCAGAAGCAGCATCCCTGGCACTCTGGTCACCAGGGACTGCGCTTGGCAGCTGCGTGCCCTGGCTCTGCTCACATATTTGGAGATCCAGATTTTGAATTTTGGACATATTTGCGTACAGCCCCTGCCAAGCAGCCTGTTTTATGTAGTGCTGAGCCACGTAGCGTAGCTTTTTGCATGGCTAAAGCATCAGCTCCCCATGCATGGTTTATATTACTCCTCACGAGGCATTTGATTCACTGAGATGAAAACAAGGCCTGGGCTCAACTCTTTGTGCAGGAATTTGCTCACAGCAGAATGGGCCGAAGGTGTGAAAACCGGATGATGACTTGGTGATTCCTGGATGTGAGCCTCGCATTTCCGCTGGTGAGCACGATCTCAAGCAAGCGAATCACTTGCCTTTTAAGTAAGTGCCTCAGTTTACTCATACATCAAAACAGAGAGTAGGTAGCAAAAAGGCAAAACAGCGTGAGTCTTGTGGCAATTTTTGCCAACCAGTTGGGTATAGTGTAAAAAATTAGTTAACATTAGATCACTGCACAAATCCTCAGTATACGAAAAGTGCCAGTGTGAAGAGAACTCTGCCCAAATGGGACCCCCAAGTGTCTAGCTTATGTTCACTGCTTCTCTTGGGTTTGTTGTGTGCTGTCATCTGCTCTCAACTCTGTCTTTTTACACAGCACTGACATGCCACTCCTTTAAACCATAAAAAAAAAAGAAAAAAACAAATGCGAAACAAAACCCACACGTAAACCTCTGAAATTATTTCCATATTGCTTGGCGTAGCTGATGGGCAACTCTCAGGCAGTTTTGGGCCATTTCATTCCCTCGTGCTGAAGGGCCATATGTGGCACAACTGGCTGACTAGGTACCTTGAGAGGCACGTCAGGCCCATTTTGGTGAATCTCACACAACAGAGAGCATTTGCTTCGGTGGCTGGAGCCTGCCAAGTAAGCCTGCCAACAGGAGGTGTTACTGGCACCAAAAGGACATTTACCAGGCTTCCCGCTAACAAAAATACCTGGTGCTTGGAGTGATCTCCTTCTGTTACACTACAAGGAGCCCAAGGGAGCTCCCTCAAGGGAGGCTGCTCTGTTTGTGCTGAGTCCTGCATGAATGTGGCCAGAGAAGCAGAATTGCAGTTTCTGATTTTCCCTAATTGCATCTGCCTTGATTTTTTCCCTGCTTAGAGGGGATGAAACTGGCTTAAGCTCATCTGTGCCTCATTTTTGACTCTCTGACAACTGGAGCACAGTGTCCTGCTTTAGAAACATGGACATGCCACGCACACCCTGTTGAATAAACAGAAACAAGGTCTACAGCAGTCATCAGACAAAGAGACATCCCCCATTCGTCTGAGATGCAGAACTCCTTGGATAAACAAACAAAAAAGAAACTTCACCTTTGGAAGTTACAATCTATTTCAGCAATCCCACTCTGCTTAAAGTGACTATCAAGGTCATAACACATTTAAAACAACAATCAGTTCAGATGCTGCATCAGAGTGGCATGAAGGTACTTGCTCTGGTTCCAGTCACATTCCTCTGAATTTGTGCTGGTGCCACAGACAACAGTGTTTGAGTCGCACTTGCTCTTGGAACTTCGTTTCCAGCAATAACCAAATGGTAGCACCAGTCAACTCCCTACTATGCTACATGCAGTGAAGTCTACTCACTGCAGGAGCTTTCTTTCAGGTTTAGCTTTTAAACCACATTACCACTGGAAAAAAAAAACATCCACAACACCAAAAAGAACTCTCCAGGGTATCAAAAAAGAGCTGCATTTGATAAGAATAGCCTGATGGCACTAATTTGATGTTAGATGCCTACACCACGCAGAGGATCTATTTGAAGATATCAGTTATATTCAGATACTGCACAGTGGTACTGGAGAAAAGCACATTTTCTTGTATTTTAGCACTGACATTTTAATATTAAATGATTTTTAATTATGATATTGCTATTCTGTGGAGAACAAGAACAGATCTTGTCCTTTACTTAAGAGTGAGAAGGGAGAGGATGCTGCGAAGGATAGTGGAACAAAGTTCTGTCTTTAGCTTATGTCCTCCATGTTGACGTTTTTCTCCTGTGCTCCCCTTTCCCACTCAATATTTGATCACCATCATCAGATACATTACACTGAATTCCTGCACTTGGTGCAACTCATATCCCTTTCAGCTAACCTCAAATCAAGTGACCCCATTTATACCTTCAAATGGTTGGATCCAGAAGATTTCATGTGACTTTACCTTCTGACTTCAAGCTACGTTTGGCTGAATTTGGCCTTACATGTGGGAAAAACCCTTTGGAGAAGCACAGTAGTTACTGTACAGACACAGCTGCTGTTTTTCCAAATGAAACACAGTATTTCATCTGTTTCAATGCTGTTTTAAGTCAAATCAATTTGGCCCATGACTGGCTCTGTATTTCTTTTGCCAGATTTGATTTCTCTTTGCAGTTTGGGCTGGTAAGTAATAATGACAACAGTGTGTCTGAAAGAAGAAGATATTAACTCTGTTTATACCAGCACAAGCAGAATTATAAAATCTCAGTGCCAAATTTCAAGCAGGCTTTGGTATGCATGGAATATATTTAGGAGAAGAGAGTTTGGCAACTGAAAAATAGCAAAAAGATGGGAGGAATGTCAGTTGGAAAGAAGATCCAGGTTCTTGCTGTGGTGGGGACCTTACAGGGAACAAGCCAGCTTATAGGGAGAGGAACATAGATCTGGTCTAAGTGTCTGGACTAGTCCTGTACATAGATTTAAAATAAACTCGGTTACACAGGGCACCTTCTGTGATGTGCGGGTTCGATGACAAATACCAACTTCAAAAATTAAACAGTTAAGACAACTGTGGAGTTGCCATATATGAATCAGTGAAGTATGCAGCCTCTTACCAGATGAAATATTTGAGGCCAAACACTAAGTCCTTACTCAATGGGAGTTTTGCCATTAAGGTCTCCCTCCCCTGATATTTATGATTAACACTTTTAAACATCTGCATTGCCTTTTTGACTCAGAATTACTCCAGTTAAAGAAAATTAATCTTCTGTAGCAAAGTTTCTGAGTATTAGGGAATAGGAGAGCTTTAATTCTGGTATCTCTGCTCTTGGTTGCTATTAAATGACAGTAAAATACCTTTGTGAAGAAGCTGTCTTCAGGCACCCCTGACCATGTGGCTCACTCCTCTGAAAGCTACTTCTAGAAACACAAGACTCACAGAAACTCAGAGCTGTGAGTCCCTCAGCACCTCTCCAAGCGCTAAACAGCACTAGCCACTCAATGGCTACTAGAGACGCCTGTGAGGGGCCATTGCCCCTGCATTCATGGCTTCCCCTTTGCAGCAGTTGCACTGGGGTACCTAGCGCTCCTCCTTAGATGATCTACAGGAGAAGGCTTTGCAGGCAGCAACAGGGAGTCTGGCTAGAGCTTGGTGGAGGAAAGCAGCGGTGGACGGGAGGGCAGGCGCTTCCCAAGTATTATTCACAGCTCCTGAAAAAAGGAAACTGAGGTATGGATAAAGCTGAAATACAGACACGTGAGTGCAGAAGCACGTTAGTGTAAAAGAGTGGGCATTTTTGCTTCCCCAAAATTATAAAGGGAGGAAGCAGAAAATACTTGCAAATAGGGCCTATGGTTGCAGAACCACATTTCTGAAATACAGATCTCTCAAGTATCAAGCTACACTGCAGAATGACTAATTGTGGGGGTGACTAATCCCTGTCTTCCCTCCAAAACTATTACTTCACAGTGGCCAAGAAAACATACCATAAAGATGTTGTTATCACATCACTCACAGTTGCTTGCATTGAGAAAGACCAAGCCTTTTACGGTACTTGTCTGATTACTGATTATAAAGAGATATGCTTATTCAATGTAAGAAAAAAAAGGACCACTTAGTCTTCATAGTTCACCTGGACAATTGTGAAGGTGTTGGGTTCAATGCCTGGGGATCAGGGAGGTGGCTTTCAAGTAAAGGAAAAAAATGATATTTTTGGTGGAGGGCAGGGAGATGTCAGAGGCAGATGGATATTCAGGTTGACAGAAAATGAAAACCTGCCTTCATCTTGCTTTCATTAGTCTTCATTATATGACCACGACAGCTTTAATTGCTGCCCCGCATACATAAGTAATAAAAATGTAAAATGTTTAAATGAACTGTGGCTCCCAAAAGCCATTATAAAAGATTAATGATGAGTACTCTTTGCTAACTTAACCGTCTTCGAGAAACACATCTGAACAGCCCTTGTGGTTAAGATGATATTAGAACAATATTTGTCGGACCACTTGTCTCAAACCATTATGCACTGAGCTTGATGGTTTTGATTATTCTGTCTTTAGCTACTCTGACTCCTAGACATATTTGATTCCAATTTATTCATTCCTGACAAGTTATCCCACCCTTACAATCCAAAGAAAGACTCTTCAGGTACTCATTGTTATATTCTGTCTACAAGAATTGCTGATGCTTGCTTAGATGGTTTTTACTGCCAAAGTCATTGAACACAGGCTTTATTAGTAGCACTCCAGAAGTTATCCTGCTAATTAATAAAATATCCAGTCGTAGGGGAAAATACACAATCTTTTATATTTAAATTGGAAGCAGTACTAAGACCCAATTCTGAATACCCACTTTGCCTTGCAGGGCACAGATTTGTCTCTGAATTCACATATGAGAGTAGAGTTTTATTCCTGAAAGGGCGTCAAACCAAAACCTCCAATCCATGCTTTGGCGTAACTCCGGCCACCCACCTCTCATTTAACTTATAAACCCATCCTTAAAGCTAATGCTTAAGCAGAAGCAAAGGCACTCACTCTTGCCTTCTCACTGCTACCATTCAGCCTTCCTTTTGTGATTTACAAACCTATTTACACCACATTTACTCAGCACAACAGAGCATGAGGTGAGTTTTTATGGAAAAACTAAAGAGACCTTATTGTGTTCTCCTCTTCCTGTTGTCCATAGGCATGACTGAACTTCTCAAATGGTTGCTCCGAACCTCTCCTCAGTAAACACCTCTCCTGCAAAGTTAGGTGGATATTCTTGACAACTATGCATCCATGGGAATGAAGAGCTCTGTACACACAAGCTGAGTGGTGTAGTTTGATGTTTGGCTTTCAACTCAATTTTCAGTTAATACTAACAAATTTGGGAAGACTGATAAAATTTGATACTTTGTGGCATAAACCATTCTCATGTATTTGGAATTGAACTGGAACTTTCACAGATGGTACAAATTTGCTGGTTGCAAAGCTTCTTTTTGCCACCCTTTCCAGTGTCACCTGTGGAGGCCAAAAACTAGACTGGGGGATCAAATGATATATGCCTGTCCCTTCTCCTTTAATGAACTGTATTTCGCTCAATGTTGAATTTCATAATGGCGTTTCCTCTGCCAAGAGTAGATTATATTGGCTACTTAAGATCTTCCAGGCCTTCAGCAGGTCTCCCACACAGTGATGTCCAAATTTTCCCATTTCCCATTCATCTCCAATTAGCTCTGTGGGCTCATTTCTGTACACATGGTCCCATTTCTGTTTCCTGACTGCCTTTTGGAAGTTGTCTCCCGAGAAAGTCTGGCTCCTGGGGTCTTGTCTCCTCCCGCACAGTCTTCTGGGCTGGTCCCTTTCCAGACTTCAGGCCGAAAGCTTTTCCAAGACACCTATCCTCTCTTCACTGCTGAAAACAAAACAAAACAAAACCCAGCCCCTTCTCTGTTCAGCATTGCAGAACAGACTGCTACAATTAGACTAATTAGACTAAACACAAGACTAATTATATTAGGGGAGAACAGGGGAAGATTGTCCTGGGGAGAAGAGCAAGGTGTTGGATGGAGAAGAGGAGCGTGGGTTATTGTTGCTATTTTGTAGTTGGCTGAGTGAGAACTTGGCTTGGCTCTTCCCTGCCTCAGAAGTAGGGGCAGGAGCCTCAAGGCAGTGTCTGGGTTGCCAGGCCGGTTAAATCACCAGCAAGGTTGTTACGGGGAGTCCGTACCGCTCTCGGTCTCCCTGTGCCATGGAGAAAGCTCTTCAGGTTGGTGCTGGTTCTCCCTTGGCTCTTCCCGAGCTGCTACTGCTGCCCTCGAAGCCCCTAGACATTCACAGCACAGTCTGGACGGCTGCTTTGGTGACAACCTGGGCTCAATTTAATGAGAGTGTTCACGTTCACTTGCTATGCTGGCAGCCTGCCAACATTTTTTCTTGAGGCACATGAGAGAGAGAAGGGAAATGGTGATTTTTAACAGTTTTTTTTTTTTTTCATCCAGCCAAACCTGACTGGAATTTCATGGATGAAAGAAAAGGCACTTCTCTAGCCCAAGGGTTTTGTCCCTGCCAAATTATAAGGGCCTGCTGCAAACAATGGAGGTGTTAGAGCTTCTAAAAAAATAAAAATGTTGAAAGAATCTTTTATAACGGAAAATATTAGGCAATCTAAACCTAGGGCCAGCTGGTAGCGGGCAGTATAATATAAGCTCTATGGAGGAGAGCTGTGCAAATAATAGATTTTCAGAATTTCTTCTCTCCCATTCCCCCCAAGTTTGAACTATTTTAACTATTTTCTCCAGGTAAAATAATTTGCCCAAATCAACCAAATTCCATGAAATTGCTAAATTCTCCTCAAGATTTCTTTTTCTGAATTGACAGGTTTCTTAAAAAGGCAAAGCCATTCTCCTGTCTCTAGTCTGGATTCATGATGTTCACTAGTGACATAGTTAGGAAGAAATCCGCCTGTGGTCACCTTTTCCCACCCCCCTGTATTCTTGTCAGATCTCACACATTACAGTAACCAGTTTGGGCTTGGTAATTATGTCTGGATCCAGAAGCTGGCAACGTTCACAGGAGGTTTTCCATTAATCTCTACCATCCCCAAATCAGCTGGCACTGGGATGAAAGTCTTGACAAAGTGTGGGGTTGGAGGTTCATTAGGTAGCAGCTTTTAGTCTGAGTCTTCACTGGATCAATTAATAATTATTACGCTTATAATGTCAACTGTGGACCAGATGTTGGACCTCGGTGCCAGGGGAGGGGTACACGGCTGGAGGGGAGAGCTTTAAAGCGACATATGAAACAGAGGCTCTGACCACTTGTCATCATTGATCCCACCGTGTTTCTTGTAACGGTGCAGGTGTTAGCTGTGCCGTTCTGGCCAAATCCCACTCTGGCACCTCACCAACTCCGGCAGTTTACTTACTTAAAATCATCCCTGTGTTTTTAATTGCAGGAGTTATTCTTCGCTTCCCTTCTTTAAAAGCAGGTTTGTGCAGTGTATTAATGGCTCAGGAATACCTGCTGTGTTCCTTACCCTGCTCCGGAGGTGGCTGCGCTCCAGAGGCAGGCGGAGTGCTCCTTGCACATGTAGTCTATTAAGTTCTCCGAGGTCCCTCAGGATGAGAGGCGGTCCTGCACACACGAGGTTGGAAGCGAGCTGGGCTGCAGGTCCAGACAGAAACTCTAATAGAGACCCGAGGTGAGCTTGAGGCAGGTCTGCCCTTGGCCACGGGGCTTTATAAATGCATTTAAACAAGCTGTCTGAGCCCTAAAACATGGTTCCAAACTAATGAAACCTGCTTGTTTGGCAATGGCAGGCTCTGCGTGGCTTCCAGAGGTTGCTTTATGACTGCTCGTGTAACATAGCACTTCAAAACCCTTCCCCATTTCTTTGTTGTTTTTTTTTTTCCTTTCTTTTTAATTATTAAATCTGTCCTTGGAGAGTCTGAGCCAAATTTTCAAACACAATATTTAAGTCTTCTATTTAGGGGTTTAAGTGAATGGCAAAATGCAAGTGTACATCATTAGAGAGCCTATAAACTGCAGAATCAGACAGATAAATTCAGGTACCCATGTTTGAAAAGCAAATATACAGCACACTAAAAAAAAATTGCCAAGAAAGAACTGTACAAGCAAATGACTCTCTTGTGTTGATCTAAGGTGAGGCAAAATTCCTGGTGTGAATATAACCTCTAGTTGGTGGTGGTGGTGATGTGGCACCTTGATTGGAGGCTGCTGCTGGTGATGTGTCTAGCAAGGCCTTCTGTTAGTTCCCAGCACAGCATAGACAGAGCTGGCCAAACTCTGCCTCCTGTTACGTCCCGGCAGCCGCAGTGATTCCGCGGAGGGAAGACTTGGATCCGTCGTGCTTAATCACATTGGCAGAGCTCGGAGGATGAGAGACCACCGGGAAGGGAGGGAAGTTGACTTCTCTGAACCTCAGTAATGTTTATAAAGTTCAGCCACACAGTAGTGAAGAAGGGTTAAACCAAAACCTCAGTTTCAGTGATTTGGCAGTAAACATTGTATGTAACCAAGTTTGAAATACTAGTTTTTCCATTTTCCTCATTACATAGCCACTTGAAACACGGCAGCCACCCCTTCCCCCTTCTTTATAAATCTAGGAACCCTGATGCATTCCTTGTCCTAAGCTCTGGATATAAAACTTCTTCTGAAACTTCCTTTTGCCATTTAAAACCATGATGGAAACTACACAGAGGAACGGTTGTGCTATGGACTATGGTCCTTCTAAAATAAGTGTTTCATGCCCAAACATTGATAGTCATCATGGACATCTATTTTTGCACAACATAACTAAAAAATAGACATATAAAACTTAACAAAGGATATTTTCCTAAAATAAAGAGCAAAACCAATCTCAAGTATAAACAGCAACAACAAGAAAATCCCAGAATAAAACAAGATGTATTTTGGGGCATGTTCCTTCATTTTTTTCCATCCTTTAATATTTATATACTAGCTATGTGTCATAGGAGCTAGGATATAAAGCATCCCAGCTCCAGGCTACACATTAGATGACTAGGAATCATCGCAGTGAATGCCACTTAGCTGGGGATCTCTCTGTGATCTTGGCAGCTGGGGAGCAAAGAAGCAGGAGCAGCACAATTCCTCTTCCTCCTTGCGCTGCCCAGAGCACAGTGTTGGCTCTAACTTCTGTGCCTTGCTGCAGCATGACCTCAGGACCCCTGGGAGCTGCTGCAGGAGCTTGCCAGACTCCCCAGCACACACCAAGGCCCACCAGGAATGAGCAGAGCCACAGGGCAGGAGAGGTTCCCCTGCCACACATAGATGTCTTTTCCTTTTCTACATCGGAGCAAGGCTCCATTAAAATAATTGTGAATTTTGCATTTATTGAGGTGGGATATGACTTTTAGAGAGGCAAAGATGCAAAGGTTTTGCTATGAATTAGGTTTGAAGTGCACTGTTTGAAGTTTCTGTCCACGGACTAGGTCTGCATGACTAGCTTGTCACAACAAGGAAACAAACTTTCTGATATGAAAGTGTGGGTGAGGGATGAGTACATCTGCAGTGAATATGGACTTCTGCTGAGGTGCCCTGTCCTCAGCAGAATGGCCCTCGTTTGCCTGGAGTTCAGAGACTTCCAGTGCAACACTAGCAGAAACTGATGCTCAAGCCTCCACTTAGGTGATGCCACCCTTTGTACGTAGGAGCGAGAGACAGGGACACCTGCTTTGACTCTAATAACCAGTCCAGGAGCTTGTGATACAGTCATAGTAGAGACAGCAATGTTTATACTAAATAATCACCCTGAAATCTTTCCAAACAAGACCCCTGCTCCTGTGCTGGGTTTTCCTCTTGACTCTGATATATTCCCTCCAAGTTGCACTCTGGGATACTGCAGTGATACAACGATGGGATTTGGTCTCTGGAATTTGGCCTATTCGGGCAGCAGAGAGCCTTCTAGGGCCCAGTTAGCTTCACTGGGTGGCAGAAGTCTCCAACAGCGTAGAGACCATCTGTATGGTAAGATCTTCTTGGCTCTGTTTCTGCTGAGTGACCCAGCAGTCACCCATCTGTGTCCTACCTTGCAGCCTATGCCAAAGCCTTTCACTAGGTGCTTCTTATTTCTCCACTCGCATATATCCCTCTGTTCTTTGCACCATCTGAAGTGAGACGGAGATATAACGCACAGACTGCATGTCTCTCCTTCAGGGTTGGTCTCTCCAGGATTCAGAGCAGCAGATGTCAGAAGCAGGAAATTACAGGATTGCCACTACCATGCTCCCTGTGGCATGCAGATAAGCTCCTGGCCTGCTGAAGGAAAGGGGACAGATTGGGAGGCCGGCAGGAGCAGGCATGACCTCAGACCTAGAAGTTCAGCCAAGTGTTGTGGGTCAAGACGTTTGCCTGATGGGCCTTACAGCACCGATTATCAGCATTTACGGCCTTGAGGTCAGCCCTAACTATCTGGCCAGACAGAGCCTGGAAATCAACTGGGACAGAAGTGATGCAACTTCACCTTCACTAAAGAGCCAGGATGGGGCTGTAGTGTATGAACTTTTTCCTCCAGAAGGCAGCCAAAGTGCAGTGTATGCAGTCTAGCTACTGCACGAGCCTTCTCTTCGACCTGTTGTGCTCTACTCCCTTTATCCCATCAATGTTTCTTGCACAACTTCACTTTGATCACGGATCTCTGCAGAGGCAGGATTTTGAGCCTGATTCTGATCCCATTTATTCTGGCATGATTCAGGAGCAACTATGATACAATTATACTTCTAGATGATCAAAATCATTCCAGTTCCTTTTACTGTGCAAAACTCGTGTTCTGTAGCAGCAAGAAAATGATCAATGATGTGAACAACAGAGCCAGCTGAAGAAGGAGAATTTTTTTCTCCTCCAAAGTTCAATATTTGTTGGCTAACTCTTTCGATAATTGAAAGAAATGGTTTTGTGGAGGAAAAAAAAATCCCACAGTACATACATATTTGGCATATGATGCAAAATTTTATAGAAGAAAACAAAATTTGGAAAATTCCCATCAGCTCAAAATAGTCCTGATACTGTCTCCAGTGGCAACTTACATTATCAGAGCACACACAGAAAACAGCAATGCCGGGACGTGCGGTTTCACTTATTAAAGAGCACTAACCAAGATCCATCGTGTAATGTCAAGTGGATACTCCGAAAACAGGGCTGAGAAACAGTGCTCTTTCCCATCCTCATGCGGAAGGTCAGTGCTGAGGGAAGGCGTCCAGCAGGCAGGATTTCAGGACACAAGCCCGCAAGCCCAGAGCTCCAACATGAGTGCGCTCAGTGATACGTGCAGCGATTCGAGCCCCCCGAATACCAGCACAGGTTTGCTGCTGCCCTAACTGCAGCTCTCCGGGTTCAGTGCCCACGGGACTCCCTCGAGGGCGAACCCTCTTCTGCACTCTGTGATTGGGGGCACGACTGCACCGCGTCCGTGCGGCTTGCTGGGATATGCGCAAAGTGCTCGGCGCACTGACAGCGACAGCGCAGCCAGGAAAGCAGTTGACACCGCGCCTTGCCAAAGCACTTCTGCTGCCAAACTACAGGCAGACGTGGCAGGAGGAGAGAAGACGGGGAGGAGGGAGGACGCCTGGGCACTGAGCGGTCGCTAAGCAGTCCAGCACCGAGTCCCTTACTGGGTTTATCCTGCATCTGGGTATTGGCCCGAATTAACTGCGCATTGACCACAGGGGCTTAGGATTATCCCTAGCTGCGGTTATGAAGTATGGTTATGAAGTACAGAAATCCTGGAAATGAGGTAAGATATTAAATGCCTTCATCAGTATAGTCCAGCATGGTGTTGCACAACACTTTAGGGTCAGTAAGTCAGAATCTGGTCTTTTAAGTCTATTTAAAAAAATCAAAAAACAAAAAAATACATCAAAATTTTAGTCCTTTTTTTTTTTTTTTTTTNACAGTTCAGACACATTAAATTGATAAAGATCTGCCTAGAAAGAAAAGGCCTCTCTGTGTTTTCTATCACCCAACAGCGCTGGCGGGAGTCGGGCTCTGCGAGACCGGGCTGTAATCTGAATCGGGGCTGAAGTGCGTCAGCAGACAGCATATGGTATGTTTATTATTCTGCACTGCACAACCCTGGCCATGGGGAAGGGGAAACGATGGGGCTTCAGGTCAGCCACCAGACCAATAGGTAGCCGTGGTGAGTGACACGGTGTCACCGCACACGACTACCACTTTATAGCTTAGGCAGAGTGTTTGAGTCACCAGAAACGCATATACTTCATCCACAAAAAATCTTTTAGGAATATACTGTGTTATGTATGAAGTTAACACTACTCGCCAGTCAAACACTATTTAACTCTTTAGGTCTATAAACCTCTTGCAGACTTTGTACACGTGAAGGACATAAATGTGGCAATCATTTTCCATTATTATTTTTAGCAACAAGTTTTACTTCCACACTTAACTTTCGGTACAGTCAGGTATTTTAGAAGGGGGTAGATTCCTG
>VWPW01031942.1:117513-228366 GCA_013389825.1 Crypturellus undulatus
CTTGCTAGCAGCAGTGCCGAGGGGTCGCTCTGCTGAACGTGGTGCTCTCTGGGCCACTGCTGGCCACTGCACACAGCCGTGCTGCCAGTCCTGGAGCGAGATGGTCCCAAATCCAGGTTTTTCCTCAAAAAGCCCTGGCCTTTCTACACAGAGCAGCTTTATTCGCCTTCCGCATCCCTGCGGCCAGCACGGTGCAGCCCGACGCGTGTGCAAACACTCATTTGGGTCTGGCTGCTCAGCCGCGACTCCGTCCAACTCGCAGTCTGCCCAGAGAGCTCCTGCTTGTCCCCAGGCAGCCACCAAACTCCCTATCCGCTTTATTCCAGCCTCTTTTCTGAAGCTGGAGAGGCACAACAGGAGCTCCTTCCCTGTCCTCCCGGCATGCCCCGACACCCTCACACTCTATGAGGTTAAAATCTGAAACAACGGACTTTCTAAATTAAACGCTATCATCTCCTGATCTTGCTCATAACTCGCGCACTTGACTTTCTAAAGCGACGATGACAACGCACTCTGGAGGGAAAACCAAACCAGAAACTCCTACGCCGGCCTGGCCGCGGAGCAGATGCTCAGCGCAGCATTTGCATGGCTGAGGCGGCGGCGGCGAGTCGCGCAACCTGCTCCACCACAGCACTCCTCACGGCCCTGAGCTCACCGGGCTGCTTTCATGGTCAAAGTGCAGCTTTGCTCCCAGAAGAGAGCAGGGCAGGGAAACAGCACCTGGGCTTCCTGGGATAAGTGCAGCCATTCTCAGCCCTCACCTTGCCAGCCGGCCTGTCCTGCCCCAGCAGGATGGCAGCATCCCCATGGATGGACCCATGCTAGGGTGCCTCTAGCTGCTTCTGGGGGTGCATTTTCTTCTCCTCCCCCCCCCTCCCATTTTTGGTTGCTTTTCTTGCTGTGCTCCAGCTTCCTAGAGCAACCAACACAGCTGCTTTTTTGGGGCTAGTTTTAAAGGGCTGGGTCCACCTTGGGGATAACCCCCTGCAGCTACCTGGCTTCACCCTGGGAGAGAACAGCCTCTGTGCCCTTATCTACATGTCTGTGGCTGTTTTTCATGGGTGCAGGGTCAGGCCCTTCACGCATGTGTCCTGGAGTGGCAGGTTGTGTCACTGTTTCTCTCTCAAACTATGGCTGGGCTGTTTATAAACTCAGATATACCAGAAGGTTGCAGTAAAAAATAAATAAATAAAAATTGTATATAAGAAAGAAAGCTTGCCAGGGGGATGAGAGCAGTGGGTTGGATTGGCTTGTCCCAGCCAGGAGTCTTGGAAAGGGGCCGGGGAGGCAGGAAAGATCCATGAGGAGTTTCCTGCAAAGAAACCATTCAAGAAATTGGGCAGAGGTAGCCGCCATGTGACTCCAGGGATGCTGGGCTTGGGCGGAGGGGAGAGCCGAAATCTGGGAAGGCAGCCCAGCCCAGAGATCGGTGGGGGGATGGTTCAGTTTGGATCAACTTTACCCAAAATAATACGTGGTTTGTATTTTCTAAGCATTTTTTCTTTTTTTAATAAAAAAGCAAGCACAGTGAAAGATCTCATGGTGGAGGAAATGTCATTTTTCCCATTGAAAAAGCAAAACAAAATAAACCAGAAAAACCCCAAACTTTGCAGGCAGAAAGTTGCTGCCAAGCACAGACACATAAGGGCTGGTGCTGCCTGCTTGTGCCGCGAAGGCGTCAGGTCGCTGCCTCCAGCTCGCCTGCGTGCCGGTGTCCCCAGCCCCCCTGCTGCCCGAGACCTCATTGCAGTCTCCAGCTGCAGCTCTGGGGACAAGGAGAACTGGGGAAACACATTAAAAAAGCAGTGCCTGTTCTCGCCCCGGCCACGCTGCTTCGGTGTGCTGAGCGCTGAGCCTCTGAGCTGCACGGCCGCGTGCCCTCCGGCCAGGCCAACCTAACCACCAACTTGCGAGAAACGGCGCTGGAGCCGTCAGAAACAGCCCCGGCGGAGCCAAGGGAGTGAGGTCAGCGCCGGCAAACCCACGCCTGACTCAGGCGCTCGGGGCTCGCTGCGGCCTCGGCAGCACCGACGCGTCCCCTCACCTCCCTGCGAGCCGCGGCCGAAGGGATAAAGCAGCAGCAGGTTTGTTAGCTCAAAACAAAACAAAGCAGCAGCAAAAATCACTTTTCAGCACCTCTCAGAATCGCAGGGGACACGTGGAGTCAGTGCAGGCTGGGTGGAGAGGCAGCAGCGCGTCTCGGCGGTGTCCGCGCTCAGTATTGGCTTGGTGCGGTTTCCATCCTAGAAGCCACCGGTCAGTGGCACTGGAAACGGGCCGGGTGCAGGAGCTGTATGCGGGAAATTAGTCTGGAAGGCGCACTGGAAACTAATGCTAACAGCATTCTTGGAAGCCCTGTCCCTGACCAAAAAAAAAGAGGGATTTCCTAAAATGACTGAAAATGAATTTGCAACATCTGTGAACAGTGGGGTTGCCTCTCTCTGAAGGTAGTGAAGGAAGAGTTACAGTCAGCAGCTCCGTGGTTTAAATGGCAAAAGCCAATGTGCACATAGACTACAGAAAGTGCCAGGTACACTATTAGGTGCCTTAAGTCCTGAATGCTTGGACATTTGAACTGTGAGTAACTGTGGAGTTAAAACTCCACAAATGTGCACTGTCTAAAAATACACTCTTTTTGGCCAGAAGAAAAAGAAAAAAAGAGCTGTTTTTTTGGAATCAGAAGCAGCTTGTAATTAAAGCCAACAGTATGGGACTCTGTAACTGATCTGCTCTGAACAAATTATTTGGCTACCTGAAAAGAAAAGAAGCAAAACCTTTTAATTTTTTTGGAAAGGTGCTTACAGAAGTTAAAGAAGAAACACACGAACTTGGGGAGGAAAGGGAAACAATGCAAGCAAATTAAAACAAGCAAAGGGCTGAGCTCCTTGTTGCGCAAACATAGGTAGAAATAGAAGAAATGGGAGTAGCTTTATTCCGATGAACAGCCCAGTCACTGACTGTGACAGCAAATTGGCTGATCTGTTAAAAAAGCTATAGAAACCGAAATGATTTTATGCCATTGATCTCAGCTTAGCACTCCTCAGTGATACGCTTGATGAGTGGGATTTCGTCTTATTTTCACTGAGGCGATTTCAACAGATTTACAATGATGACTCCAATGAAATTACACACGTGGTAAGGGAAAGTTTAGTTTCATGGCAGAACAGCTCTATCCGAGTGATTTAACTCCTTGAAATGTGCCATTTTCAGCTGCAAAGGAAAATCTTGAAGGCATGATTCCAGCGAGGATGTTTAGTCAAACAGTACCAGATGGATGTGTGGGATTCACCTTATGCTTTGGTTATGAATGAAAGTAGTGAGCTCGGAATTTGCTGAGGACTATTTCTGCTTAAAGAATTATGGTCAAGATGCGGTTAATGTAGCCATGCTTGGGTCTGCTCCGACTGGTCGACCTGTGGAAATGAGAAGGAAAGGGAACATACGGGAAGTCCGGTCCAGGAAGGTTGCCCAAATGAATCCAGCACACCATCAGCCCTTTGGCTTGGGTGTGAAGCGATGCCACAGTTTCTTGGGGACTTACGGAATTTGTAACAAACAGAACTTCTGTACCTTCTGTACTTCTGTACCTTCTGTCTCCCGGGACCTGCACACAGAGCCCGGCTCCTGCTGCCACGTGAGCAGCACTGTCGCTCTTGCCCCGCTCCGGAGAGGGAAACAGAGAGTCTTCTCTGACACCTAACAGCCGGGGTGTACCTGGGCCTTCCTGCGCATGGAGCACGTCTGCCCTTCGACTGCGAGTGCCTCGCTAACCAAGTCATTGCAGTGCAGCGTGGCAAGGGAGCAGCCCCATCAGCAAACACTCAGTGAAGACAAATGTAAAGAAGAGCTCTCCTTGGAGAAAACCTTACCAGTGCTCCACAACAGCACTAGAAAATCAGGGGGATAGCTAGGCTGGCACCCTCCTGTTACCCCTTTTCCTCCAGGGACGGAACAAACCCAGGGGTCATGCAGACCATACGCACCTCCTGGCAAGTCATCCTCTCCGGCAAACGCCTCCTTCTGTGGGGCACGGGGGCCTCCGGCCCAACGAAAAGGGCCCTTGCACACCCAAGGCCTGCCCTTAGTGACCCACACGCTTCTGAAGCTGGGCACGGCACAGCAAAGGACACAATTTTATTTTCCAAGTAGATACACATACTGTGTCGAACCATGAGTACGGAATGCATTTCATAATTTAAAATCCATGCAGAGGACTCTTTTTAATAATGAGAACCACCCATGGCAAAACTCTTCTTAAATCTGCCTATAAGGTTATGTTTTAAGTACTAAGTTCAGAGCGTTGTGGCTTTTTGGTTTTGTTTTGTTCTCAAAAAGGTCTGCCGAAAACCTTTTGCACAAACTGAGGAGCAACTATAACACATGTAAAAAAAACAAGATAGCAGTCTCATACGGGAAATATTTCTGCTTTCGTTTTTATTTTATGAATACATATACAAGAGATGCATAATCTTCCGTTATCCAGGCTTAAAGATAACAGTTTGTTTTTCAAAACAGTTTAAAGAGGAAAATAAAAATCAGGACGAAGGCGGTGCAACATATCCAAACCGTACAGCTGGAAACCTCGCTAAAGTTATTGCTGAAACGCGAGCACGGTGGAGGCTGTGCCTAAGCGTGTGCTCTCCTGTGCTCTGCAAAGCCTCACCCAACGTATTTATGCTTATGAAGAGAAAATGCTTTGGCATAACCAGAGATTCCTCTGCTCACACTTCATTGACATTTCTGAAACACCAAGACAATAAAGTCTGAGAATTTTATCAGAAATCTTTTCTTCTCCTTGGCAGCGATGTCTTTAAAATGCAGGGGGAAATAAAGAAGTGCCGGTTGACAAGAGACTTCTACTTCCATACTAAGGTGGTTATACTAGCAGGATGCGGCACGAAGCAAACAGCTTCAAATAGAGGAGATGGAGATATATATTTATATATATGTATATAATGTAAAAATGCTTATTTTATATGACAAAGGAAGATTTGTCAAGATAACATAAAATGAACCACTCTAAGACTAGCTTCCAGCAAAACATTTTGCTTTATTGGATCTATTTTCTAGCTACAAGTCAAGCTGACATCTGTCAGACTTTTTACTTTTCATATGGCAGTCTATAAGAAATGTCTCATGCAACTTCTACAATGCTAAATACAGGGTAAATAATTGGGATTAAACAGGTGAGGAACAACAGCCTATTGTTAGGACTGATAACAGCATATTATGTACATATAGCCATATTATATTCTCATGTCTTCACAGTAATGTGCAAATGTGACAAATATGGCTTTTGTAAAAAGTAAGTAAGACATAACTATACAGAATAATGGTTTAAAACGTTTAGGAGGATTTCACCTTTTTGTGAAACCTGTTCAATCTTCATTGCATGACAGCTAATGAGTTACCTCGGCATGGAGGAGTAGTTCAGGTGTATTTCCAGAAGGGGGCATAGATTCCTAAGGCACAATATTAATGTTAAACATTTTTAATTTAAGTCATGCTATGTTTATTTTTATTTAATTTTTTTGGTTATATGAAATAATAGGTCATTGCTAGTTATATAGGAAGCGGTTGATTGTAAAAAATACAATGTTAGAGGCTACCCTACATGCCTATCTGTAGCTCCAGAAACATCAGCTAATCTGAAAACACACTATACAGCGCTGCATATTAAACCTTCATGGTTTTTTGGTAATATCATTTTTTCATACATGTAGCAGAGAGTTATAAGGCTTCTGCGGAATAATAATATTATAATTGAACAAATATTTTACACTCTTCCATAATGGTATTTACAGTTACTTTAATTCATATTTTGCCATTTGGTAAATAATGTGTATCTTGTATGCATCCTTCTTGCCTATCTAAAGTGCTTGCTTAACTGCATGAGGAAAGAAAATGCATACCTGCTTTAGGTGCAACAAACCCTCCAAAGAAGTAGCTGAAATATTTGTTGTGGATCTGAAATGCATTCTCAGAAATTGAAATTATTGCTAAATTCAGTGCCCTCACTAGGCAATCATCTATATTATGTCATATATAAATATATGCATATATACTAGTATGTATGTACATGCATACACATTCATCTATCATGTGATAGATTTCTTTTTTTGTCCATCAACCTTTTTTATTTTGTGCTATTCAACTCACTTGTGCTATGACTGAAGCCAGATTAAAATCAGAATCTTAACATGCTGCTACTAACAATCCTATGATTCATTAGCACATAATAAAGACAATATGAAAAAGAAAGAGCTGAGATGATGACAAATCAAGAGGCTTTTGAAATGCACTGAGAATAAGGCAACAAGCTGTACATTACAGCAGCGGAAAGGCTGAAGAAATTCTGGAATTCATAAACACATCTTACTGGAGTAGGGATTTCTCTCCCCACTTTGCTACATAGTCTTATGGTTTCGGTTTCCAAATATCACTCTCCAGAATGCAAGCTCTACCGCTTCTGCGCCTACCAGCACTTTTAATGAGAGCAAATTCAAAGCTTATTAAAAATGCCCCAATGCCACAACCTGGTAAAATAAGGCACTTCCAGGGCTGTATTCCAGCGGTGCCATACCAGAAGGACCAGCACTGGGAAGAAGCAATCAGATTTTGCTGAGTTTCCTAGTTTTGTCCCATGAAATGCGCCATCTTGGAGTTTTATCTCTCCTTTTCTTTTCCCCCCTCCTCTTGAGATGATTTTCTTTAAAGAAGGTATTTCATCCACTGAAGAACCACTTCTTTGTGAGCAAGAGGCAAATCTTCAGTTCTTAACATTCAGTGAGGTGGAAGGTGGGAGTGGTACCAGGCAATGTCTTCAGTCTACGCGGTGTTTCTGCGCTCTAGCTGACACACACCAGCTAAGTCAAAGTGTGGGCTTTGTGCTAGGCCAGCATTGCAAGCTACGAATGGACATTGGTACTGGAAAGGTCATTCCTTATAATTTCATTTACTGCAAAGAAAGAACACAAGAAAGACAAAGAATTGGTTAGAATCGTGTTGCTGCAGACCTGTGCTTTCAGCAAGTGACCCCCCAAACTTGTTTCTTCACAGTTTGAGCGTGATTCTGAACATGAAGCGTAACATCGCTACGGAGCTAGCACAGACTGGCCACAGTGCAGAACAGCAGCATTAACCGGGGTTATTAACATGCTAAATACTGGGTAAAACCAAACCAGAACAGCAGCACCCTGCACCCTTGATTGCATCCAGTATATTTAACTTTTTAACCAGTTACAGGCAAAACGTTTCATTTGCTCCACAACTGGCTCTCAGACTCCAAGTAAGGAACCGCAGGAAGCCTTCGAATGAACCACCCGTTCCAGAAAAAGAGCCATTGGAAAGTATGTCAGCCACGGCACACGCTAACGGCACCGAGCTGCCAGCTGCTTAACAGGGCATTTGAAGCTGCGATGCCTGGATAGAATAGGGCTTCACATGCTGATTTTTTTTTCCACTGTGGGGTGATTAAAAAAAAGAAAAAAAAAAGGAAGAAAGAAAAAGAAACAAAACTGCCGTGGGCTTGCCTGTTCCCGGTAGCTGGTAACAAGCATAAATGTGTTCTCCATAAATGTGTTCTCCTTTCATGTTGACAAACACACATGGCCAGGCAACCTCTGCTCCCATCAGGAATCGCAGACGGGAGGGGATGGGCAAGTTAAAGCCCTTGGGAAGAGCTGAAGAAAGGAGTAAACACGGCCCCTTATCTCAGCATCGGCCACTGAGACGGCATCTCCACCGACAAAGCACTGTTTTCTTCACTCGGGAGTCTTCTCCCATTCTTTTCCCCCTCCCCTGCAGATCATCAAGCAATACAGTTTCCCACACTCAAATTATGTCCATTTATCAGCTTGTGATTTTTGGCAGATGGACAGGAAATGACTGAACCTGGCAAAAGCCATCTGCAGTGAACTACACAACATCCCTTTCGTTTCCACCCCACCTCCCTGCCGCCACTGCCACCACCTGATTTACATGCAGATAGACCAAATGCCATCAGGAAGGCTATCACCGCTGCCGAGTTTCCCCGGCACTACTGGGAGTGGGAAACACATGCCCACGTCATGGAACTACCATGGAAAAGCCTGAGTTTTCCTTTGCTTGTGGCTGCTGTTCATGGCCATGCAGATAACTCCACGTGTTTATTGGAAAAGGCCAAGCATGTCTAAAACCAGCTTCCTGAAGCAATTAGTTGGGGCTTTTATTCTTTTTTTCCTCTGCAGACCTATTGCCTAGTTTGCAAATGCAGTACATGGATCAGTCAGGATTTGTGTCACAGGTCCTGGTCACTGTAACCACTTACACCATGGATATGCATGCCCTTACTGCAACTAGGAAATATCATTTGTATTTGTAATTACCTATTTACGGCAGCAAACTAAGAGCAATATGGAAATGAGATGTGAAGACAATGCAGTTCTCTCCCTGGAGAGTGTTGGGGAGTTTATCTTTAATATTACAAAACAGTGGAAATAAAGTTAAGCAGCAAGTCCTGCTCCGTGAGAAAGAATACCCTGCCTACATGCTAACGTGGCAATAAATGCTACCCTATTTACATGCTACAAGACTTTGGACAGTTTTCTGAACTGAATCTCTATCTTCAATGCAAACAATGCACTTTTTTTCTGTGGGATGATTTTTCCATGATGCTTTTGTAAAGATAGTTTCTTAGATAAACTTCTCAAAGCAACATTGGGTATGCAGCAAACACACACAGTGGTATCTTTGTGTTGAGTGTAGCAATGAAAACCAGTTCTCATATGGGCTAGAGTTACACTTTTGATAACTCTCCCTGTAGGTTTCTGTTATGCCAAATAAAATAAAGATATCATTTGTTAGTCCTTCAACACATATTATTTAGAAGTATTAAATAATGAATCTTTACACATCTCTGTGAAGCAGCAATATAAGTATCATCAGTAGTTTGCAGATGAGGACAAGGATGGAGAAGAGCTGAGGACCTTGAACCTTGGGCTAATCCCACGGCACACCCATAGTACTCTATCTCAATTTGCTCACTAAAACTTTCAAAAGTAATGTTCCCTTCTCCCCCAGCCCAAGTAAATACTCCCCATACTAAAACATTTTGAGAAAATATTTCAAAAGCAGATCAGCAGCATAAGGACCTCAAAGTCCCAAATCCATTTTCAGGATATCTTAGGCACTTAGATATTGCCTTTTCCAGCCACATTAGGTGCCTTCAGACGAATCCATCATCACTCACCTGCTACCAGCAACATTGTTACCTCTAAGATGACCTGTCCTTTCCTTTCCGCTGCGAGCCCACCCATCCAGCTGGGGACCATGGGATGGGCCTGAAGGACCCAAGGTCCTTTTGTGCTCCCAGCACTCACCAAGGAGGCTGAACAGTGACAAGATCCAATCTGCATCCTACTGAAATCACTGAAATGGCATTACTGACTGCGAAGGGAAAAGGATTCCACCTGCGGCTATTTCGTTCATCCTCATAACATGTAACTTTCTCATGAGGGATAGACTTCTGTGATGTAGTCCTCATATAACATTTAACAGAGTTTAACATCTGTCACAACCCAATGTTAGCATGTACTCAGTGAGACTTCCTTACAGTGCAGCCACTGCCTCCAGATACCACAAACGAATGTGATCCCAAACAGGCAAGAGGAGGTTCAGCATTTCTCCTGTGGTGCCCATGGGCAGTACGGCTCAGAGACAGCTCCTTGGGGCTGGTCTGCTGGCCTCATCATTTCACCTTCATCCATCCCCTTCATCTGCCATGGTGCAGAGGACACAAAAAGTCCCAGTAGCACATCGGAAAAAAAAAAAAAAGACAAAAATGGACGGGGGTACCAGCCTGAAGCGGAACAGCACGTTGTCTCACACAGCCGCCGCCATCGCCCTACGACAGGGAGCGAGCTCACAAGTCGCATCTGTGTGAGGAGGTGAAAGGGGAAGCGCGCCGAGCGCGGGCTTTCCCTCGCGGCCGCCGGGGCACCTGAGCCTGCGAGGGAACACCCTGTGGCCGCCGACGCGGCCCCGTCACGCAGCGGGGCCACGGGCAACGCGTGGCCTCATGGCGGCTCTGGACTTCTAGAAAGATCCTCCCGGCCTCCTCCAGCTACGCAGCTCTAGCAGTGCCGTGAGGGCCTCCTGCAGCTCCGGGGAACGGATTTTGAAGAGAAACCTGTTGGTGGGAAAAGTTCCGTTTTGGGTCAGACATGAAAATGCAGATGACATTTCCCAAGTAGTTTTGGCTTAGAGAAAGGAAGGTCTTTAACACCAATGTTTTTGTTGTTGTTTCAAATCGCTGCAAAATGCCTTTTAAAGATAAAGTGAAATAGTACCCTTAGACTCCAAAACACGTTATAATTTTTGCTACACAGTAAAGGAAATGATTTATGTTGGATCAAATGAAATGTTTTGAGCCCCAATCTGTTTTTTGGGGAGCAAGAAAACATAAAATGCTTTTGTTTAGGGTTGACCCAAAACCATCCTTCCCACCAATAAATCAAGAAAGCTATTACTCAGGTAGGGCTCTCCTGAAGCATCCTGTATGTCTGTTTGTGCCACATCTCATGTAAGTGAGACAATTGTTTGGGAAAGAGTATAAAAACTGGGCTCTCCTCCAGTGCTGCTTTCTCAGAATACTCATAACTTCTGACTGGTGGAGGAGTTCAGGAGACACAGGAGATGTACATCTTTTTTTTTTTTTTTTTTATGAACTTTGGTTTCTTCCATGAAGTTTTCTAACATCTTTCTGAATCTGTTCTGGTCTTCGAGATTTCCTGCAGAAATAGGTACTGAGGTTTAAGGACATGTCTGGTGAAAAAGTGCTTCCTTTTAAGTTTTTTACTTGATAATTTCATTCTTGTATCGTGTGAAAGAGCTGATTGTTCCCTGCTCACCATCTCCTTTGCCATCCACCACAACCCTTCCACTTGGGATCCTTGTGGCTCTGGGCAGTAGTGTAGGACCACTGCACAACTCCTCAGAGAGAGGTCCAAGATACTGCTGCTACAGAGAAGGTAATTGATTTATTTTTTTCTCTTAGTTTCCAGCTTTCTAACAAAATATTAATATAGTTGAGGAGAGTCTGCTGCTTGCCGTCATGAGGGCATTGGTTTTGGTTTACAAATCTGTTACTACAACAGTATTGTGTGTGTTACAGAGAACAGCAGTATCCAGTACAAGCAGTATTTTGGCCTGGGTTTGAATTTCATTTCTGAAGCTAATGTTGGTCTTCGATTCGGCTGCTGCAGATGCATTCAAATTCGTAGTAACATTCCAAGAGTAGCTGTACTTTGAATGAGGGTAACATTTTTCAGAGAAAGGTTGCAAAGGGTTTGTGCTTGCCTTTTAAACAACATAACTCATTCTATGATTCTATAAGGAAAAATTTCCTGACAGTGCGGGTGACAGAGTACTGGACCAGGCTGCCCAGAGAGGTTGTGGAGTCTCCTTCTCTGGAGATCTTCAAGACCCGCTTGGATGCAGTCCTGTGCCACGTGCTCTAGGTGGCCCTGTGTGTGCAGGGGGGTTGGACTAGATGATCTCTAGAGGTCCCTTCCAGTCTTAGGCATTCTGTGATTCTATGATTCTATAGCTTTAGTACTCAAAAAGACTCATTTTGCAGACAGGGCAGACAAGAGCCAGTGAATTACTTGATTTGCGGCGGTGCCTCACACAGCTTTGCTGCAGTTCTGGAACAGCAGGCAAAATGTTTAATTTTCATTGCATATATTAGCATAACACTTCCGTTAAGCAATAGGTTCATCCCTAGCAGATCAAACAGTTGAGTAAAATGATTTACAGCACTTTTGTCATCAGATTTTTTCATATGTTTTTCTGTTGGCTTTGGGGAGTGGGGACATTGTTGCTTTTATAGCTAACACCTACAGTTCCCCACAGTGCCTTCCCTCAACTGATACTTTCCATTGTCATGTTCAGCTTTTCCACTGACATAAACTCAAAAAAATAATAATGCTGAGAAATGCAGGGAACACGTGACATCTCTACCTGTCAAGGCGACTGAAAGAGGAACCCTTCCTTTGCTAAACAGCAGATGCCACGGTAGCAGGATGTGGTAAGCTGTTATACCACATTTTAGTTTAATAAGGAGTCTTTTCTTCTTGTATTTTGCTTTGCTTTAAAATGCCCTTGCAATGGAAAGTTTTGTTTTACTAATTAGCAAAATCAATGTCTTTTGAGTTCCCACTTGAAACAGGACAACCGGATACATTTAAACAAATGCAGACTCCATATATGGATGCAAACTTCATAGGAAACAGAATATTTTTTCAAATCTGGGGGCTACATATGGATTCTATTAACCGTTGAAAGCTTAAATTTCTGCTGACTTCTACTTTCCTTATATTTGACTATTAATTTGAATAGTGATAACATTATGGCCTCCTGTTTTAATAAAAATCACTCTCCTTTTGGGACAAAGTTCGGCCTTTCAGCTCAGATATTGTTCCCACTCACATCAAAGAAGGGACGAGGCCAGAGATGTGAGCGGAAGGAAAAAGGCAGATGAAGAGGACTGGTGAGTTCTTTGGTACATGAAGATGAGATCCTTAGTGAATGCAATGTTTTACTTGGTACTACTAAAGGCTAAGGTCCCAAAGAATCTAAAAAGGAAAGGCAAGGCTAGAGCTGAGATCAAAAATACAGTTGTGGAGAGCTGTGCCTACTGATTTGAAACATAGCCTCAGCTTCTTCTACTTCACTATCACCCCTCTGCCTACGCTCACTAGCTTCTGCACTGTTGCATGAGCAATGGTCCTGTATGGAAACATCTACTACCAAAATGTCACTCAGTGAGTCAGCTACGAAGAGGCAAGCAGAGAGTGTTCCTTCCTTGCATTTGGGAGGAAAATGCCACGGGACTAGCCTCTCACGGCTCTGGCCTCAAAGCGCCGTTCCCGGTCCAGTCAGAGCTTCCTACTGCTCTTGTTTGGCAGGGAGATGGAGCCTGTTCTAGACAAGAAGCAGGCGCGGTATTAACCATGTTCTTCTCAAAGAAGCTATTAAGATGAAAAAATAGCTCACCTTTACATTACTCCTGAAAGAGGTTTATGGAAGAGAGAGTCTGACACTAATATAAACCTTTCAATTTCACCCCTTAGCTCTCCCCGCTTTTCTGACGAGGGTTGCAGTTTCTGGCCTGTTTTAGTTGCAGTCTCTTCTCACATCATATCCCACAGGCCACGAAAGTCACTGTCTGTCTTTCCATTGACTTCAAGCTACTTCAGCACCAGCCCAGAGACCTTCATATAAGGCGAATGAGTAATGGAGTTGTGGTTTGTATTTATTGTCGCATTCCTTTTTGATTGCGAACTTCACTTGCAATCAAAATACGTAAATAAATAAGTACTTGAGTGTTTTTCATGTTGAGAAAGAAGCAATTTTTTAATGAAACCACCTGCACAAGTACACTATGTAAGTGATTGTGCTGCAATATAAGAAATTAAATTGAGTTCCTGTGGTCTTCTTACGTGTATTTTGTCACAAAAGGAGACCCAGATTGATATTATCAGTATTGTTCTACATTAAGACACAAATGGCTTCACTGTGCTCCCAAAGCATTACGGCGAGGTACAGAGCACACATATCAAGTCACGGGCCCTGTTTCAAGCCATCTGTATCACCACCCCTGTATCTGCCTTCCTGTCCACACCGCTAACACAGTGCCAGAATCACTGTAAAGCTGTGAGGCAATTCTGAGAGGAAGCCTAGCACAGGTTTGCAGAGGAAATGCCCAAGGGCTTGTATTGATCAGCAGAGTTTTACAGTTCTCTATGTCAATCTCTTTTAAGAAGCATTATACAGTTAAAGCAAGGTGGCACTGAATGATTTTGTGCAGAGCAAATAACATTGTGATTTGCTGGACATGTATGTCTTCATGTTTCTACATATGTTGAGATGGTGTCAGCTCAGTGCTATGAAGGCTTTTGTCCTTCAGGCTGGTCTACAGTTCCCTATCGATAGGGAAGGCATGGCCTCAGACATCTATGCCTTCAGCTTCACACCAAGCTTTCTTCACATCTCGGTAACCAGTCGCTGCTCATTCCTTTCAGTCCATCCCTGAACCCTAAGGATCATCTTCTCCAGGGTGGAACAGAACTGAAGCAGGAAGTTCAGGTGCTATAACGCTCCTTGACTGTGATGGTACAGAACTCAGTTGCTTTGCCTGGTATATGTATCATGGAAAAAATTAAAGAGAGATCACCAGCTGCATCATTCAACCTGCACATGTGAAAAGTCTCTGTGAAATTATGCATGGATTCTGCTGTGCACTGGGGGGTACTTCACTTTTCAGAGGGGTGTAACTCTAAAATCAACATGCTTATGTTTCAGCTGCATGGCCTGCTGCTGATCAAACTGCAGAGCTACGCAGCACATAGAAGCAATCTTCAGAGAAGAGTTCTTGTCCTGAAATCAAAACAGCCTCAGTTTTGCCTCTTGCTTTTGCCTTTCAACAGAATCCATTAGCACAGGTGAAGTCTTACACCAGCACAAACAGAGTGCCTCCCAGGTCAGCAATCTCTCCACATCCCCGCACAGAGCAGACGCTGCTGGAGTGCTCTGAATTTCCACTGTCTACAGTAGGTCACTGTTTTCTAGCAGTTTGGAGCAGCGACTCTGTTTTCCTCTTCATTTTTGTATAATACTGACCCTGTTGTCGCTATTTAACATATCCCATATTCAGCATATGAACAGTGATATTAAAACAGAACTTGGAGGTCTTCAAGAGCTTGACTTCAAGAGCTAACTCCTTGCTACCTTGAGTGCTTCATAGGATGACATTCACTTCCCTGTCCACAAGTACTGCTCTCAGATTTTTCTACCAGCAATGCCACATGGAGCTCCTCAGGCTCCTGTGCTCTCATATGCCCTTATTTCAGATGAAATGCATGTCTGAAGAGGAATCTGAATTCACAAGTGAAGTCGGAGGAAGCAGAAACACAGAAGAAAAAAATGTTTTTCCTTATCTCCATGCACAGATCTTACTAAAGAAAAAAAAATGGCTAAGTACAAATCCATAGACAGATAGTTAACAAATGAAGCTCCTACTATAAACTCCATCACAGAAGTAAAATGCTAGAGTTTTTATCTAGGCACCTACTTCTGTGCTGCTAATAAACCACAATCCTCTCTAACACAGGAAAGTTTCATCTCTGAAAAAAAATCAGAGTTATCTTACAGAATTCTTTTTTCTAGTACTATGCTACGAATTAGAAAAACAATCAGAAAGTGGTGATACGAATTCCCAAGGTTCCTGCATGTAATGCAAAACTATAGATCACATGAAACCCTACTGATTTAAAAACTAAACAAAACAAGTCTTGTGAAGCAATGGAAAATATAACTTCACATGTTCCATAAAGAAGTCAGATCTTGTATTACCTCAGGTGTCCTGGATGCGTTTAAACCTTAAACTTATTTTTATCTGTTTAATCATAATAAGCCACCACCACAGGGCATGCTATTTTTGGAGACCACGAATAGGACAGTGGAGCAAGTGAGTGACAACAAGTAGCAGGTTTTAATAAAACATGATCCTCCCATATGAGTGTAGGCTTGGCACAGTCGATAGTATTGTTGTACATGACAGCAATCAAAATGGAATAAAGTTTCCTACCTGCTATACCCGCGGCTTTATTTAGCTCAGTAACTCCAAATAATGCAAAATCTGCCCCTGTGGGTGGTTGTGGAGGGTTAAGGAGAAGGTTCCTCACCGCAGTGGGAAGACAACGCGCTGCGGCAGCAATTTCATTGCAACTCTTGTCTAGGTGCCCGCTCTAATTAAGCCCCATCCTGTCACACACAAACTCACAGGTTTGTACTTTTTAAACTCTCTCGTGTGAAACCCTAAGAACCTCCGAGTCTCCCTTTCTGCAGACACTTAGGGCTTCATTCCGGCTGCTGCAAACCAAGACACACATACCGAGATCGAAACCCTAGCTTGCTTTTACTGTACATCTGAGGACGACAGCACTAAACCAAGTATTTTTTCTGAGAAATAATCAAAGATTCAACAGGTAACTTTCACTAGCCCTCGCTCGGGCAAGACTCCCCTGGAGTTCAGTTAGGATTTGGTCTAGGCAAACACCATGGGATTTATCCCAGCATGATGCAAGCCACATTTGATACACACACATCCACATAAGCGTGAGGGCAGGGCTGGGGGACAGACAAATAAACCACATTTTAACCAAAATTATGTGTTTACGTTCCTAAGAGCATCTGTAAGGGAAACAAAATAGACATATTTCTACGCTTTACGCAAAATTTCCACACAACAGCACAACTATGCAAACGCTACCTAGCGCTGCCAAAGCCGGAGGTCGCTGCTGTTGGAAGCTGTGCAGGGTAGAAATGAGGTAGGAATAAGGAAGGAAGAACACGTGCTGTTTTGCTAGAGATGAGAGAAAGCTGCCCGTACCGTACAAAATAGAGCAACACCAACTGATCCTCAGTGATGATCGCTGATACTTTCCAGTTTAGCACCAAACAGCAAAAGAGCACTGCCGACCCCAGGTGTTTAAAACTCATGAATCATGCCCCGAAGCATGACAAGAGTGAACTCAAAATCGAAACAAAGTTAAACCACGATTCTGAGGTCTCTGTATTTGCCTCCGATTTTTAGCCTCCAGGCTTCCCTGCCTGTGTGTATTAGACCCTGAACGCAACAGAGAGAAATTCCTTTTTTTTTTTTGCCTTTTTATTGCCGTACTCCCGACTCTAGCCCGCGAGCTTTGCTGCCTCTCACAACTTGCAGTCAGTGGTGGAGCAGGCGATATCTGAACCAGGAGGCTCGTGAAGCCTCGCACTGATATGACCAGCCCACAGTGACCACAGGAGCGCAGAGCCCCTGCAGCTCCGGGGAGCAGCGGCCGAAGGAGGAGCGGGCCCGGGGAGGCTGCTGCTCCTCCTCTGCCTTCCTTCCCGCAGTGCCGGGGAAAGCCTCCTACTCGCACGCATGCGGCACGGCACGAGAACTGTTTCTCTGCAGCTGCCACCAGCCACCTGCACCTCACCCCGCTGTGCTACACGGGGCCACGTCTGTCTATGAAACGTTGAGGGGGAAGTGAGGAAGAAACAATGGTGACGAATCCACTAAGAGGCTAGAGCAGAGCTCAGATGGTCTCCCTTTCTCACTACTTTCTTTGCCACCTCTTAAAAAGTGAAACGCACTCACACTGAGACCAGCACCTTCTTTGCCTTTCTCTTAAGGATGATATTAGTGATGTAGAGCTCTGGTGCTGGCATTCATAGCACCTAGCACACCTTTTTCGAGGTAGCAGAAAGCTTGTATCCATTTATGCAGCTACCTAAAAATCTCCTACCTTGGTGCCACAAAGATTGTAAGAAAAAGGTTGAATTTTATTTCAAGGATTCAGTAGAAAGGAGCTACTCTATATTCAGGAAAAGTAATAGATTTAGAAGAAAAAAAGTCTGGAACAGAGGGAAGCAAAAAAATAGTCCATAACCTCAATGACTTACTAATTTCAGAGTTAGAAAAAAAAACAGCCAGATAAGACTGAATTTCTGTATTGATTATGCAATTATTAAGCTTTATAGAAGCTTTTCTAACATTGCACATAATGAACAATTCATCAAAGTATATTAGGTGCCACAGAAGTTGCATTCGATATAAAGGGGTCATTAAGTTTCTTGTAATTGCACATTACTGAAGCTTTAGTTAGTTCTAAATCAAATCAACGGGACGTGCATGTATGCTCTTTAATTGACTTTATGTAATAACCGTATGGACCCTAGTGATCATCTGGAATCCTCCAAAAGGAGACACCTTGCACTACTGTTGGTAAAAATTAGCTCACTTGCTGCTAAGCATAACAAATACCACAAAGAGATAATAAATGGAAGAAAAGTACCTTGGGGTCACACATGAGTGTTTTGTCAAGTGTCCCTTCTGATCCTCAGCAAAGAAAGGGAAAGAGACCTAGTTCCACTACTATGGAGTCATCAGCAAAGTCTCATGGACTTCATAGCATGGGGCCTCAAGCCCTGGAGTGTCATGGAGCCAGGTTGAAACAGGTAACTGGATGCAGGGAGGGATTTGCGAGTGGATCCTACCCTGTATTTGCCCCATTAAAATCAGCACCTCTTTCCTTCACAGCCCTTTCATCAGAAACCTCAGGCAAGTGCTTAACAGAAAAGATCAGTATCATTATTTTTATCTTTTAGCAAAAAAAACAACCAGACAGGGATAAAATAGGGTTGGGAGAGGGTGATCAGGCTTTTAAGAGAAGGATGTGTCTGATATAGAAGAAAAAATGCACCTGTGTCTGCTGGAGGCTTGTCTGGAAACATCACACCACCTGGGGAGAATCATCACGTCAAGGGACATGTTTGTTTCTTTTCAGGGGCAGACACAGACCTAGGGGTTAACTATAGGAATTTGCATTGGTGGTTACAAATAGCCTGCAAAAAAACCCAAAGAGGCAGAGTCATGTGATAAATTTGTTTGCGGCATGGTGACGTGGCCCCCACCATAACATGAGCTATACGTAATTCCATAGGGTTTTATTTTAACCACAGTGGCATCGGTTGGTGAAGACAACTGCATTCCTCAAAGGAAAACCTATTCTGTGTATCACAGCTCTTTGGAGAAGAGCATTGATGGGGTTTAACACTACTCTTGCATCCAGTTTTTACTGCACTGGCTACACAAGGTGAAAAGCTCTTCCTGACAAAAATCCATTGCTCTCCAGTTGGGCTGGGGGTGTTTCCCCAAAGGTTTCTTTGAGGGGAGCTCCACTCGGCACTTACCAGATCAGAGGCAGCCCCAGCCACGGCTGGAAAACCGCTCACTCAGTATTACGTAGGTGCTGTCATGGGCACAGGAGACGCAGCTGTGAACGGCAGAGGGGCCAGACAGTTGCTGAACTCCAATACTCCCTGGATGCTAAAACTGCCTATAGCAAGCAGGCTCGAATTAGAGCAGCTGGAAGAGTACTCGTATTTGTATATGGTCCCAGTGCTACAGAGCTGCAAACATGGCAAAATATCTTTTCCTCTGCTGCCTTCTCTCACGTGCTGCATTAACCTACACAGTGGCTCCTTTGTTTGCACTCAAGCAGAATGCAAACAATGGTTCAACAGAACCAGATACGGCTGCAGATGATCTCCGAGCATCACAGACTGGCTGCCAGCAAGGAAATCTTCCCGGTCACAGTTTAGCGCTCGATGCGAGAACGAGGTTGAGCTCAATGCAGTCCACTGGAATGAAGCACGGGCAGACCTGCCACACAGCTTCCCGTGCTGAAGAACGAGGAAAGAGGCACTTGAGAGACACTGATGGAGAACACCAATTTTTCAAGCACCTTTAAGGATCTGAAGCTTTATTCAGTGTGTTTTGCACTTTCTAAACAACCACTTGCAAGGTGCGACAAGCTTCTTTTTGTTTTCTGCCTCTTTTGACTGTTTGGACTCTAGAAACCTCACATCTTGCTAGTTGAGAAGTGACAAGGCACTTCCATGGGCAGGGTCATGATCCGCACATCAAAACTTCAGCAGGAATCTTTGGTAAGAGAGGAAGAGCTTTAAAAGCACTGCAGAGAAACATGGCTGCTTATATCAGAATGTAAAGCCAGCTCAGGTGGAAGATCAGCAGTTTAGTACAAGGAGTCTTCAGAAGCAAATTTGGAAAATCCAAACCCTCAGAAAATCCTCAGAGGGCTGGATTGCTCCCCGCACCCAGGGGAAGTTACGCAAGACCATGGGGACTCAAGGATTGACATATCGGCAGGCAGGAGGGTAAAATTTAGCCTTATTTTTAACAGCAACCTTGCGATGGGAGGCACAAGCACGACCCAGCAAAGTGCTGAGCCCTTTCAACTCTCCCCAGCTGCTCCAGAAATGCATCACTTTTCAGGATAGGGTCCTAGGACCCCAAAGCACTGATGTACTGATGTCCTCTAAAGAAGTTAGCGGCAACAGAGGTCTTGATGAAAGACCACGCAAGCTGGTTGTTGTTTGCAGCACACCAGGGCCTTTTGGGTGCACCACACCTTTTGTAAAACACAGCTACATGCAGTAAATGATTATCTCCAGTAGCTTCCGTCTACACACATTTCTGAAATACTTTCATTCCAAACTGTTTTGGGAGGAAACATTATAAAGAACGGAAACCTGGCATTTAATCAGATGGAAACCTCTGTTTCCATTTTACAGAATAGGAAAAAAAAGAATTATAAAAAGAATATCCAGCATTAGCTGCTAAGTAGGGAGATGAAAGATAAGTAGAGGCTAGCGATTGGGAGAATTAAGGCACTGCATGCATTTACCTGCACTTGGACACGGTTCTGAAGGGTGCGTCAGGCCTGTATTTGCCGTTCTCTCTCAAAACCGCGTAAACACCTAGTTAAGAACCTCGTTTTGACAGATGAAAATTCTATTTTCTTAAAAACTTGCAAAATAAATACGTTGATTTCTTTTTTTTTTTCTAGAAACCTGGATGAAAGGCTCTTCTGGTCAAGACACAGAGCAAATATTTACAGGTGCTGGGGAGACACCATTTCCTCCCTTTAGGCTTCCACCTAGTGTCTGCCACATAATTTTATCCATTGAATGATTTTTTTTTCCAGCCATCTGCCAAGAGGAAATAACTTTGCTGTATTGGGAGTCTGGGAATCCTAGAAAACAATCTTAAATCCATAAAATAATTGAAGTGCAGTTTTACTGAGCTGTTCAGTTCGATTCTGATTTTTATTACAATGTCAACAAGAGTTTAATTTGTTTTAAAGTTTAGGTTCTTAAATCTGAGTGATATACGGTAGTTTACAGCTTGCTGGCAACAGCTACTGTGGAAAAAAAAAATGGAAAGTGCATATAAAGGCGGTTCTAAGTTTGACATTGTGAAAGCAGGGAGTAGTGCCAAGAGCAGCAAACAGCATGGCTTTCCCAATCCTGGCTGGCTTTAGGGACTGCTTGCTATTGACATCAGTCGCTATGGGATACATTTCCCTGCTCTAACAAATCTCATCTGGAGACTGTAATTAAAAAAGAAATGTCTTAAAGTGTAATTTCTTTCCCTAAAACACTTACAGATGTTAACTAGATGGCTAATGGTGTAAGATGTCTGTGGGCGGACATCTTCTTGCTTATCTGCTGTGTCAAAGAGGAAGATTTCCTTATTAAAACCCATTTTAAAAGCAGTATCTTTTCCATGGACATGTGTGGGGGAGTGCACTTTTTTTGCCTCTCTCTTTAACCCACTTGCTGAACTGAAAGGTTTCAGGTATTTCTTTCCTCATTTCTTCAAAGAGAAGTCATTTCCCTTTAGAAGTCATTTCCAGAGTTAGCCTGATTTAAAAGCGAAGGTATCAAAAACGGCTAAAAATGTCCTTGCTTAGCAGACTAAGTAGTATCCCAGCTGAGCTTTAAAATTATAATAATAATAGTAGTAGTAGTACTAATAATAATAATAGTGATGTAAGTTTTTTTTTTTTTTTTTTCCCCTGCTCTAGCGACTTTCCACCAGCCCCCTTGGCCGGCTTCTCCAAGCGCTGCTAAACGCATTTCGAGGTGCGCGCCGGCCGCTCGCGTAAGGCGATCCGCCCGCTCCGCTGGCCGCTCCGCGTCGGGCTGGGCACGCGAGGGGAGCGCAGCGCGAGGCGGCGGCGGCAGCAGCAGCAGCAGCAGCAACAGCAGCCGCGCGGAGCCGGCTGTCCCCGGGGACGGGCGAGGGGGTTTTCTCAGCTGGCGAGCGGCGGCCGCCGGCACCGCACACGTGTCCGCCCCACCTCGGCCGCCGAGAGCCCGCTGCCGGCCAAGTACTTCATGATTTACGCCACCGTATCGAATAACTGCCGAGCACCCTGCAGAAGGCGATGGCTAAAACCCTCCTTTCTGACATACGCAGCCCAGACACGGTTGTCTGCTCAGGCCTTTCCTTCTTCTTCTTTTTTTTTTTTATTTTTCCTCTAACTGGCTTTGATTGGAGCCAGAGCCTTGGGTAAATCAGAGGAATTTCTAGATTTTTCTGAGCGCTGTGAGCTCTTGCTGCTTTCCGGTACCTACTTCCTGCCATATCTAAAATAACAGCAGCTGCAGGGGCCTGATAGAGAAGAGCTCCAGGGGACAAATTCTCACAAATGGGGTGGGAAAGAAAAAAAAAGAAAAAGAAGTAAAAAAAAAGACAGTTATTAGGCAGTTGATAACACACATAGTCACCATCAGATTCATTGTTACGGCTGATAGTAATGGACGCTGTTGTCGGAGCAAAACAAATCCTGCAGCACGGCCATGGGAATGATAAGTCTTGGTGTTCACTGGGATAAGCGGGGTAGCCTGACGGCTTGTCCTATTGTACGGAGTATGGCGCCTCGGTTAGCTCATGTCTCCGAGGGCCCGATAAGCAAGGATGAATGCGAGCAGCTTTCAAGTTTTCTCGGCTATCTCCGGATAGCTGCGCTGGAAAGCTGCTGGGCACGTACCTAAGGTCACTACTTAAGAGGGAGATGGGGCATTGAATGGAAAATTCTTGAAATGTTCCCGTTTTCCTTAGAGAATCTGTGGCGTGGTCTTGATACAGACATCAATGAGTATAGCAACTCAAGAAACTCACCTCCCCCCAAAAAACAGTATGACCTTATATGGTGCTTTCGCCCCACATGTACCTATCTGCTCTCCTATGTTTGATCATGTATCACTCGGTATCAAACCCATAACCCACCTAATCATTTCTTTATATATTAGCACACCACAAGCAATGGAAGGAACTAAATGAGAGTTCTTAAAACCTCTGCAAGTCAGTCACACTACATATACAATACAGATAGTATTTCAGATTATTGTACATGCTGTTAACCTTTACCTAGTAATAAAATCTTTTCTGGTTGCTCTAGGAACTATAACTTTGCCAGCATCTACTTTTGGACCCTTACATTTTCATCTAGTATTAGATATTTTCATGAATATGATTTTTTGCTTATAGATTTTCTTTAAGAGAGTTAAGTGATCAGATGTCTGTCTGAATGCAAAAGGGTGACTCTGATCCATAGGGCACAGAAGACAACAGAAGAATTTCTATCAACGTCCCTGTTATACAGGCACATCACACAAGGTGAACCCACAAAAGCACAGGTTATTGGTCTGGTGTGTCCACGAGAAAGAATCAGTGGATTTTTAGTGAAATGAGGTTTTTCTTTCTCTAAGTTCCAAATCATTACTCTAGCCCTAAAAAGAAAAAAAATATATTTAGCTTGAGCACATGGCTCAGCTGTAAATTATTACTTGCTAAAACAAGATGATGTTAAGTTACTTGGTCCTTCCCTTTCCCCAAAGAGGTTCATTAAAACACAAATCATCTTGGTTCATGTTCAGGTAATTCCATAAAAGAACTATACAAACAGGCCAAAATTAGACAGTGTAGACAACATTATAGACTAGAATTCTAAGATCTAAACCACTTAAAAACAATTTTTACAAGAAAATTATCTTGACTGTAGGAAGAATGCAAGTTTGTATTTCTGCAAAAGGATGGTAAGTCATAAAATATGAGGTACTGCCTAAACCGGTTTTAAATACTGTTATGGCTGTGCTATAATACATATACTTATGTTATGGCAAACTTGTTACAGAATTTGGAAGTGGGATTAATGAACTTTCCCTTCACACTAGATTAGATTAACTCATAGAAAATGATCAATCTGTCATGATTTTCAACTTTTGTTCAAGAAAAGGCAAATATAGTGAAGGTCAGAGACAGACTAAAGAGCAATATTACAATTATTTACTGACATGAGACTGGAAAGAATAGCACATAGCTACATGGAGCAGACCTTGGACTTCGGACACACAGGAAAGAATGGTTCATTTTATGCCACTAATCATAGCCAAGCATTAAAATATTTTGGAAAAGTCCTATTATTGCTCATTCCACAAGCCAGGGTTTCATTACTGGTATACCATGAAATTTATTAAGTCCATTCATACAAATTAATTTCCTTTCCTGATTTCCACTGGCATGTGAGATATAGACACAAATATGACTACAAGTCTGAAGAAGGAGAGAGAGACAAAAAACCCTTCTGCTTGCACTTAAAAGTGCAATAACCTCACGTAAGGCCGGAGCTAGCAGAATCATCCCTGCAGCTGTATGAGCAAACTCATTCCTAAACACATTGTTTCAGGTTCTGAACACAAATCAGTGCAGCTGCACTACATTTAGATGGATATCTGCTGAGTTTCACAAGAGGAGAGTCCTTCTAGCTACCTCTGTCAGGAATAACTGAAGGTACATTTTCCCACTCTTTAAGGTTTTCATTTTGCAGTAGCGATGTACAGCACAGATGTCTCTTCTGTGTTATGAGAAATATCCATCTTAAAAAGAGTTCTAACCATTGTTTTAGTGTCTCAAGGCTTGCTTTTTTTCTCCTGCAAAGGTGCTTCCCCTCTATGAAATTTTACATTTGATATTTTATCTGTCTTCATGTAATGTTCTGAACATTGACACTTCAGAAAATGGGACTAGGGAGGCTGTGGCCCAGATTGCTCATGGCACTATCTGCAACAGAAAGTGCCACACAACCTTATTTGGAGGGTTGCTGTTCATCACACGCATCTGCCAACTCTTCCCTGAAACAAGGTCCTTACCGACAGCAATTACATTGATTATTGCAGAAATCCAAACTTGATCAGAGAAACTACACACTGAGCCTCTGAATCATCACTTCTATGGCTGGCTGATGTCCACTCAGTGACCAAAAGTTTCTGAGGTCACAATCGATAGGAAAAGAGGTCCCGTCTCTGCCATCTTAGGCAGGGCCTGTTTGTAACATTTTCATGGTAAAGTATGAGATAAGAAGTTTCTAATTTCAGATGTGGATCTTCTGAATATTCACCTAACAACCAAAGACATGGTCCATTTGTAGTTTTCCTGAATCCATAATATCCATTATCACACTACAGGCTTCCATACTACTAGCTAATCATACTGCTTGCTATACAAAAGGTTAGGCCTTGGTCCAGCAAAATAGTCTGTAGGGATAGAAGATCCCTTGCATGAAACAACCAGCAGGACACAGACCACACATAGTAGATCTTAACAATAACAGCAAAAACAATTTGCATCTTATGAAAATGTTTGCAATGTTTATTTGTCTTAAACCAGAAAAGCCAATGTTTGTTGCTTTTCTGGTTTGAAACGAAGATAGTCCCCATAGCTGAATTGAATGATAGAGAAGAATTTTCTCTTTCAGTTGAGTAGATTAACTTTTTATTTAGTTTTTCTTTTTCTTTTTTCCTTTTTCTTTTTTTAAGTATCTGAGTGATTTTGGTCTGGAAGCTGTCAGGAATTTTTGATGAGACAACATTCAGTCCCGGTACTTGAGCTAGTATTAAATATACCTTTGGAAACTTCAGCAGATGTTTTAATTTTCTTTAGTTCCATTTTTTTTGTTGTCTTTTTGCTACTCTTCCTCCTTTATTTGAATTGCCAACTGAAATTGATTCTTTAATATAGTGAATTATGAATTTATTACAAATCTTCTGTTAATTTACTTGTGATTCTGTTATTATTTCCCCTGATTTAACACATCCTGTTTTAGAATATATATTGAGGTTGATGGAAAAATGTTTCATGGCATTTGGATCATGTCCTAAACGTAATCTGAACACCATCTTTTTGAAGCTGCAAAGTAAGGGGATTTCCTGTTTTATTCCTGAATTTTGTAACTTTGAAATGGAACATTTAAAAATCATCCTCTGCCTTATCAAAGGCTGATCATCTTTACTCCTAGCAGCAATATATTTTTTTACCTAACTTGTAATTGGAGAAGATACAAATAAACAATCTTTTCTGTTTTTTTTTTTTCCTCTATGTTTCAATGAATGCTCCTAAGACTTCTTGGAAGAGTCTTAAAATGGACTTGAAAATTTCTCAATATTGTTAGACAGAGTGATGTTACTGCGTTTATTCAGCATTTACTCCCGCCCTTCCTCTTTAGCAAATTTCAGAATACTTTGGGCTCCCTACAGGAGCTCCCTTCATCCCCTGGCAACTTCAATCTCTAGGATTGAAGAAGAATCTCACCCTTACTTCCAAATCTCATCTCTGCTCTTTTTTTTTTTCAATGACAATATTATATTTAGCCTTCCTTTCACTTTTCTTTAGCAACCACCATGTAGGGTACAGCAACTACATCATGTAGCACACATCAACTACATCAGCCCATATCCTAAACCCGAACCTTTAAAGTGTGTGCCAACCATGTTGCAACATCCATTCCTTTTCTCTGTTCTCTAAACAGAAGGCACATGTAGATGCACACAATTGCTTGCATTTATTATGAAAGCACTTGATCCTTCAGCCATGCTGGATCCTGGTCCCTGAGCAGCCCCAGGCAGAGCCCTGCTTTGACTGCAGCTTCTGAAGCCTCATCACACAGATTTTGTTCTGCCAGAAAATAACACACTAATTCAATGGCTTCCTCATTTAATGTTAGGAAAAAGAAAAGTAGGAAAAAAATCCACAAGCAGCAGCTGAGGATTGCACCTACCTCTGGATTTGTGAAGTAAAATAATCCAAAATAAACTAAAATAAATAAATTAAATAAAATAATGCAAGCATATACTTCACGACAACACGTCCATCTGACAAATCTTATTCCTAGACTCCAGCACTGCTATTTCTTCTCTAGGACTTTAGTGTTATCATTAAAATTTAAATATTCTATGTTTTCCTGAAATAGTTGGGATTTTGGAGTGCAAGAAGACAAGTCTACGCCCCTCTCTTCAAAGTGAACCCACTATTATCTCTACAATTCTGGCTAGGTGTTGAATTGTCCAAAACTCAGCACAGTTTGATGAGAGCAATGGAGCTTTGCAGGTTCCTACCAATTAATGCTCTGACAAAGTATTTCTGATTTTGGGCCTACAGTATAAATACACTGAAGTAACTCTTATCTGGCTTGCAAAGGCCCATCTGCATTTCTGGGAACAGGGGGTGGAGTCCTGAAAAGTGCTCTGAAGCACCACTGCTGCCTTGACTGTCCACTGATGCCAGAAGCGTATTATCCCTAAAGCATGTGAGATTTTCTGCCCTGGAATCAGGTTTGCTTCTTTTTCTTTCACTGTGAGTTACCCAGTCAGCTTACTATACACTTTAAGTGAGAATAAAAGCAAAAATCCCTAAAAAACACATTCACACTTACCTAAGAATTAAGAGACTGGAGTACAGACAGCTACCTCTGAAGCTGGTGGCTCTGCCACAGCCTTTCAGAGAGACTTAGTGCAGTGTGTGGTTGAAGTATCCAGAGCTAAGAGTCATCACATCTTTCTGCGATGCCTGAATTTATGTCGCATCAGTTCTAGCAGCTCTGGAAGCACCACTACAAGTCTTTTATTACTGTGACCCAAGGGACAACTCTGTATAGTCTTGTGCAAGAGTTAAACAGTTAATGAGCTGGGAAAAAACTTACCACAATTTCTCAAAGGAAAGAATACAAAGAATAGTGTGAATAATTGAAAAAAAAATCAGAAGCAGTTTCTCTGCTAGCCTCTTTCCATATGACAATTTCACACACACACATTTTAGATTGAGAAACATATTTCAACTTACCACTACTACTAGCGCCATGATAAATTACTATGAAGAGAAGCTGAGGGGAAGTTGTTAATGGTTCATGCAGATGCGCTGACGTAAAAGCCTTCAAGTGAAAAGCTTAGTCTAAATTGGAGTGCACGGAGCAAACAGTTATTACATTTAGGATTGAAAAAAAAAAAGGCTAATTAATAATGAAGACATCATCTTTACCAGCTGCTTCTGTTTTCCAAAAAATAGCTGGATAACAAACCCTCAGATGCCTGAAAACCATTCAGCAACAGTCACAACTGAAGCTCCACAGCATGTGGCCAGAGTTTGGAGCTCCACTGAGCTCTGCGGTTTGGAAACTGCCTAAGCTCGACAGTAGGTCCATAGGATGGGGTTCTCCACCTGACCTCCTCTTTCAGAGAAGTTTTACTCAGCAGACATCTGCAGGATTTCCAGGGAAGTCAGGCATGAACAGAAGACACATGCATTGCTCTCTCCCACCACACACTTTAAAATAAGCAAAAGAATTATTGTGCTAAGTGTGTTCGATATTCCATTATATATAAGTGCACATACATATATACATATTTGTTTATGTGTATTCATTCGCATATACAAGATAGAAATAAAACAAAAAAATATAATAAATATTTTGCATTTTCATCCTTCTGGAGGTTTTACTTTTGGCCCCAAATAGCATCTTTCCTATTTCCAGAGCAGATTGCAGCAGATTTTCCTCATAAAATAGCAATGAAATATCTGTTTTTCTCTGGAGCACTAGAAAAAAAGCTTGACTGCTGCTGTCACAGTGTCCAGATTAAAAAGTATCATCTATTGCATTTCTGCAAAGATATCACAAAAATTATAAAATGGGTCAAACATTTAGCCTTAGCACCCACAGAACCCTCACCTGGAGTAGAATTTAGACAGCATAAACATGGAGAGTGAAATCTTACCTTCTGCATTCTCATATGGTAATAGAATGGCCAAAATTAAGCAACCGAATCATGGTTTGGCTGCACAAAGTCAAGACAGGAGAATAATGTTTTTATACTCACGCGATGCTTGGAAGACTTCAAGTCATAACCACATTCCAAAGAATTTAATCCATTAATTACAGACTTTGATAGCCTGTAGCATGCTTTTCAAGACTCTGTAAATGCTCAGATTGCAATTCATGTGCTTAGGGATGACAGTTGAGGAGCTTCTGTATACTTTCGGCATTGTCTCACTTTGCCTTCTGATAGGTCTTTCAGAGGACTTAAAAAGCTGCAGAAAACTTAAAAGGCCTACTGACAAAGCCAGGCCTGTAAAGCAGGCGGAGGGTTGGGCCGGCTTTGGCTTTCCAGCGAGCAATGGGCCAATGATTTCCCTGCCATATTTCTTATTTACCAAATGCTTACAGATTTAAAACTTTTTTTTTCCTTTTTTTTTGACTTTGCAGACTTTCCTAGTTGCAGAGGAGGAGAATATTTTGAGGGGACAGGTTTCTTTATAAGTTTCCTCCCAACCTAGAGATAAGGCTGGTGTGGAAAGCACGTTCTCCCTCGAGCAGCAATCAATATGAGTTCCTCGGGAAAGAGGAAAGAGCAGGAGCCAGGTTATCACATAGCCCATTGAGGATGGCGATGGTCAAGCTGCTATCAGGCCTGCTGCAAGTGCCAGGCCCGGAAGGCCCTGGTTGCCCAACAGATGCAGACGACACAATCGGCTGTGCTGCACAGTAATCTCTGAGAAAGGCTCCAACCCCGAGCGTCTCTTAACAGCTCCGTTTCAATGAATGCGGCTATTATGCCTTTAACCACCAGCCGTATGCTTGCTCCTGCTTCCAGAGAACCCAAAGAGAGCCGTGTTACTGACTTAGGCGGGAGCAGAGGCAAGGCTCTCGCCGGCACTCTGCTAGTGTCACCGCTTGCTAGCACTCCACGACGTCTGCTGTACGCGAAGGCAGCACGTTCACTCGTGAGAGCTCTGCCCCCGGCACGTCCACGCTTGCTGCGCTGAGCGCGCGCATTGGTTCTGCCCAGCCCTTCCTAGAAGCAGCAGGCGCCTGCACGATCCTCCGCTCCCTGGAGGAGAAGGATCTTCAGGAAGCGACTTCCCCCCAGAATGATTTGCCAAGACGGGTTCAAGAGACGAAAGCACCGGGGCCGCCGCACGGGAACACCTGAGCAACCGACTGTGCACAGCTCAGCAGAAACGGTTCAAACAAATATGTTCCTCAAATGAATCGCATCTGAACAAAGCTTTCTCACGAAGCTTGGGCTTCTGCAAGCCACATATTTTCCTTGGCACCCCTCCAGGCTTAAAGGCAGATGTAAATGTTACAAAGGCTGAGATACTGCAACTTCTTCTCCCTTGATGGCCAAGGAAAACTTACAAAAAATAACCCACAAAACGTTTACCATCTGAAACAGCAGTGCCAATATCCATTATTATGGAAACAAGAGAATGAATTAAACCTGGAAGTGCCAAGTGACTTCTTCCCCAGTTAACTGCACAGGGAGGACTAGGGCTGCGGTGAGAAGCTGGCGTTGGGTTGAAAAGAGGCGGTGTATCATGGCTTCAGTTGCACACTTGATGACTGGAAATGCTCAACGCAAAGGTGTGCATGCAGATGCATACCAAGCAAATGATGGGTTTCCAATGCAAAAAAATCTTCGGGACATCAAGATCCTACTGATTCTCTTCTGCTTTTCTATTGCTTTGCCAGCCTCCTACACTACCCACCAGTGCCCTGGGAAGTGTCCACAGCTACCAAAGGAATGTGAAGGCACTCAGGGCTTTTCTGAAGGAATTGGGCTCTTCCTTGAAAGCCTGAGACACAAAGACTTTCCTTGATGAGCCTGCAAGGAGACCCAATTAAGCAAACCCCACCAGAAGCAGCAAAACCTCATCCCTGACGTGCTGAGGGTGTGCGGTTTGGTGTAACAGGACACCCCAGGATCCTGGACATGCCAGGCCACCAAGGGCCTGACGCTAGTGAATTACTTCAGTCCTCGCTTACTCATCGCATCTAACCCATGTCCCGAATGTTAACGACTCAGCATGTTTTATCACAGTAGCGTGTAGCCTTTCAATCATCATTAGAAATGAGGAGGGTCTAGACCCGGGCACCAAGCCAGATTAAGTAAAACTTTCCATGAGGAAAGTTATTTGTTTTCTCCCCGAGCTGTGAGGCTAGGCCAAGAGGGAGGGAGGGAAAAGCTCACACAAGCCAGACTGAAGTGTAGACAGTGTTACTGGACTTTGCAGACTACCTGCATGTTGTTCTAATGACATCTGGACTACTGGAAATCTCAGAGTGCACGCAGAAGTTTTCAAAGGCATAATTGTGGCAGCAGCAGACTAAACTTAATGCCTCAAGAGCCAATCACTTTAATCATGGAGCTGAGATGTATGAAAAAGGATACATTTCAGCAGAAGAATAATTCTGTCTGCTATAGTTCCTGTTCAAATAAACTATATCACCAAACCACGTGCATTGGAAGAATATGGAGAAATGAAAAAAAAAAAAAAGCATTTGGTTTAGAGGCAAAAAACTTTCATATATACTGTATAGGAGATATATGGACTTGTCATACATCTAACAGTTCAACACTGTAAGCAATTCATGGGAATGACATTAGCAATAGCTCATATTACATCCAGGAGTTACAGCTTTTACTGCAAAAGTTATTTTTAAAAGAGCCATGTTTAAAATGAAATGGCTGGCAGGACTGCAGCTTTCAGTAACACTTTACCTGTGGTTTTGCCACTTTTACATACTTATTGGGGGCTTAATGCTCCCAATTTACCTTTTCAGAGTAAAATAAAAGTTGCAAAGGGTGCATTCATTGGCACAGCACTATAAAACTCACAGCTGTGCAAAGACAATCACGAGAACAAAAGCCTCCTTGTTTTCAAAAAGATGATGATGTGGTTTTGATACTTTCTGCTAGCCACATATCTAAACATCAGATACTTTTGTTTATGATCTATATATTTTCATCTCACTACACAAAGATTTATAGGTCAGATCAAGTCAAGATCCAAATCCAAATCTTTATGAAAGAGTCTGTGTGGAGAGGAGGAGGCTGAATTAATACACAAAACTTCAGACAAGAGATCTATCTTTCAGATATTGTTATCCCACTTCTGGCACCTATAAGAGAACTCAGGGAGTTCTGGAAAACAATTTTTTAAACCGAGGCTGGAATCTTAGCCCCACTGTAGTCAATGGGAGTTCACCACTGATTTCAGTGTGCTGGGATTTCATCTAAAAACTTTTAGATTTGAACGTGGGCAAAGCTTAAAGAGGCTGAGATCTTCTTCAGCTCCATAAATCAAGTATAACTTTAATAAAAACTCCTCTAGGATAATGTTTTGATTTTCTTTTAAGCTATTTTTGTTAATTTCTGTGCACTAATGTATCAAATGTAATCACATCATATATTACACTTGAAATCTGATGAGAAAATAAGTCCTATGTCTTTTTCCTGTTAATACCAATGTGTTTCCCCCCTGCTTTTTTGAAATGGCTTCATTTTTGTTTGCAATGAAAACTAATTTCTTTGATGTCTCTAATAGCAGGAAATAATTTCACAACTGAGTGTCATTCGGTTGCAGGTAAAGAATGCAATAGCTTGTGGGAGCGCCAGTTACAACCTGAAAAATGTTTCTTGGCATTAGCATGTCTAATTGAACTCTCTCCATCCTGGTGAAATAAAGATTTGGAGCTCAGTTCTGTGTTCCACCCAAGCCACACTAGGTCCAGGAAAGGGAAATGCGGAGAAGGAGGGTAATTTCGAGTCACCTTTAGCATCTCCTGTTGTGAGCCTGGCCAGTCCCTAGGCTGCCTGAGCATCCTGAAAGCTGTGTGAAATCATATTCCTGCCTTGCACTTGGGGCTTCTTCTACCACTAAAAAAAAGTAGCCAAGTTGGGGTGGGGAGCACGGGGGGAAACACCTGAGCTGCCTTGGTCAACAAAAAAGGACCAGGAATATTTCAAGCACAGGTTAGCACAGCTTTGAACCAGGTCCTATTTACCAGATAGAAGGGAGGAGCATGTTCAAAAGGGACCTGGGTAGAAATGTCATTTTTCAGTGGCTTCATCAGACTGTGCTTTTAAACAGGACATCAAATATCCCTATGAAAGTGGCAGAAGGAGTTAGTCATAATCTTTGCTTGGAAGTTGGACTCAGAATTATTTGAAACAAGAGTGCTCGTCTACAAGCCAGATACCTTTCAATATCAAGAGCATTGCCATAATATATCAGATATCACTTTACAACCTAAGTTTCGAATACGTTCTACATTCTGAATCACATACTCACATACTGAAATGGAGAGCCTACTTAATGAGTAGCCCAGGTGGCTACTGTAGATTCTGATTTAAAACAAGATGGCCAAGACTAAATTTTATTTGCCAAAATGGAAGCCTCTTTGGGTGCTTCCTTTATATTGCGTCAGCTGCCCACCATTGCGGAGGCAGAGAAATCTCATATACAGAATATATATTTATATAAACTCACTGACTGCTTTTTTTCCAGAGAACTCTGCAGTATAGATGGTCTATATTTGGATACTTTCCAAACCAAAAGGAATGAATATTGCTTTGATCCCACAGGCTAAAACCAAAAAAAAAATCTGTTTATACCTGGTCCAAGATTACTAACTGTGTATTAGGTACATAAATCAAACCTGCCCAAAATGGTAAACATGTAACCAAAATCACCAAATATTATTTGCCATAACCAGTTAGATACTTTTTATTTGTCCAGTAGTCCCAACGTATGTTAGTTCCAAAGCTAGATGACTAGCTTACATTTTTCACAGGTATCTTCAAGTAAAACTGGAGGTAATAAATAGAGGGCACTGTGAAGTTACTGATGCTTTCAGAATTTAAATTTTAACGCCATTAAAACACTGCCTTACATTTAAATTACTTCAGGAATGGTAGATTTAAAGTAAAAGGGAAAGAAAGCAGTGCACTGTGTTATCTTTATCTGGCTTTCATACTGTTCACATATGCCACAGTTTAATATAAATTTTAAGGAGTTTTAAACATGCTGTGTGAAGGGATATGAATTCAATCAGTGAAACAACACATTACAAAGAAATGCTGCAGTAATCTACTAAAAAACATAAAAGAGTTACTGTCACTCACTAGAATGATTTGAATTCAGATTTTCAGAATATGCTCATAAAGCAGAAATGCCTACCCATTCTCCAGCAAGGGAAATATTTAACGAGGAATACAGTACTAACAGGAAGCAATGTCAAAGGTTTAAAAGTTCCTAATCCAAAAAATCACGTACATGAAAAATCAGCCATCTGTTCCTTCAGACCAACTTTGCAACAGCCATTCCTGCCCTGGCAGTGCCTTACTCCACAGTTAGCACCAGAAATCTGAATGAAGCAGCACTCGGTACCAAGGCACTAGACCCATGAAGTAAATAGCACCTGCTGAGACACCAGAAGGAATCACATTGTTCCTAGGCAAGTGCTGCAGTGGCTAAACCGCCCTTTGAGAGTGCAGGAGGAAGCCCAGACATCATCCTCCACAGCTAAGAGCTGAGCATGAGAAGGGGAATTTTTGCTGAGACAGGATGACTATTCAGAAGCAATATATTTACTGCCTGTTGGCACTAGGGTATGAAGTGTAATTGAAATAATAAGTAGTAATAAGATTGCTAAAAGTAGTAGCAAATGGATACCATACTGTAAATTAATTGGGAAACAAAAAACAAAGAACAAAGGTAAGCACAGGAAGATGTCTGCCTCAACAGCATCTCCTCTGGTACGTTTCTAAGATATAGAAAGAGGGATAATTGGGAGAATTTCCTTTGTCTCGAAGGCTTGTACAATCACAACATACTACCAATTTTGGAGGGGTGTTGAGTTTTTGAAACTACATAAATTAATTGCTTTCTATTATTTATTGTTACCATGACTGTTGTGTCCATTCTTTTTTTTTTCTTTTTCTGCTTGGTGTACAGTTCTGGTGCTCAGCCACAAAATGATTTTGATAGCAACCGGATGGGAAGAGGAAGATTATCTAGATTCGGCTAGTTGAAAAGCACTGCAGTCTCAACCCTAGGTAAGACCAAGTTCAGCCCAAACCCAGTTAAGTGCACATGGGAGCCTCTGCAACTGTTCTGCTTCAGAGGGTTGGTGTGATGCATGTCCAGAACAGGGAAGCAAGGGGAAATGAGTAGGACTAAACTATTTATGCTTTGCCAGAGAGAAAATATTTGCTGAAAAAAAATTAAACCTCTGCTCCAGGACACCGAACAGCAAAGTTCTTCTGCTTCTCCAGGAAAAACCTGGAGTCAACACCACTGAGGAGCTTCAACCACCACTCTTAAGCCACATTCCCAATCCTCCAGTAGAGACCAGCCATAGGCAGTTTTGCAAAAGCTGCAAAAGAAGTGGCTGCTGGATTTTGGAGAGGTAAGGCAGTCAGACTGCTCTTTTTTTCTTTTCTTTGAGTTTTTCTAGAAGGAGGCTAGATTTGGATTCTAGCTGTAATCTCTTCCCTCCTTGGATAACTTCTGTTTTCTCTCAAATCCAGTGGCACGGCTTTTTATTTTGGTTTCTGTGCACTTTTTGTTGAAATCTTGCTCATCATAATATAGATATGGGGTAAGAATACAAGCTATATGAAGCAAACCTTGTCACAAAAAGATGTGTTGTGCAAAACTTCATGAACTGAACTCCTAATTATGAAAATTCCTTAGACCTGTCTATCATGCAACCAATAATGAATTCTGTTAAGGAAAATCATTTTCAAAGAGCTGAAAAGCAATAGGTTGCTACTCAAGCTCCCAAATGTTCGCTTGTATTTCTAATTCAGTGAGCATCATGCTGTTTAAAATAGAATGACTAAATAGTCTTAAAAAAAAAAAAAAAAAGTATGGTGAATTTTCTTTATTTTCTCCCTGAAAGACAATCATATTCAGATGTTGTTCCCTGGCACCAGTGAGTTTGAAATACAGCCATTTCAAAGGCATTTCTTTTTCAAGTAGCACAGTATGTTATATAAAGTTATATGGCTATTGAAAGGGATTGCACATACTGCATTAGGTGAGGGTTCAGAATACAACTTGGAAACTAGCAGTAAGTGCTAAATCACAGTTGAGTGAGGTCACATAATCAAATTCCAGATTACCTCTTTTATTATGTTCAGCTAATAAATCTTTGGAAACTAGAGTCTGACAAGCTCATCACATCATTTTAACATGTCAGTTGTGCGTGTAGAATATATACACACATATAAAATCTTACAAACTTAAAAAAGAAGTAGGCAACAGTAAATCAAAACTAAACAGCAAATCAGAACTAAAGAAACAGTAGCCTTAACATCAGATGCCATGAGGCTGAAAAGTTACACTGAAGGATATGCCCCCATTTTTAATTTGAACTTTCACAACTGAAATAGAGTAGCTCATCATTTAGTTCTGGTGAACAGATTTGCCTATGAGAAGTTTCACTGCACTAAGGATGGGACACGTTAAATATGTTATCACTGCAGTTCCACAGGTCACTGGCATAGGCGTAAGCCAAGACCATACGGTTAAGATTATTGCAATGTAGCTATTGGTCATGCAGCTAGCTCTACAGTAACTAACAGCTTTTAATGCTTGAATAACTTGGCTTCATTATTCCAAACAAAATTAAAGAAGACGTTCCCATATAGAGAATATTCGAGCAAAACTCTGCACCATTCCACAAGGCTGTTAATTGAACTTTCTTCCACTGGGATTCAAAAGGAGGTGGGGTTAAGAGAACTCACTGATATAGCAACATGGTTGAACGCAAACCTCTACAGCTGCAGAAGACTTACCATCGTCCAGGTACATCTGGTCCAATTCCTCAGGTTCTCGCTTGATCGTTACAGGAATAGGGGCCAAATTATGATTACTTTCCTCATGCAACTCTGGCAATGACAGTGGTTGGTTTGTTGGAGACTCATTTCTGTGAACCTTCGGCAGTTGCTGCTGCTGTTGACCCATTATGGATGAATGAGTTGGACTGCAGGACTGCAAATAGGTTGGCTCTTGGGTAACAGATGGAACTGGAGAAGAGGGACTGTTGGGATAAAGTGTTTGTTGGTAACCAAGGGGACAGCTACTGCTCAGATGTTGACTCACCTGCGGCTGCAGCATGATGTGAGATGATTGCTCGGGGGAGCTTGGGTGCACAACTATAGACCTTGGCACTTCCTGTATGGTGGGGACACCTCCAGCGGGCTGCTGAAGTCCAAGGTGGCCGTGGCCCGGGTTGGGGATGCACTTGTAAGGAGAAGAGGAAAGGTCGTGCAGCTTGGGGCTTGCGGTGGGAGAAGGTGTCATCACGGCGTTTCTCTGCTGACAGGAGGCAAAGCCAGCCACAAGGCACGAACCAGGGTCGGGGGGCATCATGATCTGTTGGCTGTAGTACGGCTTAGAGAGAGGGCTTAAGCCTTGGTTCATTGGTCCACAGGTTTGAGCAGGCTCATAGTCATCTGTGGGTTCTGTTTTTATAATTGGAACTGTTAAAAGAAAAAAGTTTTAAATAAACATGAGTTGCATATTGGTATGATCAAGTTGGCTTGTGGCTAGGATACCCTTTGCAAAACAAACAACGTCTTGAATAAGACTCTGTGTGTCTTTTGCCTAGTTCTCCCACCCTATAAAAAAAAATGAATGAGTCATCAGCACAAGAAAGTCACAGCTGGTTCTAATATTGAAAAGGACTATTTTCTTTGGACTCTCCTCCAGCACTAATGTGCTATAAAAATCTATTTGCAAATAGCTGTGCTTCAGTAGAAGCCTTGGACCCAAGGGCTCCATGGATTTGTAGTAATCAAAGCAAGAATTTTAACTTGGATATACTACTGCATTTCTACGGCTACTGATGGCCCATTTGATAAATGTCTGTGTTCGATAAAGCCGAGCATAGTAAGGTAGAGATGGGGTTTTCAGAGTTCAGTGAAAGTAAAACGGCAAAGATAAATGACAAAGTACTATGAACAAGAAGTTTTCAATTATGAGTAGGTTTTTTTTTAAAGAGTAGGATTTGATTTACTTGTTTTTACATGATGGTGTTTAATCTTACTAACCAGCCAACGGGTGTAAAATATGCAGCAAGCTGCATCCAGCTCTCAGCAATTCCAAGCTGGAACTGCCAGTGCCAGTTCCAGTTAAAAAATGTTAACTCAATATTCACCTACCACAAAAGAATGACTCCTACTCTAGCCCTCTGCTTCTTCCATCCAAAGGAGATCCTAAGTGACCAGTCAAGGCGGGCCTCTAAATACTACTGGCTCATGGACACAACTCAGCTCAGTTATGAAAAACAAGATCTTCTTTCTCAAACCAGAGAAGAGGGTCTTCCTTAAATCAAAGAACTTTTTTCACAACAGCTTTCCCTCACAGATCAGAGTGCCTTTCCTGTTCTCCTCATGGAATATGCAGTTCACAGGTATAAGACATCCACTTTCTGTATCAGGAAAATTATAAACAGTGGGGCCAAGCCAGGCTGCAGGTATTTTTTTTCTAGACATATTCAACTGTAACACATAGTGCAACTGAGTTTGGATGTATGGTACAGTGTGTCTTCCTTTCCAGAAAGAGATCCACATGAACAATAACAGCTTGAAGGCACTGTTGGAAATTTATGGTGATATCAGAGAATTTCTGTTAGAATATAAAAATAACTGACCTGTTATGGCACAAAGTTGTTAATAAAATATATTCAGACAACTCATCTCAGAGCACATGTGTGTCGTGTTTCTTTTGCATTTATATTTGCAAATGTGTTCTACAAACACCCTCAAACATGTTCAAGCCTCTTACTGTTATGTTTGTGCGTGACTCTTCCGAACCCCTCAAAATGCACGTGTGTGTATGTGCGCACATAAAACGTCTTTTAACACTCACAAAATTTTGCTGCTGGTGAGTGCACTTCACTACCCTGGTTTTACAGCCCTCTAGCCTCTTGTTAACTTTGCTCCTTTTATGTTCTTTTACATATAGATGTTTGCAACACTTGCTTCAAGATTTCTACCGCTCCTAGTAAAAACATGTCTCTGTATTTGTAACACATGCACAGGTGCTGCTCAAGATGAATGTTCTAAGGATAATGGATTGTCATTGGATTCCTCATAATCTCATTTTCACCTGCTCATGTGCTGCACACTAGTTAGCATGACTACTAATGCATTTGGTTGCAGAAAAGCAGATTCCAGGTTTAGTGACAGCTTTATAAAACCAATATCACACCCTTTATGAAAATGCAAGACCAAAGAAACGCACCTAGATAAACATAGGAGCTCAGATATTGTAAGAAAATACCTTTAACAAGTTCCTGAGCTAGCAAATATTCTCACATGTTTTATATTAGGATCACTGTACTAGCACTAACCACAGCACAGCTGGAAATATGATGGTTGTTGAACACTGAATTTTCCCAATATATCACTGTTATAGAAACACCTGTGCTAAATAATTCCAAGCTCAACCACTGGCAATTCAGTTCCAATAAAGCCTGGAGTTGTCTTACTTGTTATAACCTAGGGTAGGCTTATTGCCTTCATGGCATGCAGGCCAGAGGCATGAAGCTTTAAGGCAGATATATTCCTGATCTCAAGCTGACCGCTTTTAGTAGCCCTTCTATAGCACTTCTTGGCTGCTAGGTATATCAGCCACTTTTTTTGTCTCTTTCCTTTAAAATTATTCTTTATTACAGCAATGCCATCAGTGATCTATTTGGAGGTCAGACTGGTGGCCCCAAACATTGGAAATCTGTAAATTAAGTTTCTATTTGCCATTGCACATAGCTGCAGCAACAAATTAAGGATAACGAGCAAGTTCCACTCTGTACCAGGTGAAGGATCTGCAATGAGCGGAGATGACCCCAGGCAAGTGAAGCAAGGACTCTCTTGGAAGTGGTGACAGCAATCAAGGACATTCTTGGCTACCCTCAACAGCAAATTCAGAGTTCAGAGGCAAAACAGATGTTGGTGTTAATCATAGGAACCAGTCAGAGTAACTCAAGATAGCCTGTGCTCTGATAGTGTGCTGGTAGTAGGGAGGGAAACAAGGAGGAGGGATATGAGATTTAGTAGTACCTCCATTTTATGTGACATTGATTTACACCATCTCCTTGCATTGCTCTGAATTGATAGTGACGAGTTTCAGTCACTTCATGTGATGGCAAGCAAAATGTCTCTTACGTGAACAGATGCTACCTGTATTAGGTTTAAACTTGTTCAACTGAATTATGTCCATAGCTCTTCTCAGTGTGCTTTTCTGAAGTTTTTCTAAATGTTGTTGTTTCTAAATACTGCTGTTTGCTTGCTAATCTCCTCAGTAGGATGTATATCCCGAAAGACAGAAAAGGTATAAATGCTGAAATTGCAAAGGGATTTGTATCTGATTTCTCAAGGCCTCGCAGTTTGACCCGTCACTTAGCACTGCGGAGCATGAATGTATGGATCCTACCAAGCTGGGATGACAGCCATTCACTGCAGTTTGAACAAGTGCAAATGTCTTCACAGCGTACCAGTTTGGAGAACAAGGCTCTGTAAGATTTTTTTTTTCCTGGAGAAATCATTACTAATGACCCAGATGATCTGGAATCAAACCTGCAAAGCTGAGTATGTCAGCAGAAACACTGACATTAACATTTCACTTTCTGACCAGACCTCAGCTTTAGTATTTTTTGGGAACAGCTATACTACTTGACTTGCAAAAGACAGATATGCCACAAATTACTACATAATGCCAGGTAACAGTATATTTATGACACTCTATCCGGTATCTGCTTCTCTCTAATCTATGCAACTTCACCAGATGAAATAAAAAAGGCCAAAAATATTTGCTAAAGCTGATGCTTTTCAAATAGAACTCAAATGAGCTCTGGGTTTGATTTTCTAGTCATTTAGAAAGCAATTTCTTTATATCTAAAGATGATATAAAACGTCTTATATTCTTTCTTTTTTTTTAAAAAAAGGCAAAATTTTACACTAACTTTGAAATGACTGCAAAGCAGGAGCTCTGTGTATTTCAAAACAAACTTTCTGAAACCAATGCAAGAACACTGTTGCGGCCTTTTTCTGTACCACCAGGGGCTGGCTACCCACTTACCATGACAGTGTCTACACAAATGAGCCAAAATTCTTGCTCTGCACGTAGTACAGCTACGGCATTCCTGATGTGCCCTGTTCCCTTCCTCACTGCCTTTCTTTGCGTCAAACTCTTCAACGAGGACAAACAGCATTAACTGATTTACAGCAACTAAGGACATGGTTCTCAGGGCCCACGGACATGATCAGGGCACGACCTAGGCTCTGGTCTAATGGGTTCCTTCAGAGTAGCCAAGGAAAATCACCTGTAACGGATTAGCACAGCCACTTTCCTACCGACCCATGTTAGATTAACTTACAACTATTGCAAACCTGAGGTTAAAAAAAGGGTTTTCATTCGCAGATACATCCCTGTGGAGTCACAATAAGCCAATTGTCATAAAGTCTATCAACTTTTGCCACCATTCACTTGCAGAAGGGAGTATTTTACCCAGGGAGATGCAATGTGTTACACAGAATACAGCTAGCTTTCTCAGGATTAATATTTAACAGAGAACAGTGTTAACGTGGCTAACTTCTAGCTCAAATATATATAAAATCAGCCATCATCTTAAAAGAGAAAAACTGTCAGCTCAAGGAGACACTCCTAGTCACAAAGTAGGCTTAGACTGGCAAACAACAACAAACCCTATAGCTTCAGAATTTGCAAACACTTCTAGCATAAACTGAGCTATTTTTAAAATTTAATAGGGCCACATCAAATGGTAATAGTCTTAGATGGCATTCAGTCTTAGAGACGTTCTGTGGTGGTGAGGTAGCACCCAGTTCTGCGGACTCTCAGCTGACTAAATTAAAAAATGAATACAGAATTTGCAATACACTGAGATTTGCCGGCAATAAATTAGAAAAATGAAGCCCAAGTTAGTGAAATTGTCAATAGAGAAGACAGTGCATGGTTTTTACGTAGACTCATAAGTTAAATTGCTCATTAAGAGACCCTGCGCTACTGGAGGACCGGGCCCTTCCTATCAGCAGGAAGAACAAGTGCAGTCGTACGGTGAGCCTGTCAGTGCCTGCTACTCCGCAGTGTGTGCCGATGGCCAACGGACGACCTCCAATTGTCCTCAACGGCAAACTGACATCGCTAAGAGTTCCCAATTAGCTCCGTAAGCAACTTAATCCGCACTAATTGCTTTCAAACTGTTTGACGACGTCTCCTCATGGGCTCCGGTCTAGTGTCATTATGTCATCTGATTTCACAGGGAGTTCTGAGGGCCACGCGCCGGCAGCGGAGGCCGTAAATCACAGCTACCTCCAATTCCTGCTCCGAGAGCAGGGCCGTGACATCAGGCCGAGGCCTGGGCCGCAGACAAGGGCCCTCTGTGCGGCCCGGAGCACCACAGAAAGTCTGCGGCCGGCTCCACGAGCCCCGCTTTGAGCGAAGGGCCGTGCCAGCAGGTTCATATATCAAGCCCCGAAGAAAAACAATAAATCATGCACGTTCAGCGGAGGCAGTGCTTCAGAGCGCGCTTGAGTATAAATTATACATATTTTTTTGACAATTCTAACAAGCCTGTTTGCTTTTACACTTTAGCAAGCCAGATGGGCTTTTAAACCCTCTTCCCCTCCCACCGCCTTGCCCCCCTTTTTTTTTTGGGTGCTATTTAAATATGTGTACTGAGAACATATAATCATATATATTATACAGATGTTTATCCTGATTAACATTAAACTAACAAGCCCACATTTCCACATGGTATTATCAATGCAGACGTTTATGGCACTAAAATGTATTTATTGCGCCCTTAGTTTGATTGAAGCTATCAAACAAAATAGCCACCTTTCATGGTGCAGACTATGATGTAGTCCTCTGGCACCAGCACAGAGATTTTGGTTAGCATATGAAAATCAAAACACTACTTTTTTCATCATGTACATGCACACGTTTCTTCAGCTTCTGGAATAAACATTTCATAATCGGTAAAGAATTTAGGATGAGACTTCCAAGGAGAGTTGAGGAATCAGCTGAATCTCCCTTACTGAGTTGAGCTCCTAAATGCCATTTGTGCCCTTGCATGACAGTTTTGAGCCAAAGAGAACACCTCTTTCACCAAGAACCAGACAGTCCTTCAGAAACCAAAATCCACTGTTTGGCCCCATCAGAGCAGCAGTACACAGGCAAAACTTCTCAAACACTCTGCCAACGTATCGCCATGCCCAGGTTACAAAGGACTCGTAATCTCCACAATCAAGGGACAGGCACTCGACTCTAGGGTTGAGGAAATCACTAACGGGGCCCTCTGACATGCAGGCAACCAAGTGGGTATTTTTCATGGGGTACCAACACAACCCAAGCATTTTTTTAAAGGTCAAGCAGACCACTGCTTCGTGGTTAACAGTATCACAGTAAGTCAGAAACAAAGGGAACCACAAGCTGCGAGGAAGCTGTAAGCAGCATACATGTAAAACAGCAGCTTTTATCTGCACGAGGATTTGAACTGCTTCACCCTCTGCTGCCAGCGTGCGGACGGAGCATCGACAGACTTCTGCCTAATTACCACTGTGGTGGCCTGCTGTGACAGGAGAGCCCTCCCGGCCACTTCCACAGAAAAGAGCAACACCACTTTCCAAGAAACTTCTCGTGGGCAATAGGATGGGTACAGACCTCCATCACTTGTCTGTCTGCTCCTGCTGGTTTTGCGTGTATGTAATTTTATAGAATTGGGCATATATGTATGATTTTGTATAAGAATAGCATTTAGGTGGATGGGAGCCTAGCACATATGTCTTAGTCTATAATCTCAGACAGTGCCATTATCTGATTAGATTCTGGGTAACTCAATTACTAAATGCTTTTCAACAGCTCTTAGACCATTAGAGTGTTCAATACATATTTATAAGATGACAAAAGATGGTAGCTTGGTTTACACACTGCTGAATGGGATGGGGAAGAGAGGAAGATAGACTGAAGATATTTGGTTTGTGTGTTTGTACAGGAGACAAGACACAAATGGTATTTCTTTGAATTGAACAAGAAGTCTTTAGAAGACTTGATTCATTTTCTACCTTATTAAGGTACCTTATTATGAAAAGAGTAAATTAAGTAGTTAAGCTTAAGTAATTAAGCTACTTTTTTCTCCTTTAAGAAGAAATGCTAGATTTGTGAGGTAAATTACCTTTTTTTTTTTTTTTTTTTAAGCAAAACACCTCTGTTTTCAAATCTCTTTGGTCTCCTTGCCTATATGAAGCAGGTGCAGTAAAAATGACATGGTATGAGCTGTTGGAACACAACCTGAAACCTAGGAGTTCACTCTAAAGGCCTGACTCCACCATATTAGTCTTAAAAATGCTATTTCTCTCACCAGGATTTCTTGAGATCATCTCTCTTTACAACCAATATTCCTTCATGATGCAGGAAAAGGCTCATTCAGCTTAACAAGGATTAAAACCCAGCACCAGCATCCCCCACTGAGAGGCCATCTTCTCATGAGAACTGCTGCTCTGGACCCCCTCAGACCGCTCTGATGTTGCTCCTGTTTTCCCAGCGAGGAGACAGTGACGGGAAAACGGCAGCTGTGGGCAGTGGCCCCAAAGGGCAACAGCCAGCATGGGGGCAGCCGGCCTTTCTGCAGTCTCTTGTCACCAGGCTGTGGTGTGCGGCCCGCGCGGGAAGCGCTGGTGGGTACCGAGCGGAGGTCACCATGGAGCTCCTGCCCCACGACTGTCCTCACAGGAGGGCATTCCCAGGCATGCCAGCTGAGGAATTAGCTGGCTCACCCGATTCCCTCAGTGTGCTACACATATGATACACTCTTGGGAGCATCACCACGACACACCTACAGTTGCTCCTCTTTCTCTCACGGGATTTGGTTGCCGGCACCAGCCTGCAGCAGCCACCGCGGCTTGCTCAGCGCAGGGCTTGGTGGTCCGTTGGAGGTTCCCTTCTCCCGCCCTGCCCGCATGCTTATCCCCAGTCCCCGAGCAGCTGCAGGCAGCCCACGCAGAGCTCCCTGTCCGGAGACCTGGCTGCCTCCCAGCGCACCAATCCCACCCTCTCCGCAGAACATTCCCAACGCTGCTGCTCTCAGCCACCTCGGCTCCAGCAGACTCCTCCTCCTCTGAGACCGATGCTGTCCCTCCCGCAGCCAGCCACACATGTCCTCTCCTGAGTATTTTATCTAGAGCTGCCACCAGAACAACATCCCCTTTTGGATCAATCACAGCGCTAGATTAACTATGATGATCAGCCTCTTGAGGAGAACCAAAATAAACATCTATAATCCAGCCCATGTAACTCTATACCACTTTCTCCCTTACAGGAGTTTTACCTTTTGGCTTTTAAGCTAATTGGAAGGTCCTGAAGCCCCAACCTTGCTAACATATGCATGCAAAGGCATTGGCATGCAAGGGAGGCAGTTCTAGAAATGCTAATCTGGAGGGATTGAGGGATCAAAGCTACAGGCTGCATTTTGCCCTGTGAATGTGAGCCCTTGAAATGGGAGGTACTGCCAAAATACAAGCTTGTATGCTGGAAGTGGTGGTCACTGCTGCTATGATGGGGCCTGCTGGTCAGATATATGTGCAGCTCTGCAGTAAGAGAGACCTCACCACACCAGCTAGTGCTTCATCTTGGTCTCCTAGAGGAGGGTGGGGCACAGCATGGCCAAGCAAAGTTCACCTCTTGTATTAAAGATCAGATGGGGCTAGTTTGGCTCCGGCTGGTGGCCAAAACAGGCTGTCACTGGGACAAAGTGTGAGCAATGCTTTTTGTTATCCTGTTAAATGTCAAAAGCAACAATTAGCCACCTTGCAGCCAAGATGTTTTACACTGTGTAAGAGCACATAGTGTAAAAATAAGCAACCATGATTCACATTTTCACCAAAAAAAAAAAAAAAAAATCCCCCTTTGGCCAACCATCCTTCCCCCACAATGCTCTGTCCCAGACTGCGTGGCCTTTACCATGCACCCAGCTGCAACCCTGCTGCTTCCCAGCTCCCCACCACTGATGGGAGCATTTCCAACAGACCTAAGGTTTTAGACCTGACTCCCATTTGTGCCCAGGCAATGCCCGCTGTCCTGGCAATGCCCCCATGGTTTGACATAGGTCTCCAAGCAATGCACACCTCCGGATCTGGGTGCCTCTTGCTCTGGCTGGCTCCCCAGGCGGCTTGCGGGCTGCTCCCAAACTTGCAACCGCTTCCCCTTTCTGCCTGGGGTCTCAGGGGGCTGCTCACGGGGACCGCCTGCATCAGGCACCCGTGTCCCTAGCAGCCCCCATGCTGCCGGGCTGCCCCCCACTCTGCTCCATCCCCACCGCCGCCTGCAACACCTGGCACCTCCGCCTCTTTCCTCAGCCGAGCCCAGGGCAGAACCGCCCCTGCTCGCGGTGGTTATACCACACATGCTGCATTTGGGCCTCCTGGCTCCCTTTCCTTCCCCAGCCTCCCCATCTTATGAGCCTTTGGCAGACAAAGTTGAGTTATAACAACTTTGCCGGCCTCAAATGTGAAAATCCAGCAAATATCTTGAGTTTCGAGGTGCCGGGAGGCAATCAGCAAAAGCGGAGCTCTGTGTCTCAGCAGAGTGGCAATGATCTGTATCCGCGTTCTCTCGTTTTCTACTAATGTGCCCAACGTAGCATTTTAACTTAGAAAGTGAGCTGTGGGCGGAAGAGGTGAGGTGAGACAGCGGCACGGCTGCAGAATGTCATCGCTAGAAAACTGCTGATTGCACTCATCTATAGCGCAGTCGAGATAATTTTAGAGTCGAGGCAGGAAGTTAATATGATGCTGACAAAAACGGTGGGCACCGCTCACCATTTTCAGAAGCACACTAAGCACTTTCTTCGCTTTCGTACTGCCATGCTGTAAACAATCATCAGATAGCACTAACCACGGGGCAGGTTTTCAGGACAGTTCAGCACCCACGGTTCCCCAGGAACTCTGCTCCTACTGAGCCACTCATCTCAAAGGCCAGATTTTCAGTGCCTTGGGGGCTCACGTAGGTGCCTGGGCAAGGACGTTTTGGAAGAGCTGGCTGCAGGGGCACAGGCTGCACACTTGGAAATCGGGTCCCACAGATGTCGAAACACACGTCTCAAAGTGAAAACAAAAGTTCCCAGCACAACAACGCTGTTTTAATAAATACTAGCAGCAGGGAAATGATCTTTTAATAATGCTTTAAAAATTAGAAAGCCCGACAGAAACAAAAAACAGGAAATATTTTATCAGCAACTCTTTGCAAAAGCTTGTTTTTCAATCCAGTAAAAGAATTACATCAACTTTCCTTCTTCTATCTTATTTAAAAGTTCCTGGCCCAACTAGTCTGCTTTTGCTTTGTCAAGTATCACTAATTGTCTAAATACAATTCAAAGAAACACTCTTCTATGTCCCCATTCTTGACATCCATATTCATCAGATAGATAACAGAAATCATGGAGCGCGCTAGCGCCCACCTGCAAAACAGAAGTTCTTCCACAAGCTTCCCTCATTTTGATGGGCCTATTCAAAAGAAATCTGACTAAAGAGACATCTAAGGTCTTCTGCACTCTTGCCTCTGAGTTGGAGAACTCATTCAGCTTTCTTGGCAGATGAAAGCACAGGATTTTGAACCACAGCATACATATCTGGTTGCTTTGCATGCTTCTTCATCTTCTCCAGATTACTTCATACCTCAAATGCTACCGCTTATCTCTAGTGACTTCAGAGGACTGTTCCTCCTGTGCAAAAGGCATACATGTACCCACGGTATCATTAAATGCATATAAACAAAGCGAAAAGCAGCCACAAACAAAAATGAGAAAACAGCAATCACCTGAAGTGCTACAGGGTGAAAATCCAGCACAACGCAGGGTTCACTAATGGTCTCCCCAAACACACTGTTGTACATAACGAAGCCTACAGCACACTGCTGCAAACAGCAGCAGCAGTGGAGGGATGGAAAAAGTGGAATATTCCCACATCTGCTCATCCTCGTTTACCCAGGCTCCTGACTGCAGCGTCTGGTACTGGGACTTAGTGTTGGGATACTCTAACGGGATGTGGGCAAGGCCATGCAAACTGTATTACTACTTACCATGTGAGCTCTGTGGAGTCTCCTATGCCAGAATGTTACAGAAAACTAGTATTTCTGGGCCAGGCGTGTCTGGAGAGCAGTCTCAAGAGCCTAAAGCCTGCAGACTCCATGACAAAACTGATATGTAATTGCTCAGCAATGTGTAATATTGAAGCAATACTATAAAAAAAAAAAAAAAAAAAACCACGACATTGCAGTCAGGTATGTACCATACAGGTAAACAGAGGATTTGGGGATAGCTGAAATTCAGCAGAATTGGCCCAGTAATTCAAAATTTCAATTAAAAGTGGATTGTGAGTACTTAGGTTTACAGTCTGTCCTGAGCCAAAGGCTTAAGCTAGCCCTCTTTCCAGACCTCCCTTCTCCTGAAAACCTCTACCTTGCTTTTGCTTTGTGGGGTTTTTTAAAAAAAACTTTTCATTTTTAGAGTAGTCAAGCTTGACACTTCTACAGCGATTTCTTTTCATTCTCTTTTTCTCTCCAGGGCAGGAGCTCCTCTTCCCCGGGCGAGCCTCGGTTTCGCTCACAGCCGCCCTCAGCCAGGAGGAGCGCAGGTCCGCCGCCTGTCCCCGTCCCGGGCCGCCCGTCACGGTGCTGCCGCGGGCGCCACGAGTGAGGCCACAAGTCCCTGCATCCACAGGCTGCTCTGCCCTAGGGAATGAGGAGAAACAGGAGCTCCAGGCGAGGAGCAGTGCCTGGTGGCTCGGGCATGGGCACCACCTGCCCCAGGAGTGGCACGTGGGCGCCTGGACACCTGGGGAGTTACGGTAGGCATTGAAACGGCAGTATCCTGACTGCCTCTAACGCACAGAACCAGCAAGAAACTTCTGTGTACAATCACACCGTACACTTGGGGGTTAGTCTGATGTTTGCCTGTTGAAAACCCATGCCAAATTTGTGGGATTTGTTTGAACGACAGAGTGTCATTTCAACCAATACACCGCTCATCTCATTTTTTTTTTTTTTTTTACATATTGGTAGTGGGCTCTGTTTTTTTTTACTTAATGAGTTAAGCTTTGGTTTTCTCTAAGGTCCTGCAAAGCTACGAGAATCCTTTTGACTGAAATTAAATAAAACAGAGTATCCTAAATATATTTCCTAGAAATACAGCATATCAAAGGGCTGAGTTCAGGCACTGCAAGTGGTTTCCCAATACGCAATCAGGGTGATCACATCTATCCTTAAAAGGTACAATGGAAACAACTGGCAGCCAGACACAGTGAAAATGAACCAACATTATTAATACTAATATTAATATTTTATACTAATACTATTAATATTAGTATTTTTAGTATTAATAACTAATATTATTATTTTTTCATGATTACAGAAGCATATTCACTCTTACTACTGTTTTGAGAGCGCTTTCCAAGAAAGTAAGATTTCTTTTTTCAGTTGCCTATATACATATATAGGATTGTAAAGAGAATGTGAGTGGAGAACCAAGTGGGAATGGAAGGCAGGTGTATTTGCTACTAAATCCTAGCTCTCCTTTCCCTACCCCGGTTTTACGCTTGTCCTTTCAGGTTACTCTGAAATGAAGTGAAAAGATTTCACAGGAATTTAAATCAGTATAACCAACTCAGCAAGATCACAAATGCTTCAAAAAATTACCATAATTAAAGATGTCTTTGCAGAATAAAGCCTGGGCTGGTCCTCTGTTCCCTGTCACTAGGTACCTGTTCCCATCACTTCACAGAGCACCAAGCAAACATCAGATGTTTCAAACTCAAAATAATGGGATTATTAACCAACCTCTCAACACTACTCCTATGGTTTAGAATACAATATGAAAAAAAAAGGCCCATGCAAACCCTGGCGGCAAGATGCTACTTTATATTCAGCACTTACTTAACAACAGACACGTATTTTAAATACCTATGAAGGTAGTTTGGGTGGCAAGGCACTGCCTGTCGGTCTCTAGACTTCTATTGCTGAAAAGTACTGTGCAAGTGAATAACAAGTCTTTTCTTTTCAGTGTAGGGGATGAACAGGTTTTAAAAATACACAGACTTACCCACTGGGGATGAAGTTTGCATAACTAGGCTGATTTAGTGAAGCATATCTACTCAGCACACATGCAATAAGCAGAGAGGTGCCCATATTAGCTTTCCTGTAATTTTATTTTAAATTAAAGACCTGATAAATGTCTGGAGTGCTTGCAAGCTAACTATGTGAAATTCCAAATGTGAATTTTATAGGATTTCACCTGCAAAATATTGGCAGGTTTCTTTGAGTCATGTGACATAATTCAAGCATTGTTTTGTGGGGATTTCCCTCAGAAGGACTATTCTTACTTGGAAAGTCTGCAAAAAAATGAGCTTAATCATTTTTCTAATTTCACTTCCCCTCAAAATAACAACAATCAAATCACTCCTCTTTTCCTATTTTCACACAAAAAAGGCATTATCGAAAAAAAGAGCCATTTCAAATGAAAGAAAAAAGAACTAAATTTACTTTTTAAAATCTTCATACAAATCTACTTGGAATTAAACTAGCATTTTATTGGCACTGCAGAATTACCAATATAAGCTTCCAAAATAAACTGGCATACTTGTTTCAAAACATTTCATATACATTAAGCATTTTATGAGGAACATTCTGATCTCCATGCACATCATCCACGCACCCAAGAGTGGCATTAGCCTGGAGCTCTATTTCCAACCCTAGAGAGACAGCAAGGTGAAGGATGACTAGAAGGACAACTCCCACACCGACTACAGCTCAGAGGCTCACACGCTGCAGTGTATGAATTCAGCAGTATTATTCAAATCCAATATACCCTCTGATGCTACAAGGCTTCACAGAAACTTAGCAGAGAGCTCAGCGGGCTCACAACTGTGGGTATATATGCAAGCTTGGCCAGGAGCTGTTAAATTCCCACAAGCAGAAAGAGTCTTTGTTGCAGCAAGTCTCCATCCCCAAGAGAAAAAAGAAATTTATAGAGAAGCTGTTTTCTGTGAGCAAAGGAAGAAAGGATTTTGTTTCTCACTCTTATTTTACAGCACCAGGTAAGCTTCCAAATTACAGAGGTCACTAAAGAATCATTATACATCTTTCTAAGCAAGCATCATTATCTCTTGCTTCTACTGTCAGAGATAAGGAATATATTTTGTTACCATTAGCAGGAAGATAGGTGAAAAGCTGGTACTGGCTTCTCTTTCTCTTTCCATTGCAGACGTAGAAGTTGACCTGAACAGGACTGGTAATTCTCTGATTGCGGAAAGGGGGTATCTCCACCACCAACGAGTTCTACAAAAACAAATCAGAAAGTCAGGGCATAACTAAGGCAGTCGATCTGCACAACCTGGACACATTAATCCTATGAGGGACATCCCAAGGAGGAAAGTTGTTGCCATGTGAGTGCTGGGTTGGCCTTCATGGACAACCAGTGAGTTGTGTTAAGTATTTCTTGCTGCCTTGGGTGCCCTCGTGGCAGGCTACTCCATCTTTACCAAATCCCTAGCCCACAGATCTTCTCTGTGGATAGCAAATAAGACACTGTGTACAGACACGGCCCTCTTTCTTGCTTTAGACAGGAATATGGCACCACAATCAAATTGTGGGCTATGTCTTGGCAGTAGAAAGCACAACTGCAGGTGGCAGGTCATACCCAGTATACCTTGCTGTAACATAACTTCCTTTACAAGGCGAATTAGGACAGGAATATGATTATCTAAATATTTCCATTTTCCACAATTGAGTGTCTTTTTTTGCATAATGACTCAGGAACTTCTAAGCAGGCTAATTTCTGTGGAAGGGTGATCTCGAAAGAACATTTAGTACTGCAGAAAGGAGCATTTTGGAGACGATCTTCCACTGTCAGAAAACAAACGCTCCGGCATAAGGCTAAGGAAAAACTTGGCTGTCAGCTTACACAAGTGAACACTAAAATCTGTTGTGACCATCAAAACCTCCCCTGGCACTTTTCAAAAGAGTAAAAGGGAACATTAGGCTCAACATTTGGTCTGCTTTCAACTGAGGTCTTGAAATTGTTTGTCTGCATGTCTCCAGCAGAATCACAGCTAACAAACTGCTGCGTATCGCTGCTGAGCTAAAATAGTTGCCATATTTCCCACTTATAGGCATGGTGAGTGAGCCTCACTTCTCTAACCGTGGGGCCGATCTCGTGTGAGGAGGCTCCCTTTTCTTCTGCTGCAGATCCATGAAGGCCAGGGAAAATGATCAGACATCTCCTCTTTGGGAGGAGAGAGAAGAACTGGCCCGGCAAGACAGAGGATGAGCAGACGGGGTTGGCCCACCCTGGACAATGAAAAAATATTTTCCAATTGGTCTCTCCTACTTTCGGGATAGAATCCAATGAAAGCTTTTTACCCTGTGCTCCCATTAAAGAAAGATTTCCAGGAGGGGAGGCCTAAGTACTTGTTCTGTTTCAGAAGTGGGACACAGTGCCAAAGTCTTGGAAATCCCTCTTCAAAAACAGTGCTAGAGGAGGCAATATATATTTTCGTTTTGATGTTAAAATATTTAAGGCAAACTTACTGGCTTGCACATTTCTTTGTCAGTTTTGGCTTCCATTTCCCACACATGGTGACCATCTAAAAGACAAAAGAAAAAGGATATCTAGTTCTGTCCTTTCTTTCTTCTCCTGAATCTGCAGAAGAAAAATTTAGCAAAAAAAAAAAAAAAGAAGAGAAAAGACACTCAATGATATAAGGAGCATTGTATATGTGAAGAAATGATCTCAAAATACTTTGCCCGAACTTTGCCCGACCAGAAAGTCATCTGTGTAACCTGCTACAGGATCTCACTAAGCATTTTTTATGCAAGGACCTACAGTCCATAGCACGTAATACTGTGATGGGGCAAAGCCACTGAGATTTTATTTTGCTGCTAATTTGAACGAAATATGCAACTGTGCTATAATTCAACCTCCCGGATTTTCAGACAGAAACGCTGGTATCTATCAGGTCTTTTGCTCACTATGTGTGCATTAAGTCATATAAGTGTTTGATGTTAATATTAAACAAAACAAAACAAAAACAGTACTGAGGAAGCTCCTTAGACATGCAGTATTTCATTTCAACACACTCCTAGTCTGGTTTGTTATAATTTTGCTGCTTGGATCAAAAAGGCAATATGCTGGGAAATACAGCTTTTGACAACCATGACTCCACTTTAAGGCTGGTTTAGCTCAACTTAATTGATCAAACCTACAGTTTTCTGGAGCTGCTTCCAGTGGCGAGTTGGGTCCTTCTGATGTCCTGGATTTGTGTTTTCAAGCAAAAAATAAATTTAAGCTGTAACTACCACATTTTCTAGGGGCCTAAAATAACTAGTTTTGTCTATTCATTTCTTTCTCCAGCTCACTGATACCGAAGTAACTGGCCAATAACAGTTTTCGTCTTCCTTGCGGCTCCAGAACTCAACAGCAAAGAAATCAGCAAAATAATACAAAATGCAAGCTTTCCATTCCGCAGGCCTAGAAAAACAGAAACCCGCTGGGAAGGCCGCACACGGATTGCCGTCTAAGTTCAGCAGCAGGGACACACGCCGCTCAGCGAGTCCCACCATTGTCAGATGTCGCTGGAATGAATGGGAAAATTAGACTTGATGTCATCTCTTTTGTTTATTGCAGCATTGGGCCATACAAATGCAAATATTAGGTATTTTGAATTCCAGCACATAGACGTGGCCCTGCCTTAAAAACAACAGCCCTCAGAAAGGTGAAAGAGTGAATGCGTTTTTTCTTCTCTCCTCACTTTCATGGCCAGGATAGAGGTGACGCATTTAGGACTGTCTGATTTATTACAAATGTCTGTAAATAATATTTTTGTGTACTGCTGTCCTACTGTGAAAGGAATGTTGTTGAGGAACTAGCACTGGCGATTGTTTAACAGTCTAAAACCATTTCTTTTTAACCTATGGAAAGCAGTGCAATGCAAAAGTAGCAGCACAAACAGCCCAGCAAACTTGGCAGGCCTTTCCATAGGAAACAATTAGCAGATCTGCCCTTGGTTTCCTCCTACGTTTCAAACCTTGACACTGGAAAAGGAATCCCTTCAATAGGCACTGCCACGTCGGGGTGGGGGAAGAGGAGGATCAGTCACACCATGCTCCAGCCTCCTTAACGCTGCCTTTTAAGAGAGCCAGAATTGAAGCAGACTTCTCAGGGGGACTGGGATCACTTCACAATTTATCCAACAGATGCTTCCTCCAAGCCATCAGTGAGAAAAAAAAAAAAACAACCCTGACCAAAACTCTGCAAGCCAGGATGGATCTGCTGTCTGCGAGCAGCCTCCTCTATCTCCTGCCCCTTCCCTAGAAAGCCCTCTGACAGTTCCCTTTCCAAATTAATTCAATCAGTTTGCCAAGGAACGCATCCCTGACGATGTCACACGTTTGCAAAGTCAGAGTGCGTTTAGGAACCTCTGCTTTGTAAGGTTTTCTCAAAAAAAAAAAAAAATCTAAAGAAGTCCAGACTAGTAGTTATGTGTTCAAATTGCCTTTGTAAATGGATTACCAGAACCTCAGTTTTTTTGCTATGTTTCATTTCTACTCTGTGAGATGAATGATCTGATTCAGGTTTCTGTTTTTTATTTCCTGACGATACTTCAGCAAAATGCAAAATGACTCCATCTCTAGCTAATCTTTCAATGACTCCAAGCAGCACTGCCTTTACGCGCCCTCAGATTTTTTATGATGACAAAGAGAGTTTGTTCTGAAATATTTTAAATGCTATAATCTAAACTATTATGAAAATAAAAAATCCAGAGCCGTGGTTTGTCTTTGGAAGCTAATAAGAACAATACGGTTCTCACTCCAAGAAAGTCTCCTGAGACTGTCCAGACCAGGCTGCTCCACGACTGCAGGGGCAGGAGAGGAGAGGAGAGAAGGAGGGAACAGACAACTCATTAGGAGCTGGTGACATTTCACTTAACAAAAACACAAGGAGGAAAAGTTGTTATGAAGCTGAGACAAAAAAAAGAAAAAAAAAAAAAAGAAAAAAAAAGAAAGACAATTCCTCATATTACGTCTGGTGAACCAAGAGGGAAATCTCAACGCCCACGGACTGGGACTGACTCCAGGAGGGAAACCTTAGACCACTACGTCAACCTCTTACAGTAAACATGTTTTGCAGGTTTAAACAGTGCAGCTGAAATTTAGAAAAAAAAAAAGGAAAAAAAAAAAAAGCAAAGCGGGGAGGGAGGAGGGCGGGCAGGGGCTCGCGGCGGCGGCGCGGCGTGGGGAGCGCACAGCTCGGCTCGGCGCACGTGTGCCGGGGCGGACAGGGCCTCGCGCCCCGCGCCGCACGCGGCGGGATCCTCCGCGTCCCGCGGGCAGGATGCCGGCCACGGCCGGAGCGCGCGCGGCCGGGGAGGACCCGCAGACCACAAAAGTTTCCATTGTACGCCTGCCACATCTGCAGCCGCCTGGCCGCCTCCGGGCCCGAGGCGACTCCCTCCTGGCCGGGCGCCAACCCAAGTACACCAGAGCAATTTATACCTTTCCAAAATGCAAATAATTCAAATTACAGACATAACACAAAGCTGAAGCAGACACATTTCAGGCATTCCCGTTAAAGTTTACTCTCTGGAATTACTGTACCCGAATGGGCAGTTGCTATATGGCGGGGTGGGGGGAGGTGAGGAAGGGGAGGAGGAGGGAGGGAGAGAAGGAGAGACGGGAGAAAAGGGTTTTCCAAAAGCCTGATTTCATTCCCTTTCATTTTTATATTTACTTTTACTAAGTAATAAGAGCGCCTTCCCCAAGTTTAATGCCTAACTTTGTTTTGGCATTTAAGATTTGCATCACAATGTTTTGAATAGAAAGACACGTTGCTGTAAAGTTTAAAAATCTGTGCCAAAACATTTCACTGGGTTGTTTTCACCAAAAGCGGAGCGGGGAAAAATACCCAAAAAACCCACAAAGCAACTGCGCATGGACCAGCTGACAAGGGACAGTGCTCTGGAACCACCGCAGCGCCCGCTCCGTTGCCACCACCGGGAGCGGCTTTTCCGCGCAGAGCCTCCTCCCGGGCACTGCGTCTCGGGGGCTTCTCCGGCCACGAGAGCCGTCCCAGCCTCGGCGGCTTCCCTGACAGGTGGTCACCAGCCTTCCCCGCCGAGGGCAACCGCTCGCCGGGACGCCTGGCATTTCCAAGACGGATCACCGCGACGTGCTGTTATTATTAGCACTCTGGCTGCGCTTCCTCGCAACCCGCCCCGGCTTTTTCCCTTTTTTTTTTTTTTTTTTATTTGGCAGTGCCGCGCTCGGAGTACCTGGGCTCCTGCCTGGGGAACCCGCCGCCACGTGGGGTGGGCTCGTGGCGCCCCAAAACGAGAGCAGCCCGCTCTGAAGCGGGGCGGCTCTGAAGCGGGGCGGCGCGCGGTGCTCAATGGGCCTTTGTAGCTGCCTCTTATCAACTGCTGGTTCCAGCGCCGAAGGAAACCGCGGCGAAGCCCAGAAGTAAAAATATTGCAATTCATTAGGGAATTCCCTGCAGCATGAGTCACAGAAGCGGCTTCCCCACCACACCCTGCTAAAAGATTTCCACATAAAAAGGCACTGTAGAGGCCTGTTCTAGTGCAGGAGCAGCACTAAAAACGGGCTGCGCAAATCGAACAGCACCAGTTATTCACACATAAAGCCGAGCAGACCACAAAATACGTTTTGTTTTGTTTTCATAGAAGTGTAACACGGTTGGAGAGCCATAAAGACTTTTTCAAAGAAATTTTCTACCGTCTTCCGCGTCTACTCGTTGTCCATGAAGAGGGATTGCCCAAGGTCTGCAGAACTACGTCGAGCCCCGGGGAGCTGTAAGCACGGTACCACCAGGGCTCTGGGAGCTCACAGCAGCCCAGCAACCACTTTAGCTTTCAGGGTAGATTGATGGATGACAGCTAGCGAAAAGAATAAAAGTTACAAAATAAAAGGGGGAAAAAAAAGAAACTGGAAGCTAGGGAGAGTGCAACACAAGCATCTGGCAATCACTTAAACTTTGCCTCTGTGAAACGGGCATAATGGGACAGTTTAGATACATTTAAGTGATCTCACTTTATTACAGTAGGTTAAAACAGTCTATATTCTTTTAGTAGTCCTGGGCTCGCTTGAGATACAAAAAGAATGGATATTATCTGGGATTTCCCTGCCTATACGTCGTGTGCACTTTATACCCTTCTAGCCTAAGGCTCAACAGAGCTTGACTGCACTGCCTGGACTGTAAATGGGTATTTACATTGTGATATATTCACAGGTCAGACAGTGAAACTAATCCTATCCCCCCAAAGGAACACACTATTTGATGAATGCATTGTGAGACTGCCCTACACATTCAGCCTATACATCCCTGATTACTTTAACATGTCTGCAACAGGTAGGACCAAATGCAATGCAGAATGATTATACGGGGCAATTTTAGGGTGCTGCACAAAGGCTCCCTACTTGCCCTCCCCTACCTGTCCTGGTAGGCAGTGCATATTCAGACCCTGTAGCAGTGAGGGCTTTGGCAGCTTTCGGCTTGCTGAGCCGCCCCTCTTCCCCTGCAAATGGCCCTCCTCGCACAGAGATGATTGATCTGTGAATATGTCCGGAAGGAAAGGATAGTTTTTTCAGTGAGAGAAGAGAACGAACACTAAGGCCAAGTCCTGCCTCAGTGATCTTAAGCCACTCAAGTTTTGTGGTGCGACATTATCAGTTTCCGTGTGTGAGTGCTGGGCTGGGAGCGCAGCGCGCGCGGGGCTGCAGCGTTGCCACATCTCCCTGCAGAGGCGGCAGCCGCTAGGAGTTGAGGACAACATAAGGGGAGCCAGGATGCTCTTCCAGCCCGATCTATTACATAACGCAGGCGCCTCGTCGTGAAGAACATTTTCCTAGCTGGATACCAGCAGGCCCAATTATCCGAGGGTGGAGTCAGTCCCAGTGTTTACACACTGTGTATCAGAGCACATCTTAAAAGACATTTACAAGGGACAGATTATAAGCACCAGCAAGAGCAGCTAAGCAGCCTGGCACAGGATGCTGGGGGAGAGGACGAGGAAGGAGAAGAGCGAGGAAGCACTCGGGAATGCGGAGGGTGCTGCCGCGGGACACCCGCCTGTCACCGCTGCCTCGGGCCTGGCCCCCGGCTCCGCTTCCCGAGCCACCAGGGCCCCTCTAGCCCTCTCCCCAGCTGCCCTCATTTCCCTGCTGCTCTTCCGCCTCTTTTGTTACAGGATCCCGCTGACACTGTTGTTCCCTCCCGTCCCCCTACTTTATTTCCCTCTTCCTTGCCAGAAAAAAAAAAAAAAAAGAAAAAAAAACAATCATTGTATCAAATTTTTGCTCTCAAGTTACTCTTTTTTTTGCTTTTTAAGATTAAATTAACAATAAAAAAGTCATGCAGGACCTAGAGGATGGAAATGCAGTAAGAACAGTACCTTATACACCTGTGCCAGAAATGCAACTTCCTTTCCAATTGCTCAGTTGGGCAGCCCAAAAGCTGAGGGACTCATTTTGCCTGAGCTGCAAACCTTTTTAGCTGATTTTACCAAAGTACGTCCAACTGACTTTGTAATTATTCTGAGTTCAAGGAAGTGCTTTCAAATTAATTGTAATTTTAGTCCAGGTAATTAAAAGGAGGCACTGTGCTGAAAACTGACGGATCAGGGCTCACTGGGAGCCAAAACAATCTGGAACGAGCTGCCAGAACCTATTTTCTGCAGAACGGAGCCTGGTTATGCAATTAAGAGCTCCCTGACACCTCCCCCTATTCAAATTACCCTTAGTCGTAGGGTTTTATTTAATAGCTCTCAGTAATTCCAAGCCTAAGACATTCAACTTAGAAGGAAAAGTGCAGCTTAGCATCCCTGCAAAGGCTCTCTAGAGCAGGCAGGTCAAACTGAGCATAGCAGCACAGCCACCCAGCAGCAGCAGCAGCAGCAGTGAGACTTCATTCTGCCTTCAGTTACATGTGTGTGATTTCCTCCTCTTCACAATTTTATTTTCCTCCGGGAACCTCTAATAGGCTGAATTTGTGTCTTCATAGATGAAGCTAAGCAGAATAATCCCAAATGCACTTTCTTCAGTCTAATCTTGTCTCATAGTTCTGTCATAGTATCAAGTGAAAAATCTCATATCCAATTTAAATTTCTCCAAGTTTTCCTTTCAAGAACATTTTCCCTCTATTTCTTCCATATTTGATGCCACCAACAACATCTGTACCACAATTCTCAGGCCTGAAACATACAGGATTTTCTTATCTTTTTCTTTTTTCCCTTGTCTTATATCTAAGTTCGATTAAAATCTTCAGTTCTTATTTCTCAACTATTTTTAAGAGATGAGCTCTTTATTTTATCTGTGTGGCTACAATTTCTCACCTTCCAGACACATGCCATCTTGGCTTCCCTGCCATGGCTTTTCAGCAGGGCCCAAAGAGGAAGTTTTCACGTGGCATTTTGGTTTTTTTTTTCCCACCTCACTGTCCCCTCATGTGCCTCCCACTCATTTCCCTTCCCCGGCAAGGTCAGGCTCAGTCTTAAAGGTCCCTCCTCCTCTTTGCTGATTATCTGCCTTGACAGCAGCTTCCCTGCAACAAAGCACATTTTGGAAATCTTTATCTCTTCTTATTTTATTAAATGTCACTGTACTTTCTTCCACGCAGCTCTTGAAGGTGCCATCTTTCTCTCTCAGCAGGCTCTATGCTACCTTTCCTTCGATGTCCCTATTTTTACTGTGATGCCCACCAAGGACATGAACCAACTCTTAGTGACCAGGCAGGGAAGTAGCAGGAGAGAATAAACAGTGTCCTTGCAAAAGGGCAGGGGGGTACAGTCCCTGCAAAAAAACTATGTGCGTTGGAGGTAACTGCTTTTCTCTACTGTCTCTACGTGCTGATGTCTTCATAAGACTCTCAGCGTTTTGGTAAGGGCTGTGGATTCCTGTGAACTTGGTCAGCGGGTTCTACTGTAGTCAGAAAAGTAACAACTACCTGAAAACTTATGCAGCTTAAAAAGTTAGGAGACAGAGCCTTGACTGTACAAATGGAATTGCTTGAAGCCCCTTAGAATGGAAAAGACATGAAAGAAAAGCTTCAACCATTCATAATTTCTGGAATAATTAAAAATGTACAGGATTACTCAAATAAATGACTTAACCAGACACTTTGCATTTCTCTCTGTCTTCCTCTGTTGCCCACAGTAAGTACCCTTGATTCATTGACACCGTTCTGAACTGTGAGAGCAGCAGCACCCAGGACAAGGCTTGCTGCCGCTGATCCCATCTCATGTGTATGGCTGCCGTCCCGCTCCGTCTTCACCATTCCCTGCGCTAAACAGCCAGGAAAATCTGAAACGCGCTGACATTTCCTACAAGCTGTGTCACCGCTACTGCATGCGCAGGAAAGGCTGCCACCGTCAAGTGATTCCATCGCTTGATGCTGTTTGCCCGAGGATATCTATTTCTGGGCAATGGCCAGAAACCCCTCCAGCTATCAATACATCTCTAGGAAATAGGCACAAGTGACCTTCATATGAACTCTCTGCGCCCAGCTCATATGCCTTTGAAGTTTCCAGTTTATCTAGTTTCCCAAATTTTAGTCTCACTGCGCATGAGTCAGTGCATAACCTCTTGCAGCCAACTGCAATGTGCGTCCTGTACTTGGATAAACAGACTAATAAAGACAAAATTATGTACTCTCTGTCCATCTCACAAGGGAGAGAAGGGGAATTTTGCCACTTGCTTATTTATTATGTGAGCTACAGTATGATTACTAGTGTGAAACATGACCCTCTTTTGGCCAGTTGCCCCCCAAACTGTGACTGCTACTGGCAGTGGAAAGAGCAATGGAAAGATCTCCGAGAATGCAAGATCTTTTACTAAATGGAGCTCTGCCAAGTCTCAGGTCACCAGTCTCCACATCACATCGCATCACATCATGTCAAAGCAGACTCCAAACCTAGGGCTCCAAAGTGCAGCTGAGTCAAACCAAAAAGCCCACGTGCATCCCCAATGTATCCACTCTATCCAAATGCCACTCAGATGTCTCAGAGACACAACATTTTCCAGAACTTCTTGCCTTTCTTCTCCTCAAGTTAAAATACTGCACTTGATCATCTATTGCATCGAAAGTTGGGGTTTTTTTTCTGTTTGTTTTTTTGATCACACAAGATATAGGAAACAGAACTGAATTGTACACAGAGCTTCAAGATTCAGATGGACAACTTTACCTTAAAGTAGCAACCAGTTGACTCTACTCTTTGTCAGAACTGGTGAAATTTGAGAGGAACGAAAAGCCTGTGAAGTACTTGAGGGGACACCTAAATTCATCTAACTTGATTCTTTTCCACTTTGCACTTACTTTATGCAAACATTCAGCTGATCAAGTTTTACAGTGCTGTCAGTGGCAGGTAAACCAAGTTTCCTAGCTAAAGTACTTACAGAAAGTATGATTTCCTTCAGTATACACCAAAAAATTGATGATTTTGCCTAGCTATCTTCCCCCTGCTCTAGCATAATTACTACCATGCAACGCAAACCAATCTATATCTTCTAACATCACAAGTCTGTTCAATCAAGGAAGAGGAACAGTTGTGAAGATAGAGTAAATCTATTTAACAAAATAAAAGGAATTAACACTGAAGTAGTAACTGAATCTGAAAAAGAGTCTTTAACTGTTTGAGAACTTGTCAAACAAAAAGGAGGAAATCCCTGGATGAAATGCTGTTTAGGTAATGTTTACTACTCTATCTTTTGGCAGCTTACATTTCAAAGGCTTTAGGTGCAATAGCTGGAATATTATGTAATTAGGTTACAGAGTATGTAGGTGCTAGGAACAACATGTTCAAACCCATTAAGTCCATAAACCAGGAGGCATTCACAGATACAGCGTTGCAAATTGTGGACTCTATTAACATCCATCCAAGAGAGTGATTCATTTTCAGAGAGACACACCTTTCCTAATGAATTTCAAGTGCATGTATTTTCACCATCAAAGAAAAAAGGTCCCCAAAATTAACAACGAAGATCCAAAATTTCAAATTTACTGTTGCTTTAGAAATTAAATCTGGATTGAGATCCAGTGCTACAGTTTTATCTATTTTGCTCTTTAAAACACTTCCCCTATGGACACTAAGAGCCATCACTAAGCACAAAAGCAAGCAAGTTGGTGTGAACTTCTAACTTACCTAGTGGAAACTCAAAAGAATAATAATCAATAATGATATACCAGAAACTCATTTCTTCCCATGGACCACAACCAACTGAACATTTCCGTCAGTTTAACCCGGTTTCTCAGATACGTCTACACTTGGCCGAACCAGTGAAGTCTAGAAACACTTGAGCCAGCTCCGATGCCAAAAGCATTCTGGCGGAGGAGCAAGGAGCAATGTCTGGGCTAAGCGAGGAGCTGGGTAAATTAACCCCTTCAAACCTAATGCTAAGCTCTTTCTAATGCTCCAAACACCTTGGCCCACCCTACAGTATCCTGGAGCATGCAAGAAAGATAAACCCATGACTCTGGTGTTTGGGGAGAGGCTTTGTGTCTGTCTCATCAGTGACTTTTCATTTGTCAGTTACTGGAAAGATTTTGCGCATTCATATTTTTCCATTTTGTTTAGCTGTATAGATCACCAGTCCTAAACTGATGCACTAGGAACCAGCATTTTGCCTACTTCTGTTTGGCTTCTCTTCTACATATGTTGAGCAACTCATGTTGTCATTCAAAATATAGCTTTGAAAACAAATATATCATGTTTGTAGTAGTTGCTACAAAAGAAATAAAGGTAATTGCCAGATACATACTCTTTAAACATGCTTTCAAAAATTACTGCATTTTTTTCAAACTTCCCTTAATGATTTTTATTGCCTGTCACATTTACCACCTGGAAACTAAGTAAAATACCATCCTCCTCCTCCCTGCCAACTAGGTAAGTTAGTATTATTTATTGCAATTCTAGATCAAGATCTGTACTCTTTTAGATCAGCATGGTAGAAAACACAACTAGCTAACAAATATCAACAGAATTCCAACCACTTTTGTATCCAAAACATTTACCTAGGGCCCACAGTGACTACTGTCAGAGACACATCAAAGATCTTTGCGGTGAACATGTTGCAAACACATATTTTGAGATAGTACTAAGACTCCATATGAAAAAAACAGTTTTCTACTGGATGTCCTGCACCTAGCATCCACCAGCTATGATATACAGACTCATAGGCCACTTCTGAAACTGAGGAAGACAAAAATTTGACTACACAGAAACAGAGAGAAACTGGAGAAAAAAAAAAGAAAAAAGATAAAAAGAAAAAAAGAAAAAATGGAAAAATGGAAAGGGAAGAGAAATCTGAATAATTTGAAGGGGCAAAGTTATCATGGGACTCTTCAGTCTATGGAAATCCTGAATTTAAAGAGTGATACTCTCAAAGAACGTTAGGTGTTCACGTTCTTACTACCACTAAGTTTCTTGGATGGTCATTTTATGCCATCTTTCATCACTGGAAAATATGGTCTGACATGCAAGCAATAAAACATTGACCTGAATCCCTTAAAATGAAGACCATTTTTTCAGCATGTGAAACCTTTTTTATGGCACTGTAAAAGGCTTGAGTAAATTTTCACTCCCTTTGGAAAGGTTTGTTATTTGCCCCAAAAGGTGCCTCCTGCATTAGTGTGGCCCTGTAGCTTGAGGGACTGCACGTCTCCACCAAGATCTCCTCTGTGCTCTTTTCATGGCTCCTTCCCTCCATCTTGGTCCCTCAGCAGCCTAATTTTGTTCCCACGAGAGACACAGCCCTGGGTAGTGCGTTCAGCTCAGTTTCCTCTTCCCTGTGGCTGAAGAGAAGTCAGCAAGGGGTTAAGGCGAGCGCTCCGTGCTGCCTCCACACCAGGATTGATTTGATCATTCTTCAGGGATTCCCTCTCGCATGAGTCATTGTTAAGACAGGCTCCCCATGCGGGAGGAGGAGGAGGGAGCCGCCGCCGCTGTCGGATAACACCATTCCTCCCGGGACTGCAACAGCTGAGGGCTAGCCCTGAAGACGCAGAGCCTGGGACTTGCTCTTGGAAAAACACTCGGCGGAGTTGGGGCATTTAAAGAAATTATTCAGACAGGGAAAAGAAAACAAACAAGAAGAAAAACAGACAGACAGACGGACACGAAGTGTTTGCAAACACTGTGTGAACCAACTGTGCAGGCTAGCAAGAATGAGACCAGCTCACACACACTACCTCCTGGCCTGGGGATTTTGCCTGAGGAAGGACCAGAGAAATGAGCTCATATAATCCAATATTTAAATTGTATGCAAGAGATGCAGTCCTTTTCGGACTGCAATTATTCCTGTGATCTATGACTGTATAATAGCTGCAATAGCTCCTTGGGCTGCCCACTAGGAACATGATTAACATTCAGAAATAAAAAAACAAAAGCAACAGCAACAGCAAAAATAATGAATGTCTCCAGCTGATCACCCACGTTCGTAACCAGCTTTCTAAGAGAGAGAAACACTGTGCTGGTGTTCCCCCTCTTGACCTACTTGCATAGTCATGCAGGAGCTGCAAGGCAAAGAGTCAGCGTGCGCCAGCTCTCAGAAGCAAGGCTCACTAGGCTTTGCTTTTTGCTTGCTATTAAATCAGATGAGCCTGCTCTGGGAAGTGCCAAGATGTATGCGGCACCGCCGCGCACGACACACGCTGGGTGATGCTCAGCACGTTCAGCCTTGAAAAGCTCAGCGCCTGCAACGTACTTGCATGAGTCCTGTGACTGCATCAAGCTTACCGTGATACTCCCTACGCTGGGTGCTACGAGTCTCACCCCTGACCTTTTAACACGGATTTGCTAAAAGCTGCCGGTTACTTTTCAGTGATACCAGCTGACCGACCCACTTGCACGGCGCATTCCTTCCTTGTCCCCAGGGGTCAGGCAAAGGATTCTCTTATGGAGAAGAGATACTCCTGCATCACGCCTTCCTGACAACTTGCACCCATGGGCATTGTGCCATGGGCTTCCACATCCTGTTCATCATTTGCATCCTCAAGAGCATATCAAGTAAAAAAAATTAATTATTTCCCCAGCGTGAGCACTGCTCAGCCATGTTCAAAGGAGCTATTTTTCTGGTTAAGAAGTGCAGGACTGGCCCTGTTTCACTTTTTTTTTTTTTGATAATATCAGGCCATAAAGTAAACGTTTTGTCTTTTTTTTTTCTTTGGTATTTAATGCTAAAGGAGACAGTGTGCATATCTAGACTGTGCTGCTTGCTACAAAAGAGTAGCTTCACAGTCACGAGCCTTTGGGACACGACACTTCAAAATTTTTCCAACTCAGTAAAAGAAGAAAGAAAATAAGCATGAAAGGGAGCACCTGTTAACGTGGCTTCCTTCCTGAGATGAGGCAAATCTGGGATTTCGCTCTTGAAATGTCACACTAACCCATTTCTGTATATGGAAGGAAGTTTAACTATGGAGTGGAATGAGTGCCGTCTCTCTTTTCTAAGCCTACTCTCAGAGCAGAGTTCTGTTTCTTTAAGTTGAAATATTCTCCTTTTTAAAAAATATTTCTACATTCTTGAGGTACAAAAAAGGCTATTCTCATTTTCCACAGCTGTGACTTTATCTGGATCCCTCTCACCAGGGGAATAGCAGCATAGCCCCGCCGGCTCGGAGGCCAGAGGAACTTGGAGCCCCAAAGTTTTACTTTCGCAGCAGAGCCAGGACATTACCTCTGGACTGACGTCTGCTTTTGATTGCTTGAGCTACACCAAACCAGGGCACCCCCGCGAAATTTCAGGGGAGCCCTTTGCTCTTCCTCTGAGCCCATGGAGAACTGAGACATCCTTCCTGGAGCTTGACTCGCATCTATTTTGATTTCTTTGCGTAAAGGGATTCCCTTGCTCGCCATGAGCATGACCCCGGCACCCGGTCCCGCTAGAAGGGAGCGGCCAGGAGCTCCGTGCCTGGCGAGGGTTAAGTGCGCACGGTGCCAGGGCCAGCACGGCGGGAGACCCGGCTTAAAGTTCAGGGGGGGGTTCGGCCGGCAGCTGAGGAATCCGTGGCTTGTGCCAGCGCCACGGAAACCCTTTCCAAAACAAGGCTCAAAACTATCGCCTTAACTATCTCATTTCAGAGGCTGACTTTGACTCACAGCTACGCTCCCACTGTCTTTTCCGCAGCATTAAGCACTCTCGCCGTGTGATCCGCGGCTCCGGCCACTGTCTTCTGCGGAAACCTGAGATCACGCCTGATGCTGCAGAACGGGCGGCCCGTGATCGACCCAGCTGGGGACCCTGCCCTCAAAATAGCAGCCCCAGTATCACCAATTGCATGAATTGCGGAGAGGAGGGGCTGCGGAAACACGGGGAGGCGACCGGCCCCGCTCCGAACCCTCATGGCGAAGCGGCACGCGGCCTCTGAATGAATGAGCCCTCGCTGCATCCCCTCCTTCACGAGCGCTCGCAAATTGCCCAAGCTCTTCAAGAGGTTGTGTATGGGTGTGATTTCCACGGTCTCTTCTGCCCTCCAAAAATTAGCCACGAAGAAAAGTGCACGAGCACACTGTCACCAATGCTGCTGCCTCTCCTCTAGATTCCAAGCAGGTTTAACAAGCCAACATACCACAGATTTTACATTGAAACTATAAGAGAAGCTTAGCACACTTTTCTCTCTTATAATAAGAATAAAAATCCTATCAGTTGCTGCTGTGGTTTTCCACCAAAACTAATCCCAACCTTTGACTCTCACTGTCACTGCTGTCTACCTGCAACCCCAGCAGCTATTATGTGAAACGTGATTACAGCACTCACACTATCATCATTTGGCTATCATCCGTCTTTTTTTCTTTTAAGAGGTTTTCATACACGGAAGAAAAAGAAGACATAGGTCAAGATTGCAAGGAAATACCTGGTGCTTTCTCCACAAAGATGACTTTGGAGTCTTGCAGAAAGTTATGGCCAGTTAGGATCATTTTCTTCCCTCCAATAACAGGAAAGCTGTCAATACTTTGCTTCTCCACCAGAGGCAGTTCCTGGGCAGATCTCTGAGCTGGGGTGTTATAAAAAGAAAAAAAAAAGGAAGAAAAAAAAAAGCAATCACAAACACACATACACAAAAGTAAATACTGCATTAGTAGGTAACTTAACGTTTACCTTCATAAGATAAGCTGAGATTGATACAGAAACAAAGAAAGGTCAGAAGGTCTGCAGGAAATACGGTTGGTTAAGTGCCTTGATAGTAAACAATACTATTATTAAATATAGCACTACAGATCAAAAAAGGATCACAGAAAGAACAAGCTATTTAATTTTAAAAGTCATCTTGATTTATACTACTTCAAAAAGTATCTTGTTTATTTAATCATTTTTAAGTAATTTCTCAAAAAAAAATGCCTACTAGTCTATATATTTTGCAAGGCACATATGAGAACAAGATGTCCAGGTCCAAAATATGTTCTAGTCACTCTACGGAGTATTTCAGCTCTGCTAATTGTTTTTTAGTAGCAGCCACAGGCCTTGCAATCCAGCAGGAGTTCACAGCTTAGCCCGCGTATTTCCACCAGCACCTGAGTGCCAGCACGCGTGCGGGTCATGCAAACGGAATCCTCCATCCCCGTGGCACACGTTTTTATCACTCTCAAGTGCCATCTTGAGCCTGCTTGCCTATGCTTGAAGGGATGAAGTGACATTTTATCCATATTACATGGTTCCTTCTGGTGTCACATGCACTTAGAGATGCATGAAGTTTTTGGCACCAGCTTATTCCACATTCTGCACTGGAAATAACACACTCGTGTCTATTTTTTTCTTCTGTTTTCCGCTCCTTTGAGGAGCTGCCCATCACACTTTTTCTCATTACACTGTCCTCAAAACTGCAACTCAGTGATACAAATACAAGCAGCTTCGTATTTTGTGGGACCCTGCACTTGGCATGGTCGTACAGGAGACTGGTTCAGGATGTATTTCAGCTTGTGGTCTTCCCTGGCTACATAGGACAAGGAAAATTTTCATCAACTTTCACAGGAGTAAGATAAAACCTTGACTCCTCACATTTTTGCTTTATGAATTAGCCCAGAACTTGCCCTGGAATGAGAATTAGTTTGAAAAAGAAAAAAAAAAAAAAGTATTTCCTACATACCCGTGACTGAAGACACAGCTTTATGCCAGTCTAGCTGTTACAGGTAAGGAGGCTCTGCTATTCTTCATTAACAGCGTAGCCTTATCTTAAAGCTACTCCCTTCTCAACACAAGTGTTCACTTGTTTGCTTAAATGAATGACTGAAGGAGGGAGGCTATAGCTACTGTACTGGCAGCACTACCCTTTTCTACAACTTTGCCTCTCCTAGGGACTTAGCCTGCTAGCTAAGGCTTTAAAGCCTTAAACTTTAAACCAAAGGATAGAGTATTGCTTCTGGCCTGAAGTCTTGGAGGACCTGTCAGGATTAAGGTGTGGGCCTGGGAATGGCAGAGGGACAAGGTTATCGCCCCCATCTACCCACCACACATGGAGCTGCTCCTGACCCCTGGGCACTGAAGCAGAGCCACACACTCCCTCAAGAAGGCTGTCGGGAGAGAGGATGCTGCAAACTGCACATTGCTTTAGAGGGACAACAGGAAGAAGCCAGTGAGGACTATGCCCAGCCGAGCTTTTGCCTGCTAGTCCGAATCCAGCAAAATCTTCAGAAACGTTTAGGTTTGCACCCAGCACACCGAGTTAGTCATGGGAGTTAAACCGAAATTCAATTTCCACCATTTATATGGGAAAGTTAAAGTGACTTGAAGTAAATCACGTTTGTTTTGTGTATGTGGCAAAGTGGAGAGGCTGATTGAGCAATACGGGTGTCTCTGGAGACTGCAGTAGTGTAGCTGATAAAAAGCAGTCTCTATCAAAGAGACTCCAAGGCGGTAACACAGTTTCTGGAGGTTTTCTGAAGCCGCAGGCAGCTTGTGCTGATGTGTCAGCTTGAGTGTGCTCCTAGCTCCTCATCAAAGGGGCTGGGGTTTTGGTTGTTGCTTTTTGCTTTATGCTGGGGAGTGAGGGGTGAACAGGACACAAGAGGAGTTTTCCAAAGCTCCTACAGCAGCCACCGAGATGAAAGGGAGGCACCAAAACCAAAATACTCTCACTTCCATTAGATCTACCATTAGCTTAACGCAGCTCTACTTTTAAGCGCTTTCTTCCTTACAATATTCAATACGCGGAAAGCAAACATTTTTTTCTTAAAAAAGGGCCTTTAAAAAAAATCAAACACATGCATGCTCTTGAGCGATAGAGCAAGGTTCACGGAATAAACAGCTAAAGCAAAGCAGTGTTTAACATGTCTACAGACAAAGATTTTGTGTCAGGTGGCACAAACCCAGGCTGTTGCTACTTACAGCATTCGATGGGGTTGGATGCTACTTGCAGAGACAGGGTCCTCCCGTTGGACTGAGGGATGTGCACACGGAAGACCAGGCGCACACGCGTATTCTTCCGCCCAATGTCCGTCTCTCCCTTCCGCAGCTCGATGTCAGAATTCCTCAGCTTTAATATTCCAGCACAGTCAATGCTGCCCAAAGAGAAACACAGAGCAATTCAGTCCATTTGAACTCCAGAAAGCCACAACTGTACAGCTTCTTCCTTCTCTCTTTTATGCTTTTTTTTTTCTGTAAAGTCATCGGAGTTCTTACATGGAACCCAATGACCAGACGAAATGCTGCAGACCATTGCTTAGCCCAGGACAAATATCTTTTCAGGCTGTCTGTATTAACATGCTGCTGAGCACGAGAATTTGGACTGTCACTTTTCAGTTCAGTTCCCGAAGGAAGAAATCTCCTCCCGCTCTAAAACTGTCAGTAAGGATGGAGCTCACAGATTCATTAAACTCACAAGAAACAGTAAGTGAAACTAGGGAAGTCCAAGCATAGTGCAACAAGTGTTACCAATCTAGAACATAGCGGTACTTATAATTTCACCTGTTTTCACTAATTTGGAATGAAATCACCCATGGTGTAGAGCAAACTCCTTAAAATATTTGTTAGGAAGCTTAATTCTCACTGAGATCAGTTCTGCTGTGAATGTATTTGTCTTTGAATGGAATTGGAAGAGTTCCCGAAGCGAGTGTTGAGTTGAAGCTCTGCTTGAAAAACCTAAACTCAGGGTCCTCCCTCCGCCTTGGGGAAAAATATGCTTTTAGTCAGGTAAAACTACTACTGCTGACCACTCTCTCCCACATTTTTTGTTGTTGTTGTTTTACTTGTGGATAGACCTAACAAGTCGGAATTTTTGTCAAAGCAATTTCAAGAGAGGAAGTTACTTTGCAGAGCAGAAGATACATAAACATAGGCACTCAAAAACCCACTGCAAAATACCTCTGCTTTGGCCATGACTACAAAGCATGCATGACAATTTCTTCTGGTTACAGATCTCTGGCATGCATTTTACTATACTGAATATGCGTAGTGTAATTTTATTTCGCACATAGATTAAATAAGTCAGCGTGCATGTAGACGCATTCAAACAGCTTAATCGCTCCAGACCTTTGAAGCTCAGTTCTGAAGCAAACTGCAAAGAACTATGGCAGCCTATTTTTGATCTGCACTCTTTCTAAAGTATGGATTTCAGAGCAACAAAGGCCTCTGCTGATATGATCAAAGAAACTAATGAATGTATTAAAGCTTCTTAACAATGTGTATTTGTAAAGGAAGCCATAAGAACTATGAAATATTTGTACCTATGTCAAAATTCTGTAAGAAGATTCATACAACACAGAATAAAGGCTACTACTGGCTACTGTCTCTTTTACAGCAACAGCTGCGAAATAAATAAATGAAAATACTTAACAGCAATGAATTTAGGCTCTATATTAAACTTCAGACAAGATAAAGCATTTAAATTCAGGCTCACAAAGTCACAGACATTAGCGTCTGAAATCAGTGGGAGTACTTGAATGGCTAAAGTTTAAAATGTGCAGACAAGCTTCAGGGCTTTGCTGAATCAACGCCTAAATACACATTCTATGAGAGAAGTCCTTGGCTCCAAATTTCAGTTCATTGTTAACACTGCATGAGGTTTCAGACTACTGACGTGGAAGGCTTACATATGCCAAGCATTGTTTGTGGTTCTTGAGAAAACTTTACTACGATCTGGCACGCGTGTCATGCAAATATTCAGCTTGGCTCCTGAACTTTGTAGATATCTTTATTATAAGGAGAAAGGTGACAGAAACAGTAACAATGTTCCTAGATGGCCAAAAATATTATTCAAACTGTGTAAAGAAAGGGCCAAATAAGCAAACTGTGGGTACAAACTAGTGGAATTTCAGTAACTCCAATTGAGCTGTGGCAGCTTGCAGTGACGAACAGCACGGCCAGCGATTTTTCAGGCTTGTCATGTCATGTAACACAACGGAAGGACAGAGGTCCTTGCGCCTGCAGCGATTACCCTAGTCCTGGTTGGCAATGTAGTTAACCCTGTTCTAGCCCTTATAGTTACCTGAGTACTCCAGGGCACATTGTACATTATGTTGCAAACCACCTTCTAATAACTGCTGTGTGCCGAAGTGTGTGATCTTAGTGTAGGTTTTCCCATGATCTTTAGTTTAGTGGGCCCAGAATTTCTTCCTTGCTTGCTTGGCTTCTGCCTGTCTACTTACCTATATTTCTATCTACCTGTACATACGCACAAGTGTATTTGCCTATACAAACATGTATATGTACAGATGCATATATAGATATATATGTTTAGAGACACACACGCACTTACATGCACATACGCACAAACAAATTTACCCCAAGGCAAACAAATGAGGCTTAGGACCATTACCATTTAAACTCGTGGGATTAAACGATGTGAAGGCTCTCATATATGTCACATTTATGGAAGCAAATTTCATGCTTTCTACACAATCCTACAGTGAAATTCATTCACAGGTAATTATCATTCAAACCCCTATGAATTCAGAGAATTTTAGATTTTGATACTTGCTTTTCTGCACAAAACTAAACCTAACAAACTTTAATAACAGCAGTCTCTAGGTCACATGAACTTTACTTTTAGGTCTGAAAGTTTGGCTTAAATAAATGTCATTGAAAAATGCTAGTTTTTATTATATAAAAAAATAAATGGTTTTATTTGTGTCATCAAAGGCTAGATTATTTGGAAAGGTGGTATAAGAGATTCTCTTGAAATCCAAAGAGAAATTTCAACGGGCCCTGTTGCTTGCGCTAGTACGTGCAGGAGTAAGAGGTGTCATATTTAGAACCTAAATGCAGGAGCTGAGGTAGGAGATATTTACAGCGTGGTAACTGAGATACTTATTTTAAATGGCAAATAAGCACATTGGCTGAAACTCTAGAATGAAAGCAATCAGTTGTCATAAATATTTGCAAAGTTCATTTTGTTGTTAAGATGATTAGAGGCAGTTTTTTTTTCCTAACCAGCTTGTGAAAACTTACTCTTACAGAGAGAATGTCCAAGAGAAAAAGGCAGGTAAAGGAAAGTAGTGTATAAGAGGGAAAAAACAGCATAGAAGACGTTATGTAGACCAGAGCAAGACCAAGAGGAAACTGCTAAGCAGTCAGATAGCGTCTGCGTCTTACATTGCTCTCATGTTGTTCTCTGGAAGAAGTGGTATTTCCAAGACTTTGGTGTTGGAAAGTATCGTTTCGTGGCTGGTGGTGGAAACGGTCTTCCCCGTGATTCGATGAACCTGGTAGAAAGCATGGGGTCGCAGCAGGCGGTCGTCTGCAGTCCCAATGAACAGCTGTAGCGTGAGCGGCTCACTTTCTAAGTAACCATGTAGCTGGCAAGAGAACAGAAAACGCCCACTGAGCACCATACACATAAACTGCTAGGAATCAATTAAATTTTTATAAGCAGGAGAGCCTAATTCAAGGGGAGAACTTGTGACAGGTGCTATGTGTTAAGGTCTCCCCTCCCATTTTTCCTGTAACATAATATTGGTACAATAAAAAGGTGCACACAGAAAATGCCTCATTATTCTAAATGACCTGAGGCACTGCAGATGGGGTTCACTCTCAAACGCTGCTGCTACATGCCTAAAAAACTTTTTTTTTTTTGCCTCAATTCTGCTGCAGTGTTCAGCAAACAGAGAGCAAAGTCAGTGGAGGTGGTATGGAGGGTGGCAAGGCCGACGGGCTCGCCATCGGAAGGGACCAGGGTCCATCTCCGGACCTCCAGGGTTATCCCACCAGCCAAGAGGGGGCTGCTGTTTAGGATGCTTCTTTTTATGCTGGTAAAGAGCGCCTGGAATAGAATGGAGATAGATCATATGTAGGAGGCTGGTCGCTCCCCATGTGTGTCAGATTCTTGTATAATTGCGCTAAAATCTCATTGAAGCTGCTGGGCCTGACTTGAACCACATCCACGTTACAGTGGCCACTCCAATGTCAACAGAGCTATTTCTGCTGCATGCCGAGAGGGCAGCACGAGCAGAGCCTGATCTCACCCAGCACGGTGTCAGTCAGCCGTGCCGAAGGAGCCGCTCCGGGTTTATCCTGCTGCAAAGGAGAACATCTGCTCGGGATGCAGCCTGTGCACCCGACTGAATTCCGCTCGCCTGCTCTCGTGCAGTTAACAGCCCACTTGTCCAAAGAATCAGCTCCCCTAGGGCCACGCACAGCCTGGGACTGAAACGGACGCCAAGCTAAACTCCACGAAGAATGGGAATACCATCGATTCTCACTGGCAACGGCTGGCCTCAAGCAGGGACAAATTTAGCTCGACAACTGCCGGTTTGGCTCACCTGGGTGATTTGTCACCTTCTGCCTCGGAGGGTCTCGCAGTGGAGGCCTGGCCGCGCCGCGGGCCAGGAGGGCCGAGCTCCGCAGACCCCGAGGGCGGCCGGCGCGAAGCACACGCAGCGGGAGGCGGCCTCCCCCTTGGCTACGTCCGTGCCAGCGCCTGCCTGGAGCTGGCAGCCGCCAGGCGAGCTGGAGCCGGCGCCGCGAGCGCGCTGCCAAGCGCAGCCTGCTGCTGCATGCGAAACGTGCGCGGGGCCCGCGCCGGCGCCTCGCGGCTTCCCCTCGCCCACTGCCCCGGCCCGTCCTCACCAGCGGCACCCGCAGCCCCGACGTGGAGCACGTGGAGCCAGCGCCGGCTGCGCAGCCTTCGGCAGAACCGGTGCCACCACTTCCTCAGCGTTACTGGTACCTCAGCCAGCTTGATTAAAGCTTTGCGGGGGCACCCACAAGCTCAGGGCTCTCCCAAGCAAGGCAGACCTGTTGTGTCCCACGGCTGCTCCGTTTCCTAATGCTGTCGCCTGATGCTGGCAAAGGTGCCTCACCAAAACATTCATCTCCAGCCCACTCGCTGCCAGGGAAGGGAGGACGTGGCGGCTAGAGGCGCGCGAAGGAGCCAGGGCGAGGTGGGCTCCCGCTGCAGACGCGCTGTCACCGAGCACGTCTCCCCGCTTTCGGGAAGGGTTTCCTATTCTGCACTCATGGTTCACGTGGAACTGGCCAGGCTTTCATCAGGTCTGTACAACTCTTGCACCATCGCTAAATCTGATATCCCAAAATTATACCATCAGTTGTAATTTGGTGCGTAGCAACATTTTTAATTTATGGTGCTTGCAAGCCCAAACAAATCTAAATAAAGCTGAAAGCAAGTGGCGTAATCGGTGTCAAATACCATGTTTTGCTTACTTTTTCTTTTTTTAAAACTTAAGACACCATTCACGGCTTCATAACAACATCACTTGCTCTCTCCAGGGTGTTTTACCATCTGGCAATGGCAACATTATGCAGCACAATAGATCTCAAGTCATTTTAGTCCTTGAATGCCAGGAAATTCTGGAGAACACAAGCACAAAGCCTCTGTCCTGCTATCAGACATGCCTATGGTAACAGCAGTACAGAACAGCAGCGTTCGTTCCAGGTCCTGAGCCGACCGATACATTGGCAAGGCAGAAAATTGTGCCCTAACATCTTCCCATGACTGAGCGGGCACACTGATGTTCTTCTCACCCCATATAGGCATGGAGGAAACAGAAGAGCTTCAAGCAGTTTGATTTGGTAAAAGCAGTTTTTACACTTTGAGCTGAAGCGCACAGATACTGTGAGGACACTGGGAAAGGATGGGGCTGATTTCCAAGCTACACTATTTTTCCAGACCTGCATGGTTGAAAGGGCAGCCCAGAGCAGAGGGCTGCCCTCTATTTTACATTCTGGTGTTGTCAAATCAAAAAGGCATCCGCAGAAGTTTGCAAACCTGACTTTGCTATTTGCTTCTCTGTCGTCCCCTCCCACCTTGCTTTTTAGTTATTTTTCCCCTGCAGAGTTTGCTCGATGGGCAGGAGGACCCAAGACGGTTCACTTAGTGCCCGCAGGAGAGGCTCATTATGAAGGCGCCTGAAAGCTCCGCATTTTTCATTACTTCCTCTGAGTCCTCCTCACCTTCCCCAGTACAGAGCTCAGTTACAGCATCAAAGCAGCAGGGCAATAAAGAGAGATCTAAGCTTAAGTGCTCGCTCTGAAAAGGTACCAGGTCTGTATCCTGCCTCCTTCAGTCCAGCTACCAGCCCCGCAGCCACACGCAGCAGGGAAAGGCTAATTCCCTCCCGAGTTGAAATGATCAGGAGCAGCAAATTCCTAACTTGCTGCCCGAGTAAGTGTGAGGAGCTGCATTTCCTAGACTCCAGTGGGAGATCAACAACAGGTATCTTCTTCCAGGGGTGGTTTTAGGCAGCCTTTTGAACCCTCCCTGACACCAGCAGTCGATCTCATCCATAGCTCCTGCTCTTGTCCCCGTTGCACCCCAGGCACTATCAGGGCAAAATTCACAGCGCTGCGTGCGGAATACTTGGCTCATCTGGGGAGCAGTAGAAAGACCTTGGTACGAGCATTCGCACTGACACGTCAAAAATAGCACTTGCCAGCTGCACTTCCTAGCGCGTGAAGAGCCAGGCCGAGTGCGTCAAGGGCAGCAGCGAGTCTGAGCACCCAAAAAGAGGGCTCCAGCACTGCCGGGGCCCCATGGAGAGCCCCGTCCTTGCGCAGCCCCACGCTGTCCCCTCGTGCCTCGGAGCTGGAGCCGCTGATGCGGAGGACGCGGCCACGCGCCCCATCGCAAGTGACGTACGGGCTCGCTGGGGGAAAAAAAGCAACACAGTGTGACACCGAAATGGATTCAGTTTCGTCAGGAATTTCCTGGAAGGAAATAAAAACGTAACTACGCATTACCGACGGTCACTTCTGCAGCTTTTTATGGATGATGCTTTTTATGGACAGTGTAAAATTAAAACAAACACATATTGAATTACAAGGCTCTTTAAAAGACAAAAATAGAGCAGCAAATAACTAAAACCTCAACTCAGCAAAAGCAGAATCACATACTCAGATACCCATAAGATTTACTGAATCGGGGCACACGGGGTAAAAAAATTTCAGTCTTGCATTAATGCTATTTAGAGTTTTATTTTTAAACCAGGATTTTGCTGTGCCTATATCTTGAAACCTATTTGTGAGTCTCCCCTCCTGATACTCATGCTTTTCTTACAGCTTCAATACTGACAGTCAAGTTAATATACAAATTCCACAGCTCTACATACCCCTGCCTCCAAAATAATGTGTTCAAATACTGGAAAAGAAATAGTAATATTTCAGGTGCATTTTTGTTTTGTTCTGTTTTGTTGGTGGTGGTGTTTCTTTAAAAAAAAAAAAGAAAAAAAAAATTGTGATCTCTAAACTAAATACATAAGGGTGTTTTTAACAGGTCCTTGTTGGGCTTCACGAAGTCCTGGACTCTTATTGCATCAATTAATGGTTACCTGCTTTCCCAGCAGCTTTTTCCTGCCTTCTAGTCCTGCATGGGAATACAAATAGTATTTAAAATATTAAGTGAACACAGGCATCCAAGAGCTGAGAAGCATGAAAATCATTCAGAAAACCTCATTTCTAGTCTAATCACTACACAGTTGATTTTGCTGTCCTCAGCACAGGCAAAATCCTCATTCTCGATCCAGAGTAAGTTTACTCTAAATTCTGGAGTAGGAGACTTCTGATCTCAGATATGTATTTCCCTTTGAGTTTTACCCATTGCATCATATTATTTACTTTTATATTATGTCACGTAATCTTGTATGCCAACAGAAGCAATAAAAGAACACTACAAGGATTAACGTTTAAAGGGGCACATACTACGGAGGACTAATTTTAGATCACGCACCCAATGCTCGATTGCTGTGACGGGCAGTGCTGAGCTTGAGCACGTTTTTGGCATGCTGCAGACGTCTGGAGAATGCGCTAGATTTTACTTACTCACACTTGGGCATGGAAAAATCCCTCAAAATACAGAGGAGTGTTTTACCATCACCTCGCTGAGCAGAACAGAGGGGCACGGTGGCAGTAAAGGCCACGCTACAACAGTATGGTCGGTTATGTTGCTAAACAGTAAAGGAAATATTCAACAAGACGGGTATAAATGGGAAAGGGAGAACAGGGATTGAATATTTCAACTGCTTAGGAAAAATTTTACACATTTGCACACATGCATATTTTCCACGCATGTTCTAGAATACTGTATTTGGTAGAAAGATTTGGTTTCCTGGCTTGCGCCTTGGGATGCATGCGTCAGGCACCCTATTTTTATCTTTTTCTCTGTGTAACACAGTCCCCACGCCGAAGCTCTTCTCTTCCCACCTCGGTGCCCGGCGCTGGCGTCACAGGCGGCTCTCAGCTGCCGCGCTCGCCGCAGAGGGCTTGCCTTTCCCGTAGAGCATGCTCTGCTCAACAGCCCCGCATCCAAGTGGGATTTTTCCCTGCTGGGAACGCTTGCCCTTGGGACTCAGCTCCCAACAAGAATCAGGGGCCCCACCTTTTTGAATGGGTTTTCCTCCGCAAATTAAGGTGAGGCTACAACAGCCCCTCGTTTCAGCACAATGTAAAGATACAGGCAAAACCCGAGTACGTAGCAAGTCCCAGGTAAGACCTCCATGGCCTTTGCCTTCTGGAGCGACTTCATATAAAATACCTGGACCAGACTCAAATGCTATTTGCATCTATATTGTCTGAAGCTGCTAAGATCAAAATCAGACTTAATTGAGCTCCTCTTTTACATGCATCTAAGTCTACCAAAAGCAAGGCAGCCCCTGGCAACGAGCCGCAGAACAGGGCTGATCACAAGCGAGCTCTTCATCACCTTACATCATTTTCCTGCAGACGCAAGGAAACGGCCGCGCTGGCGGCGTGATTACTTTACCGAACGGAGCTTTCTCTGGAATTCCTAAAACTCTCCGTCACCACTTTCGCAACACTCTCTCCCCCCGATGCATCCTTTCACTAGCGCATCACCGCTCACCTCGACGCGTGGCGCCGAAGTAAACGTGGGCCCCGCCGGCACGCAGCGGCACGGGGCGCGATGCTCCGGCATGCCCGGGTACCGAGAGCTGCTCTCTGAGAGCCAGCGAAGCAGGGGGAAAGTGTCCGGGAGCCAACGCAGCATCGCTACATGGGGCTCGGCTGGGCCCTCGTGCCTGCCCGCACCCAAACCACACACCTGGGGCGCCCCTGGAAAACTGAAGCGATCGGAGCTGCAGAGCCCCGGAAAACTGCAAGCAGAAAGGAGCCGCAATGTTTCTAACATGACATTGGAAACCAAACCCACACGTCGCTGGTTACCGAGTTTTGCAGAGTGACGGCAAACTTCGCATCCCAGCCCGCAATGCGATTTGGCAGTGGTGGCTACTCTATGGACTGTGAGGAAAAGCTTCCACTGCTGCAGCCGCAGCACTTGCTCGGAGAGAGGCAGCTGAAAGGTCCCGCGTGTCTCCTTCCAAGCTCGTTACGCTCTTGGCACGTTACAGCATCTGCTGGAGCGCTCAGCAAGGGACCCGCCATAACAGGAGGCCTCTGTGCAGGAGCTGCCTCCTGAGCACCCCAGGGACGGGTCCCGCTCTGGGTGCCAGGGCTGTTCTGGGAAAAGGCCTTGGAAACCCCCGTACCTATTTTTCACAGGACCCTCAGCAGGAAGCAGAGCACTCCTCCAGACAGACTCTGTGAATACACTGAACAAATGAAGCCGCTGATTTAGCAAATGCAGGGCAGAGCTCCCACCAATATCAAAGCGGGGCAGCACCAGGGACTCAATATCCTTCTTCTAAAATACTCAGCAGCTTTTGTGTGAAACTCTCCAGCTACTATGTGCCATGTCCTCACTGATGATGTGCAAAAAAAGTTATAGGTTGCTGTATCAGCAACACGTGTGTGCATGTGTGTGCCTAGTCTGTTCTTTATATTTATGGTACTGAAAAGAAAATAAGACATGTAAATAAATCCACTTATGTCTCTAAAAGCAGTAGGAGATGCTATCTTCCTCCATGCTTCCTCAACCATATAATTTATGGGACGCTACGTGCAGGAGGTACGACAGAGAGTACACTCAGCGGTGCCTCACACTTCAGTCCACTCCAAATCAATAAACAGAGAGAGAGCATTATTGGGGAAAGAGTAGTTAATAAGATTAAATAACCAGTTAGTGGAAGGGTTTGCTGCTTCTTTTTTGAAAGATGTTGAAAGATTTTGAAATGCAATTTCTAAATGTTTTAAAAGAGCTTCTAAATGTTTTAAAAGAGCTGGAACAGTGTAAAAACTATAAAAACAGTAAAAACTTAAAAGTAATAGCTGCTTGTGCCTTTAAACCAGGCCTTCAGGAGCTATGCACGGCATAGATTTACTGCAAGCTTTCTGAACCAGTAGGCTTTATTTTTTTTTTTTATGGTGAATGATAAAATGAAACAACTTGTCATGTCTTAAAAGTGTGCGTAACACATGACCTCAAAACCATAACACGAGCGAGTGCTCAGTGTCTTGATTAAAAAATAAATAAATAAATAAAAGGAAAGAAAGCCACACAAATGGAAGATCAAGCTGTTTAAGCCTTATGGAAAGCACATAAACATTTCAAGTATTGATTTTCCCAGCAGACGCCAAGCAGGCATAAAAACAGGCCCGTTGATGGGATTTTGAAGGAAGCAAGTGCCTCCCGGCCCGCCGACAGGAGCAGCGGGAGGTGCGGGCTGCCGCATCGTGGGTTTCATCATGAAAAGGGGCAAAAATGCAGCGGGCGCTGAGCGCCATGCGAAGAGACGGCGCCGCTGCGGGCGTCAGGGGGCCGGGAGCTGCTCCCAAGTTAGCGCCCAGGGAGCTCCTGCCCGGCCTCCACCTGCACCAGTCACTTATCCTCCTGCCTCCGCTGGCTCCGACATGTTTCAGATCTGCGGCCACCGGGCTTTGGATTGGAGGCAAAACTTGCCTGTGGGTGCCTTGGGGGGTTTTAATTCCTCTCCCCCATTCCGTTTTTTTTTGGGGGGGAAGGGGCTAGGTGGGAAAAGGAGGTGCTCAACTTGGGCAGCTCTGATGCATTGTGATCTCTGGCAAGTGCGTAAGCCAAAAAAAGAGGAGTGTCTTATTCAAAACTGCAAAGCAGGCAGATTTCAGATGTCTTTTTTGGTTTCTTTTTCTTTTTTAAAAAATCACCTCCTTAAAAGAGCCGAGGTTACCCTTTGGCCATGATAACCTCTGCTGAATTTTATCTGACACGGCTCACCAAAATATAATTTATGTCTTGCACTGCATAACTGGAATGCTACCTCTTAGCTGCTCCCTTGCTCCAAATAGAAATTCAACAGGAATTCCTTTTTGCCTTCAAGATTTATTTTTCCTCGCTAAAACACATTTGCCTTGGATTCGCTCAAGCTCCGTTTCGAGATCCAAGAGTAGTCAGAGCTGGTCTGCAAATAAAAATAAGATGGCTTCCTCCTGCAAAGGGCTAAGCCTGGGCAGAGCGGGGAGCTGGACGGGGCAAGGAGCGCGTGGAAAGCAGCAGGCGCCTGTTTTATGTGGCACTTTCGAGCGCTGCCACTTGGACTTTACTTGGACAGCGCAGCAAAAGAGCAGCTGTTCACATCAGGATGAATAAAGACCTATATAAAACTTCCAGCTGCAAATATGCTGTGAGGAATTATTAATCTTAATGTTACAGAGATGCTGTGCACTCAGCCACTGGCTCACAAGGCGTTTAGGTCTCTGTCCAGGGAAAAAAAGAGCCTTCGTGGCTGCTGGCTCTCAGCTAAGCCATGAAATCTCCCTGCCTAGGCAGGCGCAAAAAGCTGCTCCCTATTTCTAGGAAGGATTTTCCTCCTCAAAAATAGACGTACATAGAAACCAACTGAACACGCATCCCTCCTTAAAACCGTTGGACTTAGGAGAACCGTGTCCACCAGAAAAGTAGCCGCTCCTTGCTAGCTTATCTGAAAGAAGCTGTTTTTTCAAGCCCTGGGCACCTTACTCACACAGACATCGCTCTTCTCGCACTCAGCAATGGCCAAGCGGAGGCACCTTCGACACAAGCCTGAGACGAAGTCCTTCAGGAGCGCACCCAGCTGGGGCGCTCATTTGGACAGGGGTCACAGCAGGACGAAGCTAAAGCACAGAGACTTTCCCACTGTGATTACACAGACCTTGTTTGCCAACAGAAAGTGAGGCGGGGGGGGCAAAGGCAATCTCAGCTTAAAAATCGGGGTCTCGAGCTGCTGCTCAGGCATCCAGCAGGAAGAGGACCTAGAGAGGACGAAGCCTGAGTCTGCCCCGATACTAAACGGCACCCCACGTGGCTGAAGTCACTGGAATTCCGCAAAGGCCAGACCTCTCTCAGGTATCTCACTTAGGAAGATAAAACAAAACCAAGCAACGCTAAGACTTTGGAGAGAAAGGGGAGCCCATTGCAGAAAAAGATCCCCCATGATTATTGCTACAGTCTCAAACCACCCAGTTTGTCGATTTACTTGGCTCTCACTCAAATTCTTTCCTGCATTCTTTTCGTAACAGCTTTCACTTTGGACAGCTATACTATGGCCGTGTTAGAGTTAAAAAAAGAGAACAGAAAAGAAAAAAAAAAAAAGAAAAATAGGGCTACTACAAAAGGATTTTTTCATATAACCTTTTCATATATTCTTAGGCAGATACCCCAGGCAAGCTTATACTTGTAGACATGCCTTTTCATCAGGCCATTTCTGCATCGCTCATATTAGAGAATCATGTTGGTGCATTAGCACCAACTGGCCTGAGATGCTCAGGTCTGTTTCAGGTGCCTTTAGCCCAAGCATTAAGGGCTCTAAATCCTGCTCTTTTTTCAAGGGGGACCAATGTCCACCCCAGTAGCTGCCAATGGTCCTCAGCAACTTCTCCAAAGCCGGGACCCCCTGACCACCTTACTTGGCACAACCCTTCCTGCAAGGCTGGGTGAAGGCCCAGCAACTCCCGCAGGGGCTGCACCTTTCCGAGGCAGAGCTTTAGAGCGGGCTTCCTGCACACCAAGGTGAACCAGATCTGGTTCACAAGTGACGGGGCAACACAGCCCTGTGTAGAACAGTTCAGCGGGGTCAGTAAGGCAGTTTTAGACCAGAATCGGTTGCTTTCCGCCTAAATTTTACCTTCTGTGTCAATGACATTTATTTAAACTACTAGTGAAGACAGAAAGCTGAGGCTATGTTTAAAGGCTTTATCTCAGTAAATATTTGGAGAGCTATAAATACAGAGCCATATTCATCATAGGAATATTGGACTTAACGTTCTGTTGCCATGAAAATTACTATAAATACATTTTCAACTTTTAATTTCTTGCTACGCTCTATCTGATTTGCCAAGAGCTCCCTTTAAGAGACAAAATAACTCTTATGTAAGATGTTGCACTATTTAATTAGCAGTCCGAGCCAAGGGCTGCAGCGCAGGAACTGCAAACCCACCGCTAGCAGCAGACAAAGCACGTAGAGCACTAGCACGCTATAAAGTCGGACGTCCCAAGTGGGACTTGTTATAATCAGACAGTCCATGAGTCAAGCCCTGACTGCTTTTCGCGTTTGAGGAGCGGGACAGGAGGTTGTCTGAAGGGTTGAAATAAACCTCCTTGCTTCCTCTGTGAGTCACTGATGCCTTCCAAATTTCACAGCACCTCTGTTCATTTTATCTATGTAGAAATGAATTAAATGGGGATGCATTTTAACACGTTTTTCACAGACGTCCAGAACGAGGACGACTTTGTGGGTAAAGGACCAGGGCTCCATGAAGTTCCTATTCTCAGCTGTGCCAGGTTGGTTTTGCTTGATCACAGACACGTTACTTGATTAGAGCAGAGAAAATTTCGTAACAAGTTTTACATATTTCCAGCCTGCTCTAGGTTTAACCAATTTGTGCCTCAGCCTTCTTAGGAAATAAAATGAAAACTGAGCTATGCTGTACAGAAACCCTTTCTTTCCTACAAAAATTACAGCATGTCCGAAACCTTCCATTCTTATCCTACCAGGTAATTTATAACTGTATTCCTGAAGGAATAACGCAGATAATGCAACTCCCTAGTTCTTTATGGTCAGAAAAGTGTTGTCTGCATGCCTGCATTCCTCAAGGCAAGTTCTCCTTCCATTTGCTCTACCCAGAAGTAAGGTAGCAGTGTGTTTTCATCACATAACACAGCAACATACAGGCACCCCTATTTGTGATGTGTGTCTTAAAACACCAACAGGAAAATGTCTTTGGTCAGATTACTAAGTACCTGGTTCTATTCTGGTCCTATTCTCCTTCCATAAGTCATCTTTGATCCACTAGGTTCTACAGCTCCAATTATTTTTGTAGTTTTATCTCAGAGTAGGCTTTCCATGGAAAGCATCTTAATGCAGCAATAAGAATAGGTCAGGTATATATTATAGCTCAGTTTCAGGGTTTTGACCTCCAAAAGTCTGATGAAACTGAAAATTCCAGAGAAATTAGATTCTATATTCCAAACTGTTTGGGAGAAATGATGATGTTACTAACTGATGTTTCCTGTTTTACAAAAAAAAAAAAAAAAAAAAGACATTAAAAAGTGACATTTACATCTAATGAAATGATATAGACTTTTGGCCTTTGAATTTTGAGGGAGGAAAAAAAAGAGAGAATTTTTTAAGAATATGTGCAATAAACCAGTCTCTAACTAAGGACCATAATGTGGACAGCTCAACCCATCTTGGGCTCCAGTGGTTCAAAGGAACAGAGAAGCCTGTGATCTCCACCAGCTAGTAAATAAAATAAGACTAAAGACTCCTTTCTCAAGACACATGGACTATTTTCAAATAATTACTCTAAATATTGTCAAGTTGAGTAACACTATTTAGCAACAGCTGTTGCGCTAGAGTTTCATCCAAATACTGACAAGCTAATACCACAACCCTGTTTAAAGCTACTAAGATGGCCAAATAAAGCGTTACAAATATTAATGGCAGAACTTGCCAGTAAAAGTGTTAGAGTAGATTATCTGCTCCTTTAAATGGATAAGACCTTACAGCAGCTAGTGTATCAGCTTACACCAGCATATAAGCGGGCAAACTGCTACAGATCTTCGGGTATTGGGTTTTGGGCGACCTCCTTTAGACTTAGAAATCTTTTAGACTCTTTTCTGATGCTGTATGCGCACTTCCCAAAATACCATGTGTGTGTGTGCGGGCACATGTGCATCTTTGAAAAAATCCAAGTCCCAGTAAATAACTCCACATCTTTCTAAGTTAAGCACCTTTTGCTAGAAGACGCAAACATGTATCGAGGAATCATTTAACCCGTCGCAGACGAGCAATTACATTTAGATGTATTGCAGCAACAGGTAACTGTTCAGCAAAGCACCTTTCAGGGGCTCCAGTAGCGCTGTAAAGGAGGATACAGTATCTCACCAAAGCCGCCGGGGTGTCCTAGGCACTGGATGTAATTACACAACTGGAATTTGAGGAGGACACCGATGCTAGCACTTGCAGCTTCAAAGACAGATATAATGACTGCAGGTGACCAGGACCTGCATCTTTACATCTCAACCAAGACGGTATCTATACCAACCTGTGGACTTCCAACATGAGGATCAGCCACGGGTTAAGTCACAGGTAAGAACCACAAATCCTTTAAAGCCAGCCCTTCTTCTCACCCTAGTCAAGTTTTCCTTGGACATCTAACCTAGGAATTGGATCTCAGTGATGCTCCCTAAACTCCCTATTGAAAAGCTCTCCAGTGATTACAAAGGGAAACTAAAGCAACTAGCACAGTTGCACTCACCTGAGGTTAGCCCAAACAACCCTACAGAGGCTTTCCCCAGGCACAGTTTCTAGAAAGCCAGGCTCAAACCCAGGGAAGCAAGAAAAGTGCATTGAACTTAACCCAAAGAGACACATAAGAAGCTTTTGTGAAAATATCCTCGCAGCAGCACAGTCTTCTCTGAACACAGCACTTGTCCCTTCACCCCTGTCATGCATTTTGCGTGGTCACCTGCACCTTTTCAAAGCAGGGGTACTAGACTATTAACTTGAACGTGATATTTTGCAACTCTTCACACTCCCAGAGGGAAAGGTCAAAGGCAGCTTTACCTCAGCTTAACCTGAGGGCTTCGGTTTCTCCACACTGGTTTTTATGGGCCAGCTATGTTTCGCAGATCTCGCTGCGGCGGCAACTGAAGGGGATCATTTGGTCAAGCCTGGAGACAACTGGCAGCCCCACCACAGCCTTGCAGGGAGCACCCAGGGCCCTTTGCCTCCCTCTCCATCTCCTGAAAGTGGGGCCAATAAAACCACCCCTCACGGACTCAAAGGATAAATTCAGTCATGTACAAACATGGCAAAAATCCCACTGCTTTCCCAGTAGCTTTCCAGATCTTAATTCTGCAGTAGCTTCAGGTAAATTTGGGGTGGTTTGTTTTCTTGTTATTTTAAAATCAGACTGCATGTTAAAAAGGTAATAAAAAGGCTATCCCAAACAGTATTCCTGCTGATGTTTACTTTTGTATTTTGCAAACCTACGTCACATGCCTTTCTAGCGTAAGAAGGAAGAGACTGTTGGGCCAATAACTGGAACAATACAGTTAAAAGCCAGGTTCTTTTTTTTTGGCCTTTCTTTTATTCAGGACCAGAGCATCAGAAGAAAGCTTTGCTTCATCAAACAGCTTTGCTAAAAATACTTGCTGTTATCACCACCAGGTTTGGAGGCTGGTGCTGCACACCTGGGAACCATGCAGGGTGCAGGGGCTTCATTTGCACTTGTGGAGCCCCAACTCCGCAGCCACCTTGCGTCCTTGCCGCCTTGTTGCGCTCGCCACGGGACGCCTGAAACCTGCCTATATTTCGGTCTCCTGCTCTTGCCGCCAGCCATGGGGCTATGTCAGTTCACATACTTTAAGGTTTTCCTCACAACCGGGAGGGATTAGAAAAGGAGGCTTTGATGTTCTCAAGACATGTGCTTGAGATTACTTGTGTACCTAGGTTCTAGCACATGTGCCTGCAAGTTGCAGTCTAAATTTGTTTGTCCCTGGCAGCTCGCGTTTGCGGCGCAGGGTGGAGTCTGGGGAATAGTCCCTGACTACCTGCTGTTTTATACCCAGCTATACCCAACAACCTCCATTCAGTAGCTGTGTTTCATTCTATAATACCCTGTTTTTGCAGAACGGGAGCTACAATGCACGTGGCCCGCACGACAAAGAGCCAACCCACACCAGTTGCACCACTTCTTAAGCATTTTGCAGAGTTCCAAGCACGTTGCTCCTCTTCAAGTCAGAGTTTTACAGCTAAATTGAATCTCAACTGCTCTGCCAACTTGCTCGAGTGCATTTTTTTTTTTCTAGAAAGCCAGGCACTCAAAGGTATACAGCAGTGAGACTGTATTAAAGGGCACAGCAGGTGGAAAATCACACAGCCCGGGGAAATTTGGAGGATTTGACGCTCCTCGCCATCAAAGCTATGCACAGAGCACAATGAGGCACAGTAAACAAAGGCACTTCACACAGACAAGCACAAAGATCTTCCAAAACAAAAGAAAATTAAATTATCTTTCAAGTAAAGAACACACTGCAGTGAAACCTTAAATGAGCCATTCTAATTAAAAACATGCTGTGAATTTCCTACCAAGAAAACCAAGGGGAAAAGTAAGAAAAAGAGAAAAATCTCGCTGGTATTTGCGCACATACAGCCACCCTCCCAAACAAGGCTGGCATCTTTCAAGCCGTAGGGCGCACGGCGCAGCACCCCTGGTCTCCAAGGACGGGTGCAAGCTGTGCGCGCAGGGAAAGCTCAGGGGCGCTGAGGCAGAGGCGGGCAGAGGCTTCGCCAGCTCTTCCGCACGGCTTTGCCCGAGTAGCCTCATCCTGCCTCGCCGCAGCCATCGCGGGGCCGCGCTGGTGCCGCCTGCGCTACAAAGGGGTGAACGCGCCAAGGCGGCGCTTCGCGCCCAGCCCGCACTCGGGTTTCACGCACGCACGCAGAACGGCTCTCCAGAAATGAAAGGCGATCTCCCTTCTGACCCACTTCCTTCTATTTATTTACCTATCCCAAGAGCCACAATACGCCCCCGAGTTCCCAACCCATAGCCCCTGTCTCCTCGCAGGCAGGGAGCCACGGGGCAAGAGCACACGTTTGCTTTGCACAGCCAAGGTGGACACCTGGGTCCTATATAAGGATACAACACACAGTACTACTCTCTTGTTGCAGGGGCATGGTCCAGAATCTGCTATAAACATAAGGGACCTGAATGACAGATCTAAGTTACAGACCTAAATGATGTGGAGAATGGAACAGAGCACCATATAGTGTACAGGGGTCTGCCCAAAGAGAGACGAAAGTAGCAGGAAGATTTTGGGAAGTTCTGGGAAGTTCAAGACTTCAGCAGAGCTTGGCTTTATGACACTAGTTGAAGCCTCAGTGGCACTGAGACTTCACACGCGCACAGGAAAATGGAGCCCCAAGACAATGACAAATCTAAAAATGCACCAGGAGATGTAATCACCACAGTGCATCCCAAAAATCACAGGGATGCCAGCTAGAGACAGAGGGAGAGGAGGACCCAGTTAACAGCCTACACACTAAAATCCTCAGAAAGAAATCACACTCGGAGATAACCCTGCAACTGAAGCCCAAAATAGATGAGATTTGAAGTAGGAGAATGCAAGGAATCTCCTCCAAAGCAGCAAAGAGGCTTGCAAGGAGAGAGCCTTTGTTGCTCCTTGCTGCCCTTTCTCGTGCTGTTTGCAGGCAGCCGACAGCCACACGAGCTCATGTGCGATGCCCACTCAAGAGACTGGGTACCCTGCGAGCACTCAGGCAGGACAGGGAAAGACTATCAATGGACACCTGGCAGCTAGGAGACCTCAGCACCAATAATTAACCCAACCAAGTGCCAGCTGATCAGTGCATCCTTGTTTGGGAGAAAATATAAACACCTGCCAACCACGTAGCTCCACTTTTTTAAAGTTTAAGGATGTGCATAAGTGCTCTGCTATGCTGTAATAGAACTACCAACTCGCAAAATCTCTTCTATGCTTTTTTTGCATTAATAGGAGTGCGAATGGTAAAGGAGAATTTCTCTTTCCCATGAAGACTACATGATTCTTGCTGTTGACTTCAGCGGGACAGGCACTTGGCAGCAGCACTGTGTTATCAGCGCCGAAAGAGCAAAACTCCCTCCCCCAAAGTGGTATTTTGTGTTGGGAAACAAGGAAGCTCCAGCAACACAGCCACACCGAGGCTCTCCACGTTGTGACTGCTCTGACGGAGGCTTCGTCTGAAACGCAGGCAGGAGACGTCCAAACCCCACTGCACACAATGTCTGTAGGCAAACCAAAAGCAGCAGTTCCCGAGTTTTATTGGGTATGGGAGCATTAAAAACAGGTGTTTAAAAACCCTATTACAAATCTGTCTGCAACCTGTATTATTTTTACCACGTGCAAGTAAATTGATCACTCGCCCATTCCAATTGTTTTGGTGAAAATATGCAACTCCTGCCGAATTATTTCTTAAACACGTGTCGGGAGGAGAAAGTTTATTTGATTTTTACCACACTGCCAGCAATATAACCTACTTTACTTAGTGCATTTACACAGCAGATGCTGTAATGGATCATCCCTCTTTCCTGGCATACCAAAGAAGATCTCAAGCTATTCTCCATAACAAGATATGACAAACCCCTACTCATAAAGAAAGCTGCAATGTAATTCTAGAGAGCAGCTACGTAACTTGACACCCATATTTTCCACCAATTCAATTCTGTTTTAATCACTCATTGTTCCAGCTAACAAAAATCTATATTATAGCCACATACACTGACATTCCAGAGTGCAATGCCCATTATGGATGTAATTTTACTCTTTTTACATGTAAAAAATATTGAAGTATAAATCAGAAATTATTCCAGTGGAGCTACATTGGTGTAAAAGTGATCTGAAATATGAACTAGCCCCAGTATACCTTCATGCAGAAACTATACTATGCAATTTTTGTGATATACACACAATTTGGAGTACTACAGAAGAAAAAAAAAGAAATCATTTGCCCTGAGATATTACTTTAGGAATAGAGGACAGATGTCCAGTTGCTGAAGCAGACTTGTAAAAAATTAATCACTTGCCTCATGCAGGTTAGCAGTATTTGGCAGGTAGGTTAGCACAGCTCATAATGAAGCATCTGGCTTTTGGTAAAGCTGCATTTTAATTTTAACTCTGTTTCATTTCAGCTTTTGGGCACATGTCAACATGCAATAATCTGACAAGTCTGGAGCAGATTTACTGATTTGTAGCTTTGGTGTAGATCTTTGAAATTGTAGCTAAAACTGCATTTAAGTCAGGCAAATAATAATTGTGGCTCATTCACGGAGCTCTGCCTTATGTATCTGCTGAACCCCCCTATTAAGTTGTATAAACCCAGTCCTCGAGCTCTTAACCAGCCAGACTCCTACTTTCTTAGGACAGCTGAATTAACTCTGAATCAGAAAACTCCTAGGCACGTGTGAAATAAACTTCAGGACCGCGTGAGGATGCTTCCTGTTTGAAAATTCTGCAAAAACAGATCCAATTTTTTCCTTTTTTTGCGGGACAGGAGGGGGTGGAGAAATCCTCATGGAATATTTGTCCATCTGTAGGCATTTCCAGGGTGAGCTAGGGAAGATTGTTTTTTGTTTTTATTCCTGCCACAGACCAATGGAGGAATCACTTTTTGTTACAAACTGTGTGATGGGTAATTGGTATTTTGCGACAAGCAAAAAAAAAAAAACTATCTGTATTGTATTTCTCCTTGGGAAAAAAAAAAAAAAAACAGACAGCTGTGGGTGTTAATTCATAGCACTGCTCGTAAGTAACTTCCTTTGGCTACCCAGAAAAGTTTGCAGCTCAAGGGTCTGCCCTGACCCTTGGTGGGCAGAACAAAAGATTTTCAAGACAAAGAAAGTCTGCAGAAGCGCAGCCTAATTTTGTGACTGAGTTCTGCGCTACAAGTGCTCATCCCAATACACGTATTTGCAGTGGAAGGGTGCCTTCCACCACAGATTTACTGGAGGAAAAATATTAAAAACACCAATTGTCCCCGTGAGAGAGTAATTACTGTGTAGATGCAGGGGCCATTTTTCAACATGAATAGTTCAGACATTCGAACAACGTTCCCAAAAGACAGAGATCTATTAGAGCACGAATTAAGCAATTGCCAATTTTTGTTTTTACATTATAACCTTTTTGAAGCCTTTGCAGGCGCCAAAACCCTCAGGAATCTCACTGGATGTTCTTTTTCTCCTCTTGTATAACTTAAGCTAAAATGTTTCTTCCTAATACTTCTTGAAAAAGGAATAAGAGAAAACAAATCACACTATGGGATCCTGGGCTCCAACAAATCTCAGCTTCAAGCACAGAGAAAGGCACCAGGAATATGCGGCTCCGGCTGTTTGCAACAGCCTCATCAGCAGCATCACAAATGCCTTTGCTAGACTGTTGCATCTTGCACAGTTATTTTCTTGGCACAGGGCAGCAAAGAGAGGGCCTTTTTATAACTAATTATATGTACTTTCTTTCCCCTTCCATCTTTCTTTCTTGGAAGATAACAGATCCTACCCAGTTATGAGGCGAAAAGAAGGTGGAGAGGATTTCTCCCACTCTTGCTTGGGACCTGCTTGCTGGTGGGAAAGGAACGTGGCAACTCATGGAGAAAACCGAGACAGAGCAAGAGACACCGAGCACAGCCAGCACAAATTAAGCAGGTGGCAAAAAAGGATGGAAAACAGGGAACTCTTGAAACAGCCAAGGTTGAATTACGATTCTTCCCTGGAGAGCAGCAACACTTTTTTTTGAGGTATGCTTGCAAAGTAACGATGAATCACCCTTTCGGGAAGAAAAGGATGACATTTTTCGGGTGGAAAAAAAACTCTGCCCATGCTGAAACAGACTGAAAGGATGCAATAGGAGACCCAAGTACAAAGTAAACGAGGCGTAAGAAAAGACAAACTACATGTTCTGTTTGCCTTGGTCACCCCAAAGGGTGCACGTGCTGCCAATCTACTACTTGGTGCTAGCCACGAAGCCTCTTTATTTGCATTTCAACGCAAAGGCTGTTGCAAGCGCGATGCTGACCTCCGAATATAAACGCCAGCTTTTACTTCGGGTTTTTCCTGGGAGTTTGTCCTACAGACCAACCTAAGACACTGCGCTAAGTTCCTCTGGCTGGAAAGGCAGATTAAATACCTTGTCATCGCAGCAGCCGGGATATGTACTGCGGCGTGTCAGTCAGACTTGGCGTGGGCGCCGGGATCATTTCGAACGAAGAGTGGAGCGCATCCCCCAGCCACCGGCTGGTGGAAATTTCGTTTTTCATTTGGAAAGGGCTGTTGTTCCGGACAGCAGAGGCCTGTCCCCAAGACTGTTCATAAATCAGAGCTGACATTGTGTTTTCAGGGTCGTGAAATCCCAAATGGCTGACAGGAACATGCTTTCCAGAACAGCTCTACTCTGTTCTCGGCCCCTCTAAGGGTGGCTGTAAGCTACATACACGGCTCTGCTTATGGAGTTCCCTTGTGGTGGGACCAACTTTATTTGAAATATCACAGAAAAAAAAAAAAGCCTCCCTCCTTCCCAACTAAGAACTTCTAATGATGAAAAGCTGTGATAAAAAGCTTTCGGGGGGCTTTCTTCCATTTGCTGGATTTATAGGAGCAATAGCAGCCTTAAAACATCTGCCAAATCATTCTACTTTTCAGTTTTGATTATCTGTCTGCTAGTTTGAGGTTAACTTTAACTATACAGATGCAAGAAGTGAGAAAGCCATTCAACTCTAGATTTATTCTTAAGAAGTACCGGCTGTCTAAAATAAGGCCATAAAATGTAGGCTCCCTGTCTGGTTTGTTGTATGGTTGCATGGCTTTGTGCTATTAATTGCAACCTGGCTAACAGGTGCTTGCCTATGTCTTTATATTCTCCTCATAAGAAAGGATTATATTTCCATCTGGATAAAAGGCTGACATTGTCTTTTAAAAAGAAGTTAAAAACAGCACAGAGAGGAAGTCCACTCTTCTCCACAAACACCACAAATTGAATCATTGCTCACTAATAAGAATATGGCCTTTGCTCTGCTCCGACAGATCAAGAGAGGGAAGAGGAAAACCACTAATGGGACCTTTTTCCTCATCGACTCCTCTGTTAGGTGTGAGGCGGCCATCAGTTGGACCCACCATGGCCAGTTTTTCCTCCCAGTGCTCGAGAAAAGAGCCTACACACAAAGTGTAAGGGTATGAGAAGGCCCAAACACTTAAAAATTAATGGGCTCGCTCTTGCTGCGCACTCTCCGAGCACGGCTGCAAAGGACTCGCCCTGCTCTGCCTGGAAGAACTCTCCTCTCAGCTTCAGTATCCCTTCATCTCTCTTCTGTCATCAGCTGGGAACACCTCTTCCCAATCTTTGGCTTTACCTCTTAATTTCTACCTTTTTCCCATGCCGTTTGGGTAGCTGTGCAACCCCATTGCCTAATGCTGGCAGCCGTTTGTGAAACCATTTGTGTGCATGAGAAACACTACAAGAAACTGCCATGCTAAAACACAAAAGCCCCATCTGAAGGCAGCTCCTGCTCCTTGGAGCAGCTCCCTCCTGAAGCTACAGGAGGTTGACATCCAAGCCTCTCGAATTGCCAAGGCAGGCATCTTGGCACAAACATCGTTTTAACCGTGTAGATCATTAGACAAATAATTTCCCTGCCCATAAAGCAGGGGAGTTCAGACTATTTGCAAATTCATGGCCTCGGATCAAATTCTATATCGGACCTTGCGAGCTACATGTGGCCTCTCCCATTCCAAGCCAGGGCACGTGATACCGTGAAAGGCAGGGCCGTGCTCCACATATCTTCAATACTAATTTATCTTTCCCAGAGCAATGCAAATTCTGGCTAACTTTGGGTTACCTAGATAAAAAAAAAAAAAAAAAAAAGAGGAGAGCCCCTACCGCACCCCTTTGCCCCTTCTCTAACCCATTTATCTACCTCCTGTTAAGACTGATCTTGAAGAAATTCCTGTCATACTTTATCTACACAAATTGCAGTAATAAGTGTGATTTCTGAAAGCGCTTACTAGCCTGCTCTGCTCACTTGAATATTTCCTTGCACCCTTGGGTCCGATCTTCTTCAGGGGTAATTCTCATGTAATTAAACATTCTCGGCGCTTCGGATTTTTATCTTGCAGATGCACCGCACCCCGCTTGTAAAAATTCCATCCCTGGCCGCCAAGGGACTCGAGTTATTCCCAAGAGGAGTCACTAATTGGAATAACTGTGCAGCGCATATTTATAACCCGGTGCTCCCCTACGCGGGGATGCCCAAGTGCGGCACCGACTCTCACCCAGCGGATCACTTAACGGCAGCCGGCGCTGCGCTGTCCTTGGGGACACCGCGATCCACGCAGCCGCGCTGCAAACGCGAGGCGAGTCCGAACGGAGCTCGTTTTTAAGGACTCCTGGGTGCAAAGTCATGATTTCAACTCACCCCTCTTAAAAAGCAGCTCGAGCCCCTTCCAAGAGACGTGGCTCCGGCCTCTCTTCGTTCAGAGCGACCCTGATGCCCATCGTGAGCTCCCGCAAGGGCAGCAGTAGCAGACGCAACTCCGCTCCTCCGAGCCATGCGAGTCCCGAGCTTTTGGCCTCATCTGGCACGGCCGGAGCCGCTGAGTAATTTTCGACGCCAGCTGGGGCCCAGACTCAGCGGTGACTCGGAGGGGAGCGCACCCGGGCCTGAAGCCGCCGAGGGCGGTTGCTGCTGACGAAACACCACGGGCGGCCAGAGGAGCACGAGGCCGCGCCAGGCGCGAGCTCAGCCGCATCGCCACCCGGCGCTGCCGCTCCATGAGGCGACGCGGCGGCCTGACCGGCTCTCCCTGGCTTTAGCCCTTGGGAGCAGCCTCCCTCCCTCCTTCTGCATGGCCGCGTACCGGCGAACACGGTGGCCCCCTCGCTGCCCGCCTTCCCCAGCGCTCACGGGAGCAGAGGGAGCAGCGGCAACGCAGGGAGCCAGGGCGGCCCGGAGGGAGAGAGGAACTGGTGCCACCGCAGCGAGAGCAGGGCCCTGGCGTTTGACCTCTGCTGGGGCCTGTGCCACAAAGGGCAAATGGACTTTGGATTTACGGCTTCTCCGAGCCAGCCTGCCCCACAGATACAGTGAGGGGTTTAGTGCAAAAATAAATAAAGAAATAAAATCCATCTTATTCTGGTTTGGGAAGCAGGATTCCAGCAAGAGGGATCTAGAAATGGAGAATTTCTAGAGGCAGGAGGAATAAAAGACCTTTTCTTCTGCATTTTCCTCTTTTTGTTGGGAAGGAAGGATTTTGCACAAGCTTCCCCTGGGCAGTGACATTAGGCTGGCCAGCCCATGGGAAAAGCAGAGCACAGCAGCATGGTGCGAGGGGCAGGACAGTTTGGGGAGGGATTTCACCAGGTTGATGCTCTTGAAAACACTGGGAAGTATCAGAGGAGAAAAAAAAAAAAAAAGATTGATCCAAAATCTCACACCTGAAGACACCCAAGCACTGCTCGAGGCTGTGCCTGCATTAGCTTTGAAGCTTGGGCCCCCCTGTACAACACCGTGGTCTGAAGCAATCCTTTGACCCAAACACTCCCAACACCTCGAGATGTGTCGATTCAGAGATGCATTTTACTGCTTCTGTCAGCAACAGGTTTGTCAGTAACTACTTTCTTGATTGTCACCCCCTCCTCCTTATATCTATTTATTGGTTTTTTTTTTATTATTTTTTTTTATTTTGTTTTTTTTTTTCCTGATATTTCACAAATCACCCAACTCTGACCTCAGTGAACGGAAATTCTTGAGCATTTTCTCCAACAGATATCTCTGGCAGGGATGAAAATGTTAGTAGGGAAAATTGTCTTTTGACACTCTATTTTTCTCTCTTCTTTTTGGAGAAGAGGATGTTCAGCTTATAATAAAAGGGCTGAAAACTACATTAATCATTATTAAACCACTGAAGTCAATTGGCAAGGCTAGGTCTGGCTGCCTCCTTGCCTTTCCCTTAATGCCCGGCATCTCTTCCTTTCCCCTTCTCTTTCCTTTTCTGCCACTCTGTCTTCTGGAAGCAGCAAGCTCGGGCCCAGCAGACTGGGACGGGGGATGACAGGGGAACACGCATTTAGTCCAATTACATGTTGGCACCACGTTCAGTTGTTCCAAAAGCACGTAGGAAACTCTAACCATCACGCTGGCAGCTGTGCATGGATGCCTCCCCATTTACATCTCCTTTCTTCGAGCCACAACCAGAGGAGGTATTAATTGTCATCAAGTGCCTTGCCACAAACCCCTCTTCAGTATCATTCACAAATGCTCCACTAAAACCTTTAGTCTTTGAGCAGATCACTTTCCTAATCCCACGTCGTGGATGAGTTTTGGCAGAGAGAAAAGCAAAGTGCATCCGCCTCTGACAACCCGCCCTCGCTTTCCTTTTCCAGCTGCCGAACCAATACATAAAACCTGCAATGGTGCTCCCCGCTGAATGCCGTTGCATCCTTCCCTCAAACCTGACTGGGCTAGGGACCCCCGTGTCTGGGCTAACGGGATCTTAAAGCAAATAAAGCAAAGCACACGAGCCTTGCACACACAGTCCAGACATAATCATGAGGCACCGAGACTACCGAAAAGCTGCTGTTCCTCCAGGAAGATCTGCACTTAAAAACAAGTACCCTGAATATCGACGCAGCCTCCGTCTAGCTCGCACAAGCCATCCTGCTGGCGCCAGCGGGGCCTGCCGTGCAAGTAAAGTGGGAAAAACAGGGAGCCACTCCAGACAGGATTACCACCCTGACAGAACGCACCAGAAGGTTAAATTTGGGGTAAGAAAGCAGCAGCTGAAGAGGAGTGGGTGAAGTTTGGTTCTCTTCCCGCCTTTTTTAAAGCAACCGACCCTTTTCTTCCTGCCCCTGAGAAAACTCCCTTAAAAATGAATAAGACTAGTCATATAAGTAAGTGGATTAAAGGTCAGTTTACAGTATTTTTAAATTAAATAACAAAAAAATGAAGTTTGGTAGAATTCATGAAACTAGATTCATACCTTAGATACTTTCCGGAGTGGCTGGAAGGACTTAAGGAACTAAACAGAACAGTGCCAAATAACCTTAAGCGCCTCTTTCCTCCAAATTCACTGCAATATCCAAATCAGCAGCATACTTCCCTACCCCATTTAGAGCTTTGACTAGATCCAACCCCAAGTTAAGTGCCAAGTACACCGAGACACGTCCCCAGCTGATTTCAGCCTAAACTTCATGGAGGGGGGAATCGGTCCGCAGTAACAAGCTGCCGACCGAACGTTTATGGAGCTGCACATTAATGCAGACACTGCACACAGCAGACGCGCATTTGTGCCTTATTTACGCTGCCAGAACTGCCGTGCGAGCTGTCAGGAGAAGGAAAGGAAGAAATCAGATCATCTTGTTTGTAATAAGGGTTTGCTCCAGTGGGTTTAAAACGTGCCCTGGGTGCAGGCTCACACACACCGTTCATTGGAGACCGCCTGGCACTTTTCAGTTTTGCAAAGAAAGGAGAGCTCCCTGGAGCGGGGGGTCAAGACAGACAGACTCTGCTGCCGCTACATGTTTCGGTACCTGCACGATGGGGTGGCCCCCAGCGGATGCCTTCACAGCCCCTCGGCTTCCTTCCGTCTCGTAATGCGCTCGGTGATGGGATTTCGGCTGCACTTCGATGCGCAGTTCGTAAGGTCCTGAGTGAGATGGCAGCTGCCAATCAAGGGCAGGCAGGGACGGGCTGTAATGGAAAGGAAAAACGTATTAAAAATTAACGTCAAGCACTATCGCAAGCCACAAGCATCCAGCTCTATTACTTTAGAGACCATGTTTCGCAGTTCATCCTTCACCGTCTTACATTTTAGATTTTATCAATATGGATAATGCCATGACATAAGTATTTCAGAAGGTATCGGTTACTTTATGAAGATTTATAGGTCAAGCATATTGGATGACCCAGATGCTACCGGATTTGTAAACAAAATGGAAAAATGTTCAAGGCACAACTTATAAACATGTTACTACATTGATCCTGAACCTAAAGGACAAAAGTAGGCAGAAAGACGCAGAGGAATTTAAGACAGAGTATTTCCACTGCACAAGTGGATGCCAAGTGAGCTCTGGAGAAGTTCTGCATTTGATTAATCTAATGGAGTTGAACAAATCTGCTTAGTTTACACAAATCTGCTTAGTTTACATGGGGGTGGAAGACGGGACGGGGAAATGACACAAAAAGAACCATTTCCTAGTTCTCTTCCAAACGTGAAAACATCACAAATTCTCAAAATGAAGCTGTTGGTTTGGTTTTTTTCTTCTGGTCCATGTGCTCCAAACAAGAAAGGTTTGAAGCCAGTTACAAATCCTACTAATGATGACGCACGAGCCAGAAGAGAGCCCAGCTCACTCTTCCGGCTCTCTATTGACTCTGCAATTACAAAAATATTAAGGACTCATTACTATCACAAAAGCAAGCAGACCTGACAGCATGCACTGCTGGCGAACTGTCATTCTTAGAAACCCAGTTGCAGAGTAAAACCACACTTGAAAATAAAATTGGGAGGGCACAGTTGTAAGAAGTGCAAAGCTGACAGTTTGGATGAGAATAGCAAAAAAACAACCAAACAAAAAAAAATGGTTAAAATAGCGTTAGGCCTGATGCAAGTTTATTGATTTTAAAATCTAAGCAAAGAGCTTTGTGATGAAAACATCAGTTTTATGGTTAGGCTATATTCTTTCCCCGGCAAGGCCTCCTAACTGAGTGCTCCTCACACACTTTCACAACCAGCAAAGCAGCACAATGGTGACATATTACCCTGCCCTCCTCCACAGTGCTTTAGCACTTATTCCATCAGCCTGTGGAGGAAGGAGACAGAGTAAAAACTCACGATCCTCAGACCTTTTGCCGCTGCCCCGTGCCGAGGCGCTAGCACCGGGCAACGCTGTTTGCAGAAGTCACCGCAGTGATTTATGCCCCTCGGCGGCCGCCACCCGCAGCCGCGCGGGGCCGGGTATCGCAGCGGGCACGCCAGCGGGGATGCGTGTGCCGCGGATCGGGATTACCCGTCCCAGACAGCGGGCTGCCTCTAGCAATGAGGAGGCTGCAGGGCTGCTTAGGATGCACCAGCCCTGCCTCACTGCATAAACCCTGGCGCAAGGAGGACTCGGGCAGCGCGAATGACAGCTGAAACGAGCTGGCTTCGAGGGAGGGAAAGGAAGTGAAGGAGCTTCTGCACTAGAGGCCTTTATTACAAGCACATGTTCAGCTGAAGACTGAATGCTCCACTTTTCCAACCCAGCAATCCATTCACTAGGCCGACACTTTTGCAGATCTGCAGGCACTGCAGCTCTCCTATCCCCCAAAACATCTCTAATGCCTCTCACTGAGAGCCAGAGGACCCACAGCTTGGTGCACAAGGTTGAAAAGTGCACAAGTCTTTTTTAGTTGGGGTATAAGACCCCAAATTTATCATTCCACCCTCTATCACCAGCCTACTGTACAGCCAGCCACTTGTACGTGCCAGGGCATCCACACATGGTGGGACTTTAAGTGGTACCAATAGCTCTCATTTTTTTTTCCCTCCACATGAATCATCTTTTCTTGTTTACTTTCAAGTTTGCCACAAACTGAAACATGTGATTTGAATGCCTATACACGCACATTACATACATTACCAAAGCATACAATTTTTATAAGAAAATCTTGAATCCTTGCTACAGACTGCGTTCCTGATGAGAAAGGCACTACACAGAGAGGGGGCTCTGCGTTTCTAAAACACATTTTTGCCCCTCACAAGCATCAACTGCTCAAATCCAGTGTACACCCTGGACATTATCTCACTGCGACTGTCGGATGACAGTGAGTGGAGGCTTCTTTGGGCAATCGGAGCCACTAACCCCAGTTCTCAGCAAGTTACATTCACCGAGTTCTGGGTTATGCTGCTTTCCAGCCTCCAGGAGCACATGGAGCATCCGTAAACACGGAGCAATTCATCCAAGCAAGTTTTCACACGTGCAATCAAAACAGCACGTGGAACAAGAGGCATCAGTCCCTGGTGCTCACTCAGCCACTAAAAGTTACAGGTAATCAGCCACTCTAGAGAGCCGCTATTATCTGTCTGGTGCATTACGCAGACATCCTTTCGTCTGGCAAAAGAAAAAAAAAGGAGAAAAAAAGCTCTCAAAAAAAAATCTCTGGAGAAGCCACATTTGACTAATGATAAATGACAAAGAGCAGAGCAAAACAGCTGTGTCTCTCCTGGTGATGATCAGCACACATTTTTAAACAGATGTTTCTGTTTTTAAGTAAATTCTCACTCGATGGATTTTTTTTTTTTCCTAAGGACACAATGTACGTCAGATTAAAAACTTTTAACACTTAATTAAAAAGGACAACTCCAACCAACAGTATGCAATCCTCAAGTGAAAAGGGATTTTTTTTTTTTAAATAAAAGATATCTGGAACTTATAATCACGTCCTTAAAAAAAATAAAGGTTCAAGTGGGCACCTGATGTCAGTACAATTAAGATATTAAACTAATATTTTCAAATAAAGGCTCAAAATAAGAGTGCAGTTTGCTGCTAGCCTGTAATCTATCATCAGAATTCCAAAATATCACCTGACCAATTATAAATTGACATTTAATGGCAGTTTTCCTGATAAAGGAAGCAGCATGATGCATTTAACAGTGTCATGGGCTGGGGCTGTCATAGCTATTTCCTAGGTTAGGTTATCTTCATCATGCACTTAATTTCCTGCTGCTAAACGTGGTTAAAGGAAAAAAAAAAGAAGAAAAGAAAAGAAAAAGTCCCTGAGCAAATGGCATAGTGCTAAAACGTAAATCTGGTTGTCACAACTAAATCCTTATCAATTTGAAAGGGCCCAAGCTATGTCAATGAGTCAGCACCATGAGGAGGACAGAGGAGCCCCTCCACAGGGGGCAAGAAGTTGTCTTCAAGCAGTCTTCAAACCAAACAGACATTGGTGCCTTGCCCTTAGGGTGAATCTTCTGTCAACTGAAAGTCTGGCCCATTCCCTTCTACACTATAATAATAATAATAAAAAATCTTACTGTAATCTGTCTAAACATGATAATGAGGGATGGCTGTTTCCAGGCAGGTTCACGAAATGTGGTGCTAGACCATAGAAAACGCGCTCAGCGTAACTTGGTCCTACCCAAATCAGATTACAAACCAGATGAATAGTGATTTATTTTGCATACACCAGATACACAATATGATTAAATCAAAAACAGATTATCCAGTCTGGCTGACTTCTGCTGTTAGCAGAAAGATTTATCAAGTCACCAGGAGGAAGAAAAAAAAGGGAAAAAGATATTAAGCAGCACACTGGAATATAGATCGGCAAGAACCAAACCCCAAAACTGCTAGTAAACTTCGCAAAGGTGCTCAAGCCCTGTTTTCACAAAGCAGCTGTGTCTTTAGGATTGTCTTAGTTGGGTCTTTAGGTGCCCTTCCGCACTGGAGTGCTGCGCAAGGAAAAGCGTGTGCAAGAGAAAAGGCAGCATCGCTGAAGCTTCTACCGGGCAGGGAGGTTTTCTTTTCCTCCCACACTCCCGTCTGACAGCCGAGCGATCGGGCCGCGAGCTGTAAAATAAGACGCTGTGCCCCAGGCCAGGCTTGGCCGCGCTTTGCTGGCATGGGAGCGAGCAGCTCCCCTATCTCCCTCACTGAAATCTGCTTGAATCCTTCGCGTTGACACCTAGACGTGAGCTGTTGCAGGTCGTACTTAGCGCTACCGTCCCAAAAGTCAATGTTCAAAGGGGATTTGCACAGGAAAGCGCCCATTCGGTGACAAGCAGAAAGGGACATACTGAGTGGCTTGCGTGGCAGCTCAGCTCCCCATTTAGCACTGTGCAAGGCTAAAACGGGACACTGAGGAAAAGAGTACCAGAAGAAGATTAGGGGACATTTTTGATGAACTGAAAAATATGCAGGAGAATGTGGAGGGATTAAAAAAATAATAATACAATAACAATAATAAATACAGTTTACAAGCTGCCAAACAGTTCTCAGCTTTGCATGAGGGCAGTCCAGCATCATCAGGAACGCACCAATTACCTCAACAAAGCCTCAAAATATCCCATCCAGCAAGAATTTAGCAGGACAGAAAGAGGTTAGAGGCCCCATGGGCTTATCCCCAACCCCAATTAACACGAAAGGGCCCTGGGGACGGTCGCTGACGCGCAGCCACTCGTGCCCAGCTTACGGGGTCGCGGCCGGACGGCTCCGCGTTTGCTTTGTCTGAGCAACTTCCTCTCACTTGCCATAAAACGCAGACGTTCATCTTGAATGCGCACGCGTGCAGCAGCCATGGATTGCCCGCTACCTAAGTGACTACCTAAGTAAGGATTATTTTCCACCTTCAGAGACTCCAACTGTGCAAAAATTACAGCTTCCCCCAAGGAAAGTTGTTCTATATCTCACTATCTATCTTGCACCAAAACTTCTAAAAATATATACAATACTAATACAAAAATACAAAATACAGAAAGAGGCAGGGGAATAAAAAAAATTCATAACATTTTCTTTGAATAAAGAAAAAGAAAAACTTACAAGTTTAAGTGTTAACAAATGAGTTTGAAATGCTCCAGTTCAATCCCACCACAGTTGAATCCAAAAAAAAAAAACCTCCAAAAAAAATAAACAAACAAATTCACCGAGGCAGGTAGAAACCAAATACACTCTTGCCAATAATGGTAGACAGGTATCCAACCCTACATTCACTGAGTGTAAATTATAGCTTCCATATGTAAAAATATATGACACTGCATATGTGGCTTCAAGAACATACGTGTACATTTTTGAGGCTGAAAAAGAGACTGCAGAAAAAAAAGTGATTTTAAAATTTAAAAAAAAAATGGCTTTCGATTTTTTTTTTAAGTGGTTTAAGAAAATACAGTAGGGAGCTTTTATAAACCACCTGGAGCTGGGTGTCTTTTCCTGGAAACGCTTTTTAGTGTGGTAGACCTCATACATGTCATGTAACTGACCAAGAAACCTAATTGTCTCTCTTCTCTTCCTCTTCCCCTTCCCCCTAATTACAGGATATCTAATGAAAATGCAAGTGTTACAGGACAGCATGTTTGCTGAATGAAACTTGAAACAATGATAAGGCATAAAAAGAAGCTGTTACTTTTCAGTGAATAAGAAATGCTTCTAGGAAATGTCAAATTGTGTTTAGTCAAATTCAACAGCTAAAGAGAAAGTTAAAAAAAAAAAAACACGCACAAGATTATTAGAAATTTCATCAGTGCCGATCCTTTTTGTTACAAAAAGGAACATTTGGAATGTGCAAATAATGAAAATCCCCAAATCCCTTTCTTTTGATCCCCTATTTTGGGAAGAGTCATAGATACTGTGAGGATTGTCTTCAAAACCAAGAGTAGCAGAGAAGTCAACCTCAATATATTTATTTTGCCTTTGAATTATTTGTCCTTTTCAGATTTTTATTTAGAGAAACGATATATTGAGAAATTTATAGAGAAATTATGTATAACTAAGCAGCAACCACAGAAAGGAATACAACCAAAATATCATCTGTTCCTGACATAACTTGTTGAGAGCACTGCTTTTTAAACCATTTACCACCCTTCTCGTAGAAAAGGGATTATTGACAGAAATCTTTTACATTTGGACAAGACGATACAATACATAGCTAAATTCTGAAATAAAGTTGTTGGAGCAAAAGAATAAGACCAGAATTTCACAAAGGCCATCTCTCAACTCTTTGCATAATGCCTTACACTCTGGTGCTTTTTTAAAGGCAGATTGGTACATTAAAATAAGCCATTTTGGTCTGGAAAAGGATTCTCCAGTGCTACTCCCCACTGTGTTCCAAAGCCTCCTTTGAAAAACTTCAGCTGTGTTTCTAAATATTTTCTACAGCCAGCCCAAACACTTGGCCCAAGATCTGAGTCTGCAAGAGAAGCACCAAGACCAGTGTCACTCCTGTCACTCCCTTGCTCCAGAGATTGAAAAACTTAAACCCGATTGAGATTTAATTACAATAAGTGAAAAACATGATCAATACAGATAATGCAAACTACCACTTCCCTTTTAAAAAAGATAATCCAAAGGGGAAAAAAGACATGGAAAAGGATGGGGCCATGCACCTGACTGATGATCAGCCTGAACCTATGCTCTCCTGCCCTCAAATAAAGCGGGATGAAAGGATGGCAAGGAAAGGCGTCAGTGATTTTCCGAGGTACGCTTTCTTTTGATGAAAGTTGTAATGCATATTCAGGAAGAGACAAAGGAGGTAATCAAATATGGTTATCTCAAAATCATTATGACTGGGTGGGTTTTGGAGTCTGAATTGTTTGTTGGAGCCTACCTCTAAAATCCTAGCATTTGAAATAGAACAGATGTGTAAAATAACAGGAAAAAAATCCAGAGCTGTTGTGACAAATTCTTAATCAATTTTTTTGGAGAGATTTAAAATAACATCGTTTTTGTTGCGTAGGCCGTGATCCTGTTGACGTCTGTGCTCAGTTGCCCAGCACTCTTTCATATACATAAAATGAAAGGTATTTTTGGTGGAAGGAAGCACAGTCAGTGTATCTGATTGGTAAAATAACTTGAAATCACATTTCTACAGTAACTTCCAACTGCCCTAGAGCACGAGTTAATGAGATCACATGGAAACATATTGAGAACCAGGAAACATATTTTGCACAAGACCAAAACAGTGGAAAAAATCTTGCATACACAACACAGTGGGGCTCTGCGCGCTTCACCTTTGCGTTATCACACAGGAATGCTGAGCGCCTTCTCCCTGATGACAGCAAAGTGTGCAGGGGTGGCCCTCTCTGTGCCTGGGCGATAAGGGTGTGCTTGGTCAAACTGTGCAATTATTGAAGTTCTAGGCAAAAAAAAACAGTACCCGCTTCATCCCCCAAAAAAAGGAAAAAAAAAAAAAGGTTTGGGCAGAGCAGAGAGAAGGCAGTGGCCGGGGAGGAAGAGGAGCTCTGGGGCCACGTTGGCATCACACAATATACTGCAACGTGGAGCGCTACGGACCGCTCCGCTTCAGCCCTTGGAGGCAGCAAGGGGCCGAGCGGGGTTGGCTGGAGAAGGGCAGCTTGGGCACGGTTGAGCGCCAAGCCAGGGGTCAATAAGGAAAATATTATAGCTCTGTGTCCTCTTTTATAATTTTAAAGAAAGCAGGGTTTTGTTTTTTTTTAAGGAAATAAAAAGAAAGTGCAGATGTGCTCAGGGAGGAAGAGGAAAGCAGGCTGACAACAGGCTCGTGGACAGGCTGGCACATTTTGGGAAGGCTGAGCTCTTCACTGCTGTGCATATAACCTAGGAGGACTTCAAAGTGCAGACCAGAAGGAAAACTGAAAGAGAAAGTAACAGATGCAGGTCGGATTCTGGCTACCCTGTGGTGTTTCCTACACAGGATCATCACCTCATAAATAAATGCAATGATATATTACTTACTGTGGCCTTTTTTTTTTTTTGATGGATTGTTTTTCAAATAGAAATTAAAGTGGTGGAGAAAGGAAAGAAAAAACACTGTCCAACAGATAAAGAAAAGATAAGTGATAAGGAGCTTTCGGATGAAGTGGAATTTCTGATGAACTGAGGTAAATGTTGAAGTAATGCATAAAAGACAGCCAAATTTCTGTTCTGTTTGTATTCACTGCCTAAAACATGGAAATATAAATGGCCTAGTAACAGCCACAATAACAGGAACACCTCTTAGGCTTGCAACAAAAAAAGTGTTAAGACGTGATGAACTAGGCAAGTAAAACCAAACGTTTGACAGTACCAAAAGGTTCTACTGCCGGAAAGTTTCTGGATACCTCCATATTCGCCATTTCACAACCACTGGAACTGAGACTTGTCTCTTGGAAAATGGATGCCACACTGCCCGTTACAACACAGATGTGGCTGGTTCCTTGAAGAGGAGGGTTTTTTTGTTGTTGTTGTTAAATCTTCAGCTTCTTTACTCACAGTTACACCACACAAACAAGAGACATAGCATCACAAATAAATAAATAAATGAATAAATAAAAAAATAGACTAAAAAACAGACGGTTAAATGGAGTGAATGGGTGGGGAGATTCAGCTGGAATCAGAGAATGAAATGGGAAGGAGAAGGAAAAACGATCACTAAAGAGATTAGCAGGATTCCCCTCGAATTCGGGCGCCTTACCTCATGTAGGATGTAGGAGACAAGGACTTCGGTTTGGCCCACTGGTATGGGTGCTGTGGCACAGACAGGTACTGCTCGCAGAAGTTTCCTTTCCTGATATGCTGAAAGCTGGAGAAGTCTTCCGGTGATAGATCGGCAGTCGGTGAGATGGTCCCGTGCTCCTCAGCAGCCGGCTCGGTTTTGAGGGTCATGGAGGGCGTGTGATCGATGGCTGTCTTCCTCGACTTGATGGGAATGCCGTCATTCATATCGAGGGTGCTGTCGGTGGTGAGCGCGTTGATGGCGGCCACGATGGCGGAGCTGGTGTACTGGTTGGTGTTGCCCAGCCAGGTGTCGTCGGTGACGCTCACGCGCGGCGAGCCCTGCGGCGAGGGCGTGGGGGAGTGGTGGGGCGAGTAGGAGGTCTGCCTGCCGTTGAGGCTGTACTTCCTCTTGTTGCAGGGAGACGGTGGCCTGGAGTTGCGGGCCCCCAGCCAGCTTTCCTCTGTGATGCTTGTGCGAGGAGACGTCGATGGAGAGTGTCTCGGCGAACTGAGCAGAGTGCAGGCCACCATGCCGCGCTGGTAGCCTTCCTCGGTGTCCGTGGTCTTCGGAGAGACGCACGGGGACTGCCACGGGGAGGTCTGGGGCGAAGTGTACGGATACGAGTAGTTGGACTCATAGGAAGAGGCTTCAGAGTTGCAGCTTCTGGAAGACAAGCTACTCGCTGGACTCAGGCACGACGGGTCTCTGTACGCCTCGATGTTCGGCAAGTTCAACGTGGCCGTGGAGGGTGGTCGCTTTGCGTTTGGGATGGCCTCCTCAACCTCATCGTGGAAAAACTGGTTGTTGTTATGGTGAAGTCCCATATAAGAAGTTATCTCAATTCTGGGACTCTCTAGTGCTGGGGCTCCATTGGGTCTGATGTTTGGAGGCAGGTAATATTCGGAGGCCCCGCCGTCAATATGTCCTCCATATCCAGCAGGATGATTTGTTGATGGGACAACTGAAATGACTGGATTTGATGTCTGAAGGCCATGACATGGAGTAGACAATGAGGAATGTGCCACATTTAGAGGCAAACCAGCATTTACATTTGAAGATGGGTAATTATAGTGTTCTGGAAGAAACAAACAAACAAAAAAGAATGATATGAAGTGCTGCACATATATGCTCACTTAAGTAAAACACCGAGCTGGCATGGAGGAACACAACACAACAGACAAAGCACGGTGCTCCGTTACACCCCAGAGGACAAGCACATTAGATCAGAAGCTGAAGATTAGCATCCTTGAAAGTGCTGGCAACTTAGCAGCACCGAATAAGCTATCTTTGGGCTGGGGGCGGTATGTGGAATGAGGTTGCCCCAAAGGCACTCTTCTTATTTAAGTCTTAAGAACATAACTTTGTCTTCAAGAAGTGCTCCAGCATTCAGAGACTGCAGCGCTATCCAAGAGACATGCACTTTTACGTAAGTGAGCCTATCTCCCTCCCTGCAAAGCTGGAATACACAAAATAGGGAAAAGATAAAAAGTGGAGGCAGACCAAATCAAAGAACGTGATCAAATGCACTCTGTTTAAAACAAAGCAAAAACCCTGAGATTTCCATTACAGAGAGTTTCCAACTGGTTCCAGTTAACTAGGCTTTTGGAACAAAACAGATCTGTTGACCTGCTGTAGTTTCTGAGATAACTTATCCTCCAGCCTAACCAGCAGAGACCAAGTGAAGGATAAACAGGGATATCCTAGTAATCCAACGACTGTAACGTTATTGAAATTGTTGGTTATTACCAACAGAGCTGGTTCAGCACTGCCAGCACACTCCAGGCCACCAGTTCATATAAACATGTCCATGTCACCATGTGCAACCACTCACATCTCTGAGGGTGTGAAAGCAATAGCATCGCTACACAGATGGTGCAGAAAACCTGACAAGCGATAGACCAGCTGCAGCCTCTCGCTGACGGTCTCCCTGAACATGCACAGGGGAACAACTCCAACACCTCCACGTGCCTCAGTCTCTGCTGCACTACATCCCAAGGCAGGTATGAGACCGTCCCTTCCAGTGCCCTGCTGCCAACCTCCCCAGCTCCCCAGGATTGCTTCAGTTCCTAGCCTGAGGACCAGGCGCAGGTGTCTGCGACATCCAGAGATGGCAACAGAAAGCAGCACGGGGACCGCGCAGCGCCCCGCACGCAGAGCCCGCTGCCTGCCCTCATGCAGGGACTCTCCCGCGGCGCTGACCCTTGCCCACCTGCCCTGGTGGATGAGGACAACCCGCGTCCACCGCCGCGGCTGGCACTCCCGAGGCCACTGCTGCTTGAGCGCTGCGGAGGCAAACGAGCCTCCGAGGGGGACGTGCCAGCGCCGGCAGCTATTCCCTTTCTGCTGCCTAGCGGCTCGGCCCTCTCTGGTGTCACCCTCTGCCTCTCGCATTTCTCACCCACAGTGAGTCCAAGAAAGAAAATATAAATAAATAAATAAACCCTCTTTAAGCGGTTTCACATCTCAAACCCTCTTTAAGCGGTTTAAGCATCTCCGTGACGTCCTAGCCGATTCACGTCACGGCAGGTAACGATCACACGCAGCGTGAAACACCACCCTCTGTGCCTTCAGAAATGGGGCTTTCACTGAGAAGAGTTCATTAGATCACACCAGAAGCACCACAAACAAAACTGGATTGTGCAAAACACACTGCAGCTTCACATACTAGTCAAACACCGATGACAGCAGGAAATAAGAGCTGTGGAAAAAGATGAGCTGCTTGGAAAAGAGTGATCTGATCACGGGGATCGTGGCAAGGCCCATATCTGCCCTGGAGCCTCTTTTTCCCATATCAGTCCCCTTTTCTGGCTGTCCTGATGCAGGGTGACATTGCACACAAGCATCATCCCTTTCCTCCAACTCTTCATGAGAGCAGGGGGGAAGAAACCTGGTGCAACAGGTAGCACTGGTGTCACCTCCGTTCTGGAAATGCCCCCATAGGGGATTTATTCCAGCCTCCCAAAAGGCCTCAACTCCTTCACAGCTTCCCCCGACCCCGGAGGTGGTGCAGGTGCCAGTACAGCAAGTCCCTCGGGCAGTGCCCCAGGGCTGCTCCAGCTCCGCTCCCACCTAGAGCTGCACAAGCTCCAGATGGGAACCCAGAGCAGGTGCCACCACAGGACCTAACCAAAGCCCCACGTTTATTGCAAAAACATCGGGGTGGGGGAAGTTGACCTGCATGAAAAAAAATCATGAACCCAGGGGTACAGTGGAAGTTATCGCACAATTAGGGTCAAACTCAAGTGCCAAATTCTGCTGGAAAACCCCAGCCCAGGCTTAATGTGCGATAGAAAACCTCAGACTGGCCTTGTGTATCCAGTTATAAAAAAAAGAGGTAAAACAAAACAAACAAAAGACAGCTCCCAGTGCTAAAAACAAAAAAAAAAAAACAACAACAAAAAAAAAAAAGGCTACAGTGCTCCAAGCAACAAGCTCTCCTAATGCTCTTTAACAGAATAGGCTCTTTTAGGGCTATGTAAATAATGCATATTTTTAAGAAGTCAACTTTTAAAGGGCAAAGGAAAACAACATATGTGATGCAACTTCTCACACAATCAAACATGAAATGAAGGAACATCCAGAGCCTTTCAAATGCATTCAGGTGCCTTTGACTTCTAGACAATCTTTGGAAATTACCAAATACAAATATCCAAAAGCAAGAACACAACCAATTCCTTGGTTTATAAGATTAAAAAAAATACAGTTCAATTGTTTGAAAAAATAATTAAAAGCACATTGATTTCTGTATTTACAAAATTCATCATAAACATGCAAGTTCAGTGTTCATCAACAGGCTGATGCCTTTCCTCACAAAGGTGAGTAAGAATAAAACAGAATTAAAGCCCACCCCTCAAGAGAGAAGGGAGGCAGAGGTGGCTATGCAGGCACCAAAGGCACCACACAGCTCAGCTGCACGGAGTATTTTGGCAGTACTGGTGGGGATGAAAGGGAGCTAACGCCTTCCCCCTGCTCCCTAACACAGGGGCTGGCTGACGCTCCTGGGGCTGCAGCCCGCAGCCGCACCGGGCGCAGCGCAGCCTGCAAGCTCCTGCTTGCGCTGCTGCTCGACAGGCGCTACCCCGTACAGCTTGCAGCAGGACCCACTCCGTGCTGCTTTTCACTACTACCTCGAGCTACCCTCCAGTTTGAGGTAGGTCAGCACAGGTCTGCATCACCTCTGCTGCTGACAGCTCCACGTTTCCACTGAGGATAACTAGGGGCGGAAACTGGCCCCCTCGCTTCGTGACTGCTCTTTTGCAGGTTGAGCTTCACTTGGCAACAAGAAAAAAAAAAAGTCAAATTATGTTTTCCCTAGTGAAGTTCACAGCGTAAAGGCTCCCTTCCTTTCTACCCGATGCACTCATTCACTGAGCACCATCAGCTACTGTTTATTCCCTTTACATAGGAGTGTTTGACACCTGTGGCTTACCAAGGCTTTAGAGAAAACAGAGCCTAATTAACACTTCCAGAGATTAAGTCACTTCTACTTCTGTGCTTAAATTCATGCTTTCAGACCTGCCTAATAGAATTAGGTACTTTTCCTCATTTGGATACAGGCACTTCATTTTCTTTAGGCCCCTCCAGTTTCCAGGTGTCTGGTTACCAGGACACTCATCTGAAAGCCTGGTGCGCAGCTCTTGAAGCCACGCGTTTTTCCAGAAGCCAAAAATTGGGGACAACCATTTGGATGCCCAAAACGCACCGGAGACCAGGGCAACAGGGGAGCAGTAGCAAGGGAGGCACCACACAGTAGCTGTGTCACGGGAGGTCGCAATCTGCAGACAAGGATTGGGGAACGTCCTTCGGTCTAAAGGCAAAAGCTGCAGGGAGGCTCCGAAGCACAGACCGGCTAGCTCTAAGAATGCATTAAGTCATCTCCTTATATATAAGGTTTCCTCTGGTGACCCGCCACTGGCGAAGCGGTGACAATCCATCTGATAGCAGGAAACAACGACAACTTTATTTTTCTCTTTCCCCTCTGCCCAGGGTCTAAATTTCAGCCTTCACGCACCACCTTTCCCCCCTCAAGTATTATCAAAAGTCCCAAGAAAGGGAGCGCGACGCAGAGACGTGGGACCCGGGAACTGCGTGACCTGCGGTAAAATCAGGCCCGTTATTTTTGCTTAGCGATGACCTTCAAGCGAAACCCCGTGCCTAAATAGCTCCAACTTACGGGAAGAGCGGAGAGGGCAGGAAAAAAAAAAAAAAAAAAACTAAGTAGTGGAACGGAGAGGCAAGCAGCAGAGCCACGTTTTGCAGGAGCCCCGGCACAGGCAGGTGCTGGCAGCTCGGCGGGACCGGGGGGCCCCGGCTGGCAGCTCGGGGGGCACTGGGCAGGCTGGGGCCAGCGGCAGCTCCCTATTTCTGAGGGGCTCCCGCCGGTCCCGGCGCTCTTCTGGGAGAAAGAAAGGGAGGAGGCGGGGGGAGAAAAAGGGAAAAAAAGAAAAAGAAAAGAAGAAAAAGAAAAGAAGAAACCTGCGCCGAGCCGAGCTGCCGCCCGGGTCGTTTCCCTTTCAGAAGGAGAGGGAAGAAGGCGCTCGCAAGGGCACGGGGAAGGAGCGCTGCTCGGCTCTGCCGCGCCGCATCCCGCCAGCCCCGCCACGGACCCACCTCCGCCGCCCTCGTCGCTGTGCTTGAACTCGAAGAGGAAATCGAAATCAAACTCCTGCTCGCCCTCCGCGCCGCTCATGGCTCCGCGGCCGGCGCCGAGCGCGCCCCACGGCGGCAGCGGCGCCGCAGCCC